>OZ010700.1:5758639-6202017 GCA_963932265.1 Thymelicus lineola | reverse complement strand
ATAAAGATTTTGCACTGGAAAAGGAAATTAAAATTTATTAGAAACAATTTTATTTGAACCGAAACTGAAGAGAGTACATTTTATTTCACAACCTTGAGTTAAATGAATATTTCTAAATGGTGTCACCAAACGAACATTATAATTTGAAGTAATTTTTATTAAAGAATTTAATTTAAAAGACATGTTTTATGATTTATTATTTACTATCCAAATCTATAAGTTCAAACAAATTGAGGTTATGTTCGCAGAGTACTTAAACACCACAGAGCACTACGTAGACATGGGCGGTAAAAACTATAAATAGTTTCAAAAACCATTTATTTGTATAATACCACAAATACGGTATCAGATGCTACAAAAACTGTTTATTGAGAGAAACCATTTATTCGTGAATACAAGGTATTGCGCGGTAACTTATGAAAACGTGGTATAAACTATAAACAGTTTCAGTAAACCTTTACTGGTATAATACCACAAATATATCAGGTGCCACAATAACTGTGTATTATGAGAAACCATTTATTCGTGAATACAAGGTATTGCGAGGTCAGGTATTCCGATTACGCCCGAGGGACAGACTCAAGCGCTGCCGAAATAATACACGAACGTGTTACGTGACACAATAAGACATCTATGTTAGAGCGAGAGGAGAGTAGAAGAGTAAGAGGAGAGAGCGAGACTGAGCAGCAAGCAAACCAAACAGTGAATAATATTTTTACACGCTTTTTAATATTTTAAATGCAAGAGGATATCGCGTTTATTCCTATTTCAATAACTATAGTAATTAGCTCAAGGACTTAGAGAAGTTGGATTTAATATTCTATTTGTTTAATAGTTCTATTGCGTGTATGAAAGATGATAAAATTAAAAAAATATTTAGGTAAAGTAAAATAATACAAAAACATATTGTACTTTAACAAACTTTAAATTACTCACAAATAAATTGTATATAAAAACAAACGCTTACACACATTCATAACCCTCACAAAAGTGTGTATTATCTACTTTATACGTAGTATAAAAAAATAAAAAGAATGCGTGTACTTTTGTACGCGCTTGAGAAGTTATACTTCTTTGGCATCATTAAATAAATATTTAACTATAGTATTAATTACACTACTTTAACAATAAACTTAAACAATATTAAAATAAAGCAGCGCCATCTGTGTAACTTAACTTGAACAATCTTGAGTGTATTCGTAAGTGGCGCCCTGGTTCAGCGAAAACATGTTTTAAGCACTGTGGACAGATGGCGCTAGTGAATATCGATAAATACTAATCACCGTCGTATATGAAATTGATTTAGTAAAAACACCAAAATAATATTTATTTATTCACACTGTTTAATTGTACTGTTACGAAACACGTGTTCTAAATATAATAAATAAAATGTACTACCATTCGACAGAGACAAGAGGCTGAATAAACCACCGACTACAGAACAGAACGAACTAACGCGCCTAATTTCAAAGTTACTCGAATGGCGACCGATGATTGGTCCATCCGTCTGATGGCATCCTCAGTCCACTCGAGTCAAGCTGTCAAACCACTGGTCCGTCAAAACGTCATCAGGTTCCCATTGTCACTGTCAGTCTTCAATGTCAACCGGCTTGTCACTAACTCCGATTGTAAACAAGAAGTGAGATGAAAAGAGATTCAACTTATAATTATGTATATTATAATGAAATGAACTTTTAAATACGCCTGCAGTTAGTTTCAAAAAAGTTCAAATATTGAATTAATTTGTAGCCAGATAGCCTAGATAACGTATGAAGGAAAGTTCATTCATACTCAATAGTTAAAACAAAAATGTTTATTCAATTAGTTAATAAATAACTCATCATTAGTGTGCGCTACTAAGCATTCATGATACCGTAAACCTGATATACCGAGTAACATTTCAATAAATGGTTATTAATATAAACAGTTTTAAAACCCTTTATCCTTAATACCGACTTTACCGAGAATATCAGAATACCGATGATACCAGATATACCGAGTAAACGTTTCAATAAATAGTTATTAAAATAAACAGTTTTAAAACCCTTTATCGGCGACAATACCAATACATAGTTACGATATTACGAAAACGCGTACCGACCCATTTTTTTTTGATTCCCCTCACGGGAGGGAGGCAGTGAATGCATTTACGCATACGCAGCACAGCCGGTCTGTGCTGGTTATGTGTGGCTCAATCCCGAGTGGATAATACACACTAAACACTGCCTGAAATGGCTTTAGTCATACGACCTTTAAGCCTTCATCGGAAGCGACCGACCCATGTCTAGCACTACGTTTAAGTTATGTGATATGTCTAGGGTTCGAACGATACTTTCGATACTGAGTAGGTATCGATACTTTTGATCGCGATACTCGATACTGAGTACTCGATACTCGTACCTGGTAAATACTCGCAAGTACTCATGTGAAACGTCGGTATCGAGTACTTTTAAAATACTAAGTACTTTTCAGTATTTTCATATGGAAAAAAGATCAACTGTGGCCCGTTTTAGCGCTCGGACTAAACAGAAAGTGTGATGGGGACATATCGACGACCTTTTTTTTTTTAGCTCTGATCTGACTGTGATCCTCGCGAGTACTCGATACTCGATACTGAGTAGTATCGATACTTCAGGACCGATACTTTTTTGGTATCGATACCTTACCCGTCGATACCACACGAGTACTCGGTATAGATACCAGAGGCCGATACTTCGAACCCTAGATATGTCATACAGAGTAGAGTAATATATCCATCCTAGGGATGTTTGATCCGAACCGATTCTTGTGTGGATCGATACAATAGGATAAAATCTGCTCGATTTTTGTATCGATACAGTGACATTCGAACCACTGGTGGATCGATGCACATGTAAGATGGATTGGATCATTCGATTGGGAGATATGTAATGTTTTATATCCCTTTCGGACCGGT
This sequence comes from Thymelicus lineola, assembly GCA_963932265.1. NCBI lineage: Eukaryota > Metazoa > Arthropoda > Insecta > Lepidoptera > Hesperiidae > Thymelicus > Thymelicus lineola. Next base: position 6,199,082 of record OZ010700.1, on the reverse strand, counting down.
GCTTAAACTACAAATAAATTTGTAACTTTGGACTTGAATCGTAGGTAATTTGGGGCCACAAATTACGAATCTGCTATAATTTTTCAGGTTTTCCGCCGCCATTTTGGAAAATTCATGTATCAACAATTGTATCAATCTGGGCCTTACATCTCCTACGTACAATTGTGAGGGTCACAATTGTATCATACTGAGCCCTTGATTTCCTACGTACAATCATGAGTGTCACAATTGTATCAAATTGGGCCCAAAGCCTCCTTCTAAACGTTTTTCTGAAAAGAAACTATGAATGAAATAAACATAAAAGTTACAAAAATATTTAATAAAAATCACAATCACAACTTTGTACTAGTTTTTCTGTAATAATAATAGTAACAAATGCTTTAAATGAGATCAACTTTAACATTAAATGAGATCAATTTTCTCTAAGTTTAATAGTAAGTGTTAATTAAATTCAGTCTTTATTGTGAAAATCGAAAAAACAATTTCGATCTTTGTTAAGGCACAAGTAAATATCACACTTTGAGCAACGACAACGACTACGACTAGTGCAGCCAGGCGCACGACAGCAACGAGGCTGCTTCAGAGTGTCGAAGACTGGCCAATGGTTAAATCCGTCGTACTGTCGGTCGACTGTTGGAAGAGACTTGACTCTGTATTTGGAAGAGGTAGGCATATCCGCAAATTCCAGATCTTCCCGTGATCTCTTTCGTGGAGGGCCATTTAGAAGGTGGTCACTAATAGATAATCGAAATGCCAACAAATCCATTGTGTCTTTAGATTTCCGATTATTGGCTTTGCAGTCAGCACGATACTCGAACCAAGAGTTTACTATAGCCAGGTCAAACATGTGGATGGTCACCTTCACAGTCCACTTTCTAGTTTTACGCCATGTTCGATAAACCTCCATCATCTGGTCGCAAACATCAACACCACCCATGAAAGTGTTGTAATTTTTAACAATGGCTGGACATGAGACTTCAATGTATCGTTTCCTCTTTTTATCCCATCGTGGGACCTGGGTTCGTGGCTCTGCTCCAAAAGCAGTTGAGACCATGAGTACCCCTTTGTTGTCTTTCCACTTTACGATGCTTAAGGTATTTTCCCTGTTGACAACCGCCTCATCTTCTCCTCTAGTCATCCTATTATCTTTCTTAAATTCAAACAGCGTTTTCTTTTTGGTATTAAATCGATTCGCCATCAAAGTTCCTGTTCCTTCTAAATTTCTTTTTAGCAACTCTTTCATCAACGGCAGTGAGGAAAAATACCGGTCGAAATAAAGAAAACTGCCTTCTGGGAGTGTATTAGCTAAGCGTAATACAACAGCAGCACCAACTCCGAAATTCTCCGAATCAGGTAAGTTTGTAGTAGAGCCTTGATAAATTTCGAAGTCTAAAACTTGTCCTTTGTAGGTAGTTAGCACGAAATTCTTCAATCCTGCTGGACGAGGTTTGTTTTTTACGACTACCTTCAAATCGCACCGACCTTCAAAAGGTATCATTTGTTCATCGATTGAATAGTTACCAGCATCTCTTGGCAACTGCAGGCATCTGTTTCGAACGGTATCGATAACAGGCTGCACCCTCCATAGTCTATTTTTGGTTTGTTCTTCAGTCTGATTCACCGCTGTAACATCTACACAATGCAAGTTTGTCCTGAGAAGGAAAAACCGTTCCCTAGACATTGCATTTGCAATGGGGTCATACCTATATTTTTCGCTCCAAATCATCTTCAGTCTTGGAAATTTTATACACCCAACAATGGCATGTATTCCAAAAAACTTCTTTATATCTAATAAACTACAAACAGGTTTCATTTGGATACCAGTCTTGGCCATATAATATTGATTGGTCGTAAAAGCCATCTGCTCCATGAGCTCCACAGTAAAATATTGCTCAAAATATTCGTAGGGAGTTTTAATATCTACTGGGTCACGAACAGAGTCATTTGGAGGAGGTTTGCCATTGAAGGGCTTCTTCTGCCAACCTGCTAGCATACTCAGAGGTATGTTATCGTCATCCGTTTCTTCGTCTTCATCAGAAGAAGAGGAACTCGAATACTCGGGGTTTTCTTCAATAAAGTTATCCAAATCGATTTCGTTGTCGTCATCGCCCTCGTCCCCAGAATCATTGAGTATCTCTGCGATAGCAGCGTCGCTTAAAACCGGAAACATGGTGCGGAAACTGTGAAAAATGAATAATAATTAGAAAATTAAAATACACATGAGATAGTGTACGGCCCACGTCGATACAATTGTGTCAATAAAGTTCGTTAAGCCGTTACGCCAAAGCGTTTGCTTGTCCATAGTCACTGTTATCACAAAAACATTGTGTCTTTAATTATTTTATTAATGAATAACTCGTATTTTACTACAGTTACAAAATAAAACAATAGTAGGTACTTACTTCCGCCAAGTCGGGGAGCTCAATCAGTCACGAACTGTATAGGTTGAAACCTGCTCGCCGACTGCGCGTCGGACAAAATTTGTGCAGTAGGTAAAAGTTCGCTTCTCGCACAATCGTACTGTACTCGGCCCGTCCACTACCAACGTAAAACTACTGAGTTATACTCGACTTTGTGACCCGCACAATTGTATTGGAGCGGTCCGAAAGGGATATATTTTAGAAGAGGTAAACAAAACAAAATACTTAACCAAATATTAGCCGATCGATTATTTTATAAACATGTAAGGAGGATTGGATTAACATAATATGAAGTAAAGTAATGAGTTATACATAATATTATTAATTAATTGACAACCTCAATCTGGCGTATGATTGGTCAAATAGTCATTCCGCTGTGACGTTAACCATCTTCAGGTACCTCTACAAAGTTATATATCCATTTAGAGTAATATATCCATGGTTAAATTAATAACGTTTAGTGATTAAGTACTCTGTGGTATTTAAGTTACCCCAAGAACTTAGTATATACAACTGGACCTTAACCTTCGAAGAGATAATTAAAAATTAATTATAACACGTCTGAACTATCTGTGAACCTCACTGGAATTCGATGCCACTCCCGCTTCCTCGGACCTCACCCTGTTTTCGCTTATCCAGTACCGTTGGCAAAGCAAGCGCCGACACACGTGTATTATTCTTGCTTCGTAATCGCATTATTGTTTATTGTTTCTCATTGTTTATTAAGCAGAGCGGAATTTAGTGCTCAGAGCAATCCAATTCTTTGAAAATGAAAAAAAAACTCTCTTTCATTCTTTTATTTGTTTATTTTATTTTCGTTATTTGTCGTTACAGCTGCAGCGGCAACAGAAATATACACTCAGTGAAAATTTCAACTGTCTACCTATTCAAATTCAAATTGTTTATTAAATAAACAATTTGAATAGCAAATTTTGCTAGAACATAGTTTACATAAAGTTGCTACAAAATTAGTCCATCCGTGTGTTCTGCCTAGGGAGGCGTGCAAATATGTATAAGTATTATTATAATATTCTACTAGTTAAATATATAAATATATGTCAGTAAATAATAACAATGTCAATAAATATCTAATCTAGTCACGGTTAATTATATAAAATTATAAAAATCTTAGAATTATAATAAATTATAAATACATTAAAATAATAATAATTGTTCATTTGCCTAAAACATACTCCTTAACGCTATAAAAACAGTGGCATAATAGCCACTTTGACACCTTTGATTTACGGTTCATAAGACACAGCTTGCAGACAGACGGTTGGACGAACAGCCGGGGCTTAGCAATAGGGTCCCGTTGACACCGTTTGGGCACGGAACCCTATAAAGTACAGACTGATCTAAAAGTTGTATAAAAATGCAAAAAAAGTAGATACACACAAATCAAAATAATATTTTTAATCTTTACATCTCGATTTGCTTTGCTATCTCTCCAGTTTGCATGACGTCATCGAGCCAGGTCCACAGATATTTCCGACGAGTTATACGGTACATCTATGATATATTAAAATAATGTGTAATAATTTATTCACCTTAGATGTTTTTATATCATTATAAAAAAAATTACAGTATCATCCTGGTACTATAGGTAACATGGGTCATGGACACAATACAAAAATGGTCATTTCGTTTTGACATCATCGATCTTCAAGTAGGTACCTACCTCTATGAAGTGTATAATCCAGATAGAGTAATATATCCATGGTACTACATTATGACGTCTACGTTTGTCTATGATCGCTATCACAGATAATAAATTTTAAAGTCAACTCTTGACAGCTAACATAAGGCATTAAAATCAATCAAAAACCAAGCAAAGCAACGTCATCGAATCGAATCACTTTCTGACGAGTTTTCTCACTTCTCAGTTTTTTAATCTTGTTCAATGAGAAAAATGATTAGTCTCTGAACAATAGTAACAACTGATTACAGTAATTATCGTATTATCTAAGCGGATATAATACTAGAAGTGTCACATATCGTTTATAAAGTTAAACTAAACTTCGCATTGTTGTGTACAAAATACCTATCAGTTATGCCTACATTCACTAGAATTAGTTTAAAAGTGTAGTTGTGTAATTAACGTAATTGTTTAAAACGTTTAATTTCTTTACATGTAACTATTACAGTAGAAAATTTACAGGATAATAACTTTTCTTTATCATAGGTACTGTGTTACTTATTAATGGTGTGCTGCATAACTGTCTTCGTCTTATACTGTGGTGCACTTAATTATCAGTCACAAATTAGCTAAAACTAAAAAGTAACCGAGTTGATAAAGTATTCAGTACCTATTTTCTTAAACCTTTTATTTATGCCTTTAGAGCCTATTACTTACATGCCGTTATGTTTTTGTTATATTGTATTATTAATATTATTATAGACGAGGCAGAGACATGGATAAAATTATGTTTATCCACCCGAGAACACGTCTGTACAGTCACGAGCATAAATATATTACTATTGACACGTCAGCAATAATATCTGCCCAAGAATGCGTTCAATAATATCTGCTGCACGGATGCAACAAAAATATCTGATATTCATAGACAGCATATTAAAGTGACGACAAAATTATCTGATAAAAAAGTACATCAAATAATTGTGACAACCACCCAAAACAAAAATATGTGACGACATTAGTCACAAAATAATGTGATCACCCTCGGAGTGCAAATATATGTTTGCCGTCTAATTCTACGTTTCTGTAAGCATTTACATTGATTCCTCAATCATAATTATGCATAAATATATGACGTTCAATAGTTGGCAAAAATATCTGACGTAAATCTTTTATTTTTATGCTTTTTACCCGACTGCGCGATGCAAAGCAGGGTAATGTGTTTATCAGTCTATGTATGTTCCTATGTGGCGTCGCGTTGTAGAGACCAAACGGGTTGACCAATTTTGATTATTCTTACATCAATCGATTCGCCTTAACCTTGCGAGTGTCACTAAAGTCATGACAATAAACAGGGACAACCAGACACCATAATTATCTAAATGAAAAAAAAAAAACAAAATTTGACGAACTACGTCAACGTCAACGTCGTTAAATAGGTAATCAAAAATTATTTTTAGGTTCATTCATCATTTTTGATTTTAAGTGACAGTTTAGGATATACAGGGTGAATTTTTCAAGTGTGCAAGGATGGTCAAATCCGAAACTATAAGGAATATCGAAAAATGCTTAAAGGAGTCTCAAGACCGATTTTGATTAAAACTAAAACTACATCATTACATTTTTGAAAAATAAATATTCCTAGCCAGGAATCGAACCCATTGATTTTGAAAAAACACACCCTGTATTATTACACCATTCGATAGTGTCATTGAAAAGGATAAAATTCTGGGAAGTAATGACATACGGCAAATTTAAGGAAAACGTTTAATTTCATTAAAATTCACATTTTTAGTACCTTATCCGTGGACCCGCGGTAATCCGGACCCTTTCTAATCCGGTGCATCCTGTAATCGAGTGGATAAAAGATAAAATACCCATTAAGATTGTAAGCATTTGCATTGATTCCTTAATCATAATTATTAGGCATAAATATATATGACGTTCAATAATTGGTAAAAATATCTTAGTGGGTAGTTTCTTTTTTATCCACTCGCCGCGGTGTTACATTTGAGATTTTTGCTTGTGAATGTTTGGTGAACTGTTTTGAATACATTTATGAAGTTATTTATCATGGCTCGAGTGATTTGATTGAAATAATTACTTTTTAACAAAAAAATTAAATCAACGAAAAAAAACTCAAAAGCGAAAAATCAAATAAACCATTTAGTATTATAAATTATGATCCTAAATAAACAGTAAATAAATAATTTTGAGACCATGCCAAACAGACAACATTAATTACATGCACACGGCAGCAGCAGCGCGGCGCACAACTTTTCACAGTTTGTTTTTTCATCAAAATTATTTATTTACTATTAATTTAGGATCTTAATTTATAATACTAAATGGTTTATTTTAGTCAATTTTTTCGCTGGGTATATTTTTGTTAAAAAGTAATATTTTTTTTTTAATTTTTAGTTGTTATAAAATTTTTTAATCTATATACATATATAAATCAATTGCTGTTCGTTTGTCTCGCTAAAACTCCGAAATGACTTGACTGATTTGGCTAATTTTGATCTTGAAATATTTGTAGAACTTCAGGGAATGTTTAAACGGTGAGAAACATAAATAATAAGTAATAGAATTACTAAAAACGACAATTTAATTTTCCAATACAAAATGTTCCTAGCTGTGAAACATTTGATGCGTTTTGTCAAATTGTCATTTGGTCGTCAAATATTTATAGGTGCGTTCAGAAATTTGTCTGTTTCATAGCTGTAGTATAAGGTTCGATCTCTTTGAAAACTTAGGACCATAATTATTACCTTATTACCTTAGGAACATATCTTACTTTTTTATTTTATAACTGGCAGTTGAGGGAGAGGGACAGGGGAGGGAGAGGGGGGAGTTATTAGGTGGTCCAAAGTTTGCCAGGTCACCTAGTATTAATTATAAATATTGGGGGTAATTTCCAATATGTATCATGTGTACTGTATACAGTCAGTTACATATAAGTTATTACTTATAAGTAATGGGTGGTAGATTCAGTTACCACGTAAAAAAGTAGTAGATGAAATATCAATCATCCCCTATTGTTATACCTTTAGGGGTAAAATTTTGTTTCCAAATTTTAATGAGAATAACTTCAAGGTATACATACACGTATACCTTGAAGTTATGCGTAGCGTAGTTATGAGTAGCAGTGATAGCCTATTGGTTAGAACGTTGGTCTCCCGAACGCGGGGGCCCGGGTTCAAATCCTGGCACGCACCTCTAATTTTCAAATATTATGTGCGTATTACAAGTTAATTATCACTTGCTTCGGTGAAGGAAAACATCGTGAGGAAACCTGCACACCTGAGAGTTCTCCATAATGTTCTCAAAGGTGAGTGAAGTCTACCAATCCGCACTTGGCCAGCGTGGTAGACTATGGCCTGTACCCTTCACATTGTGAGAGGAGACCCCGAGCCCAGCAGTGGGACAATTTATGGGTTGTTGCTTTGCTTTTTTGCTATTATACATACACTACCTATCCAATAAAAAAAATCGTCGAAATCGGATCTTCCAGTACAAAATTATTGGGGTAACGGGTAAAAATTCCGTGGGTGAACAATCAATTATCCCCTATTTTCGTACCTTAGGGTAGGAATAAAATTTTTCAAAAAAAAATAACAGCAACTTCAAGACATATCCTATCCATTAAAAAAAGAATCATCAGAATCGGACCACCCTGTGCCGATTGCTGCGTCATTATACATTAAAAAAATATGCGTGTCAAATTGAGAACCTCCTCCTTTTTTTTCGTTGGTTAATAAAATAATCAAAAACAAACTGTTTTTTAATTACCTAAATAAATAATAGTTTAAAAAAACTAAAAAACACGCTTTTATAGAAAACCCAACTAAAAAAAATAGAAAATAAATTTGAATTAAGAATCGTGTAATTGTAATAAAAGCGTGAGGTGCATGGTCTCAATGAGTAGAAGGATTATCATTTTGATAATATATTAAAAAGCACCCCACGCTTTAATTAAACACCCACGCTTAATTCAAATTTATTGTCTATATTTTTTTACTTGGATTTTCTATAAAAGCGTGTTTTTTAGTTTTTTTAAACTATTATTTATTTTTTAATTTTTTTGTTTGATTTCGTGAAATGAAATTTAGGTTTTTTTTCTTTCTTTCTTTTTTTCTTTAAATATTGAATTGTCATCGGTCCTCGATAAGTCTACGAAGTTTGAAAGAAATCTGACCAGTTAAAGCTAATTAAAGCGTGTAATTAGGTTTTCCTTTCTTTCTTTCTTTCTTTTTTTCTTTAAATATTGAATTGTCATCGGTTCTCGATAAGTCTACGAAGTTTGAAGGAATCTGACCGTTTAAAGCTAATCAAAGCGTGTAATTAGGTTTTTCTTTCTTTCTTTCTTTCTTTTTTTCTTTAAGTATTGAATTGTCATCGGTCCTCGATAAGTCTACGAAGTTTGAAAGAAATCTGACCATTTAAAGCTAATTAAAGCATGTAGTTAGGTTTTTCTTTCTTTCTTTTTTTTCTTTAAATATTGAACCTTTATCGATCCTCGATAATTCTACGAAGTTTGAAAGAAATTTGACCGTTTGAAGTGGGTCAAAATCAAGTCCAAAGAGAAGTTACAAATAAACAGACAAACAAACATACAGGGGAAGCTAATATAAAGCGTGTAAAATAAAAAGCTATTGTACAGTACCATCTCTGTAAAACTCTGTGAATCACTTCAAAAAAAGTATTGTCATTCGTAAAATCAAAAAGTGTCGAAATTTTCCGTCTAGCCCCCTTTCACAACGCGCGATAAGGAACTTCGTTCCAAAAGTATAAAAAATAAAAGATCGTCAGATATTTTTGCCAACTATTGAACGTCATATATTTATGCATAATTATGATTGAGGAATCAATGCAAATGCTTACAGAAATGTAGAATTAGTAAACGGCAAACATATATTTGCACTCTAAGAGTGATCACATTATTTTGTGACTATAAATGTCGTCACATATTTTTGCTTTGGGCGGTTGTCACAATTTTTTGATGCACTTTTTTATCAGATAATTTTGTCGTCACTTTAATATGCTGTCTATGAATATCAGATATTTTTGTTGCGTCCGTGCAGACAGATATTATTGAACGCATTCTTGGGCAGATATTATTGCTGACGTGTCCATAGTCATATATTTATGCTCGTGACTGTACTTGCTTCGCTTATTGTATGTGTAACAGACCAACTGTGTCTATTTTATTAGTCTCCGCAATCTTAGAGTTTCCTTGTATACCAATAAAACTGTTGTCAAAAATACAAAGACAACGATCAATGGGAGCCATAACAAATTAGATTTTCCTCTATAAGGTTAATAGTACTTATATTTAAAATTAAATGTGTTTTTATTACAGTATCCAATGAGCCAGTGAAAGGTGAAACACCTTAAATCAGGTGATTTATTTTGTTTAGAGGACTGTTATTAATAAAATATGCAACTCAGCCTCTATTAGCGCCTACATAGTTGGTTTGTTACACATTGGCACATAAAAGATTTGTTAACAAATAGGTACTATCAGAGATTAATACTATAAATATTTGTGATTTATCTTTGTACAATAATAGTTATATTAAATTTGTATTGGGTAACCAGTTATATTAAAGGAAAACAGTGCTCATGTCATGAATCAAACAATATTATTGTAACCAATATCAATTTTTTTGAAAAGATTGCAAGTAATTTGCATTACTAAAATATATATCAGAAGAAAGATATACATATAATATATATTGTGTATAAAAAATAAAGATATTGTGTATAGTAACATTTCATGTATTGTGTACTGTTTGAAGAAAAACCATTGAAGACAATTTTGTGTAATACATTTTTTTTGATACTGTATAATTTATTTGATATTATTCATTGTGAATGACACACTTTTATATGTTATTTAAATGAAAAAATCTAGGTCATTTTTAAAGTTAATGTAACATACAATTGTACAGGGTGCCTGTCATACAGTAGAAAAAAACCCTCATTCTCCCTATCTTGTACTCAAAAGTAGACCTTTTGAGTACAAGATGAGGGTTCAATTCCAGACCACAGCTGATTTCTAGGTTTATGTTTGTTCTCACGTCTTAGCTGTACATATTTCTTCTCATTTGTGTGTAGGTGTCATAGATACCTGTACAATCCTATATCTAAATCACACATACAACTTTTACACTTGATTTAGTGAAATGTAAAAGTTGTATATGTGATTCAGATTATTCCAATTCATTTCCTATGTCTTAAAAAGGTTGTATAAAGTAATTTTAATTCAATGTTTATTATTACATTATGAATGGTAGTCTATTTGCTTTACACATTAATTATTAATCACATTTTAATTTTCAATAGATAACCATGGATGGAAAAGTAAAGTGATAATCATTAAGATGGGAATTATTGCACTTAAGAGTGAACCACAGTCAACAATGGGGAAAAGGAGTTATTTTGTTAAAAAACAACAGATGACATTTCCCAGGGTTGAAATGTAAACAATGACATAGTTAGCTATACGTCATATGCCAAATAATGTCAAAATTCATGCTAGTTGTGTTTTATCATGAGTAATAATTAAAAGTACAGTAACAACTATCATGAAAACGACCAAAAAACTTGATATTTACACCCTCATTTAGTACATAACATTACATATCAAGTTTTTCTCATGATTGGCTTTACCATATTTTCCCAATCGGCTTGTTAACTAAATGAGTATGTTGTTATTGGTTACAGGTTGCAGAATCTTACCCAGTTAAATAAAAAAGTGAAAAGTAAATTTCAAAGTTGCAAAGCTTTTAGGAATGGCAGGGAATTATGAAAGACACTCAAAACACCGTGCACCCAGGAGTTCTAAAAGTGACAAACATATGAAAGTAAAATCAAGGAGAAGTAAACATGAGCATGATTCAAAACATCTCATGGATGATTCCAAAACACCTCCACTACCCACCAAAAAAAGTTATAGCATTGAAATGCTAATGAAGAAAAGAAATAGTTTAAGAGAGGAACTTAAAAATCTTGAAAAATATACTGCTTCTAACTCGATAAATAAAAACTATAAATCAAAAGACGAAAGACGACAGAAACGACATCACCAGAGTTCTCATTATAATCTGGAGACCAAAAAAAGTGAAAAGAAACTTAATCTAAAGAGGTGCAAATCGGAGTCATCGCCGGAATATAACCATAATGATATTGAACTAGATTCAGAAGATGAAGAATTAATTATTGAACAAAGAAGAAAACGCAGAAAGCAATTGTTAGAGCAATTAAACCACAGCATTGAGAATGAACCTGCAAGTAAGGAAGAAGACAAAAATGATCTCAAAATTAGTGATAGCCCAAATACAGCAGTTCCTACTAAATCTTCTGCCCCAGAAGTTAAAGTTACTGATATGTTTTCTGAAAAAGATAATTTTGTAGCAAATACAGTTTCGAAACATAGCCAAGATAACAACAATTTGTCTGAAAATTTTGATGATTCTGAAGGATACTATGTTGTGAGAGAGGGAGATAGCCTTGATAATACCAGGTACACTATAACAGCTTCCCTAGGTCAAGGTGTATTCGCAAATGTTGTTCAAGCACAAGATAAAGAAAACAGAAATACAAATGTTGCTATTAAGATAACTAGAAATAATCATCTCATGTACAAGACTGGACTTAAAGAAATTGCTACTTTGAGGGAGCTAAATGATGCTGATCCTGAAAATAAATACCATTGTGTTAAATTATTAAGACACTTTATGCATAGAGGACATCTTTGTTTGGTATTGGAATCTTTACATATGAATTTGAGATGTGTTTTGAAAAAATATGGCAGAAACGGTATCAATATTAAAGCTTTAATGAGTTACAGCAGGCAACTATTGCTTGCATTAAGATTATTGAAGAAAATGGGTATTGTACATGCAGATATAAAGCCTGATAATATAATAGTCAATGAGAAAAAAAATATTTTAAAGTTATGCGATTTCGGTTCTGCAACAAAAATTGATGACAATGAACCTACGCCTTATTTAGTTTCAAGATTTTACAGAGCTCCAGAAATTATTTTAGGCATGACTTGCAAAAATGGAATCGATTTGTGGTCAGCTGCTTGTACTATTTATGAAATGGCCACTGGAAAGATCCTTTTTACAGGAAATTCTAATAACAAAATGTTAAAGTGTTTCATGGAGTTAAAAGGCAAAATACCATCGAGATTAATAAGAAAAGGAAAATTCAAAGATCAACATTTTAACTATAACAATAATTTTCTTTTACACAAGAAAGATGAATTCAGTGGCAGAGAAAAAGTTGTTGAAATTAGTAACATTTCAGTAAGTAGAGACTTACTAAAGGAATTAAAAAAACATAGTAAAGGTGAATCTCCAACAAATGAAAAAAAAATGGGACAACTAAAAGAACTTTTGGATAAAATGTTGATATTAGATCCCAGCCAAAGACCATCGGTTACAGATTGTTTAAAACATCCTTTTATTCAAGATACCCTGCAAAAATGAAAAGTTACTTTAAAGTAAATAAAGTTTTTGGGAAAGTGTATTTTTTTCTTTATATAACCTACTTTATAGTACGGTCCCCTGCAGAGAAAAGTAACCCATCTGTTAAACAGTTTTAATAGACAGATGGGTTACTTTTCTCTGCAGGTGACTGTACCTACACGTTTATATTATTAAAATTTTAATGTAGAATTTATGATTGAGTTCCTTACAAAAGGCTTACTGGTTGGCCAAGTTAAGCAAAGTCCACTATGTAGGATCCCTAAACGTACGCACACGCGGTGATTGCGTGATACGCAATATTTCCTGCTCGGAATCCAATTTCATGCCTCACAATGTGGCGCCTGTATTCCCGTCATAATGTTTTCTTCCTGAAATCCTTATCAAGACGTCCTCGGTGGGGATTTACAGAAGCATAAAAATCTTGTGCGTGCTACGTTAACCTTTGTCAATATATCTGCAGCTTAATTTTTTTTATTAGTCTACAAATAAGAGGACCGGTCATAACTTGGCGGTTACAAAATTAAGTAACAGCGGGTGGGGTCGATAATAGGATGGATGACCACTAGTAGCAAAAAATTTATTGAACATTTCCGTACTTCCGAATGTAAAGCCGTCGTTCCCAGTTGTTATCAGTGGGTAGTTAAGTCATGTCGCAAGCCCTCTGCCGGTATGTAAACTTCCGACACTGTTTGAAAATTCAAAATAATTTATTCATATAGGTATCACTGAAACACTTATGCACGACATTTTTTTAATCTATCAGCTTTTCGGAAAGTGGTTTTCATAGAGGAGAAGAAAAGCCGTAAAGAAACAGCACATTTTACCTGGTTTGCTTGGCCACTGGTTAGTGGCCAAACCAAGTGGTGGAGGGGTTCCTCATAATCTCATAGTAAATGGTCACAATCTACCATGAAAATCAGTAACACTAAAGGAGGTTATACTGTATCCCAGCGCTACCGTCCAATATATCGTACCATATAATTCATGACACTGTAGGTAGGTACTACGCTCTATCAAGATTATATCAATTGCCCTTTCCTAGGCACAAAAATGCGACAGTGTCCTACATAACTCACCGCCTTGTATTTGAGTGGGGAAGAAAAATAATATACTGGATTACGTTACTGGCAGAAATCAGCATGGTTTTTGACGTATGGATGGGCATAGTAGCTTGTGTAAATATTGGAATTACTGATCCAGCATGGTATTTTTCTTCCTCACTCAAATACAAGGCGGTGAGTTATATTGATCTGTGACATTTATAGAATACTCTTGGATTGCTGGATGAACAAATGGCAAGTGATAGTAAAACATCTGGCAGCATTGCGGTGTTGCCAGGTCCAAAAACTTGATTACGGTGTGGATTCTTCCGTGAAATACCGTAGATTCTAATGTAATACGGTAGATCGTATGAGATTTGAGGTTTTTCCCTACAAAAATCTGATTTTTGTGTGGTTCAAAATACGGTAGATCGAAGCTGAATACGGTAGATCGAAGCTGAACACGGTAGATCGAAGCTGAACACGGTAGATCGAAGCTGAACACGGTAGATCAAAGCTGAACACGGTAGATCGAAGCTGAACACGGTAGATCGAAGCTGAACACGGTAGATCGAAGCTGAACACGGTAGATCGAAGCTGAACACGGTAGATCGAAGCTAAATACGGTAAATTTACCGTAACTCTGTGGAACCTGGCAAGAACTAAAAATATGGACGGCAAGCTTCGAAGAGGTACATGAAGATCACGTGACATTAGATGAGCAATTTCGATCAACCATGGGCCTGATTGACTTATAGCCACTCATAGGTCCTCGGTATATAACTTCGACCACGATCAATGATATGGCGCAGATATTGTTCCAATATAACGTGATCCTTCTTCAGGTACCTCTGCAGCAGTAACCTGCAGGTTGCCCTGCAGATTTATACAATTTATAAATTGTTCCAAGCTTAATTTTATCTGACAACGTCAGATAACCATACAAGTGAGAAACAATTATTATTGGGAGATTGATTAAAACAACGAATGAAATTATTACTTTTAATAGTTTCCTAGTACAGAAAATAACAAAAATATATGCCATCAACCAAAGTATCACTTAAACTTAAATTTCACAGGGTAGGTACTACATACATACGTCACGTGGTCTATCACAAATTGTAAAGGAGTTACTTTAACGGGTCTCTTAATTTAAGACTGAAATTGAATTGACATCATTCATTAGCAATAAGGCATTTGAGCAAGTACATCGAAATAAATCAATAGGTGACTGACTGCCGCACTCAGTCATAACGGTTTCTTAAATCGCTCCTTAGTACGGTCGACGTATCTTGGCGCGTCTGAACTTCGCGCAGAAGGCTGCGCAGTAACATAATTCGGCAATGCTCGGTACGCGGCGTATTATGTCTCAGTCACACGTTAGCAATAGGGATGTTGACTAATTTTAGGATTCAATTTTATTTTATAGATAGAACCTCTATATTCACGAAAAAAATATTATAAAAATAATAATCTTCAATTTTAAAACAAAAATTGATAAATAAAAATCATTATCAAATTTCTCACCAAAAACGTCACGTGACGTCACTAAACTATATTCAATACTATCTGTCTACTAAGTTTGTTGAATTTCCATATAAAATTTTTCCAATGACGTCATATTCTCAAAATGGCGTTTGAGGTCACGTGACAGTGAGTACAATTTTTAACATTTTAAATTAATGATATTTAATTTATTGTGATTGATTTCAATAAAAGAATCATATTTTAGGCCTTTAAATGTTACCACTAATATTTTAGACATAAATTTATATTAATTTATAATTAGTGTCAACATCCCTATTAGCATGCTCGTGTCGCTATCTCTGTCTTACATGCGCTAAAGTTCGCAAAGCCTATGTTCAGACGCGCCAAGTTACGTCGGCCGTACTGTACAGAATCACAATACATATTCTGTACTATGAAGAGATTTAAATAACCGGTAAGAGGCTTGAGTGCGGCAGTAATGTACACATACAAAATGACAATTTAGCTTCCATACACATTCCGTATTTCATCTATACCAGACATTTACACTTTAAATAATTCATGAGTACCTACACGGATAAGTTTTATTAAATTTTATAATATAATTAACAATATAAATTTAACGTGGATCGGTGTAGCATCTTATCAACATGAGACAACGCCTGAGACGATTTTTTTGATCAACAAAATGTAAGTAAGTACCAATTATTCATCATTAACTTATAAATTGTTTTATTGGCATTATGAAGTATAAATTGCAGAATAAATAGAATGTCGTTTGACGGATGACATAAATAATCTTATTTTTAAATGTAAAAAATAGGTACAATTTTCAAAAAACTAATATAAAGCATACATATCAAATCAGATTCTCCTAAACATGCTACGGGAAACTCTAATAAAGACTATTTCGACAAACTTATTTCGATCTTGCTCAAACTTAAAAGCTACGTGAGTTTGATAGCTTCTATTAATCAAATTATATTTATTACAACTAAATACTTGCTCTTATATACATTCGCGAACTGACCTCATCTAAAGTACAATCCAAATACAAACCTAAGACTAGCTACAGTTAGTTTTGACTACTGAAACTTCTTCGTACCAGGCATTAGGATAATTCATATTTTTCAAATATGTATATTTGCAAATAGACAATGTATTTTTTAAATTCAGAGTAGCAAACGGACAAGGTTGCTGCTACCCTACAATGTGGGTACAAACAACAAGCCATAGGCTTGTAAGTCTTGTAACCAACCTCCAATAATATTTAATTTGAAGTCGGTCACCACATAATTTGCTACTCAAAGCTGAAATGGAACGCTTTTGTATTTTCGACATAGACACAGAAGAAATAATAGTACATGCACAGATCAATAAATAAAGTCAACTTATTTATTGATCTGTGAGTACCTACATGATATAGACTCAAATGAAAAAAAGAGGGGTTGGATTTGTATGAAGGTTTTATAATAATAACAGTAATGTGATTTGCTTTACATTCTCAATTATTTTTATCTGTATCCATTTTGAAATGGAAAATTCTATAGTTGCAATTAATATGAAATAACAATAAATTTGACAAAATTTGTTTCGTTTACGAGTCTGTTTAAATAGATAGATCTATGTTAGCCCCACAGACTTATTTATTGATCTGTGGTTAGCCCAAGAAGAATTTGCACCAAATCTGATTGCCACAAAACTAATTTACTTTAATTAGGTACTCGGCAGACTTCAAATTTACATCTTCTGGGTATAACTATTTAAAATGTAAGTAACCTACATACATATCCAATTTGTTCTGATAACCTTATTAAAAAATAAAACTATAAATTATCAACAAAAATATAATAAGTAGTAACCATCACAGTTTTCTTAACAAAATAATCTGTCACTTGTATCCACTAATCTCTATAATGCTATGTTATAGAAATCAGTGCATAAATCACATGTTTACACAAAACCCATTTTGCACAGAAAATGGAAGAATAGGCATGATGACATTAAGTAAAAATCACTGAAGTTATGTATTTATTTAATGAAACCCTAATTGGATTACAAAACACGCATTTATCGTATTATTATGAGCGAGATTAACAATATTTTCGATAAAATAAAACTACAAAATATTGCAAGCCGCCATGATGACTTGAACGCCAATCAGTCTCAATCAGCAGGAATTACGTCTCAGTAAGCAAACTAATATGACAATACTGATAATGATATCTTTTCTATTAATTTACTGATGTGTGACGTCATAAGCGACGCCATGACACTTTGAAGTGTTTTGGTGCGAATTTGAAACTTGTAAATTGAAATGTATTTATTTTATACTAAACCTTATTTTTTTGCGGAAATAAGATATATATACGTTGTAATTATAATATATTTCCCAAAAATATAGAACAGTATTTCAAAATCTGTCATCATGCCCATTAAAGATAAATCATTACAGAAATTAATGTTATCAGTTATCACTCTTATTTATTTACATGCACAATCATCCAGCGTGTGTTGTAAAATGTCTTAATAATACTTGGTAAGCTAAAATACTGCTTATATTATATCCTTTATATAAATTATTCGGATATTTTATGACGTCTCCAGACGATACATGATCTCGATTAACCCCGAACAAAAGTTATACCTAACTTAAAATTTAGCACGTCAAAAGATTTTTTATTCGATGTGATTATTTGTAACAATACTCAAAAATCGATTTTTAATGTGTAACTTCTCGATTTTTTCCATAACATTAACTCACACTGAACACACTTAAAAATATTGCTTATATTATTTGCTTCAATCATAATATCATCCAGTATAGACCAAAAATAACGTAAGCGATAATTTAACGTCCAAGTTTTACCAAAAAAAAACACGTCACTTGTAAACCTACATATTTAACCAAACTTGTCATGAGCGAAAGTTAATAGCAAATCAACTGTGTAATTGTAATAATAATCTGCGGTCTGTAAGGAACATCAAAATAATACACAATTATACATCCAACATCAAGCTACAAAAAATAAATATAATATTATATATCAATATACATATATACAATTCGGTAAAATAGGGAGTTTTTAATTACATTGTATACAAATATGACTTTTTTATCGATCGTTTCTTTTTAAAGAATTATTTTTAAAAATGAAGGTTTTGAAGTTCTTGATACAGGACTCACGAAAAATAATTAAAGGTACTAAAATAATTACGGTAAACGACGAATAATAACTTTTTTAATTTCATCCTTCTAACAAAGTTCATGTACCATTAATACTATGCTTCCAAATGTCATTTAACTGATCAGCAAAATATAATATTCGCAATCAAAACATATTTTATTTATTTAAATATCGTGCGCATTTAAAATATTTCGTAATGATCCATGTAAATAAAAACTCCACTATATGTAGCTGTATCAGCCTTAACCTAATATTTTAATTATTTTATGAAAGTTATGTGGATGGAACCAGGTATGGCTTCCGACATGGATTTTGAGCTCTTCCATTTAATAATAAAACTTTTCAATAATCTCAAAAAAAATAGTTCAACTGGCAAATTCTTAATGAATTATGATGTATTTTATCATAATTATTCAAGTATGTTATTAAAATATTTTATCAACTAGAAATCATATAAATGTCGAATATAATTCTGGTAGCTATTCTTAGTAGGTAATTTAGTAAGTTACGGCCCGAGTAATTTGGACTAATAAATCATTCCGGGTATCATCAAAATGCTTGAATACTTTTATTCGTCGTAACTTAAAAAGAAAAATATGAATGATAATGTTAATAATCACGCAAATACCGAAGCCTCATGCTGGAAGCCACATAACTTACTTAAAGCAGAATGGGATGTACTGGTCTTGCCTTTCATCACTGGCTTATACTATCACAAAAGGAATAAAAGAAATAAACCCTAATTCCTTAGAAAAACATTGAGATTCTAAACTAGACCTCGCACAAACATATCACTTTATACGTAATTAATAATTTCGTACAATGGGTACAAATATTTCGATTGCTATGAACTAAATTATTCGAGGCGATATTTCAAACTGCTGTTTTAACTAAGACGACCGCACAATATACAGAATTACCCTCGAATGATACAATTGTATACGAAACTCTTCCATGAATTGACGTCAACACTTATTAGCAAATATCATTATTTACAGATGATTGATAGATACCAAGAAAACCTGCTGTACTGCCTTCCTCAAGCTAAAAGGCGGCTAAATGACATCTGGCCAATTTTTTACTTTTTAATGCCATGTGTGTTGCCTAATAGTGTTTTCAAATCTCTATCGATCTGTCTAAGGGTGTTATTAGACCAATCGATCAATCGTCGACCGACGGCATCGATCGATGGCAGAATGGATTAGTAGACGTCGATCGATTTTTTCTATCACACCAATCGATCGATCGTCGATCGACGACATCGATCGATGGCAGAATGGATTAGTGCACGTCGATCGATTTTTTCTTTCACACCAATCGATCGATCGTCGATCGATATAAATCGACGATCGATCGATGGATTAGTAGGTAGACGCCGCCGTCACGTCACCCGCTGCCGCCCGCGCCCCGCGCGCTTACTACCTGGCCTGCCCTGCTTGTGTGTGTTTAGTTGTGTGAATCTCGCGTTCGTGAATGCTCGTTTTTGTCTGTGACGCGCAAAATGGCGGCGAACGCGTGGACGAATGAACGAACTTTAGAATTTATCGAGCAATACAAAAATAAACCTTTACTATGGGACATTGTTCACAATGATTACCGAAATAAAATAAAACGTCATGATGCACTTCTCGAATTAGCCAATTCATTTGAAATTACTAAGGAGGAGGCAGAAAAAAAGATAAAAAATTTACAAACAACATTTTCCAAAGAAAATAAAAAAGTGAAAGATAGTAAAAGAAGTGGTGCCGGTCGAGACGAAATATATTGTTCTAAATGGTATGCATTTGAAGCTATGATGTTCATACAAGAAAGGAATCGCCCACGATGTACCGTGTCTACAGAGGATCGGGCTTATTCGAGCATGTCAACTGATGTAAGTACCTACGTACATATTTATTTATTTATTTTGGGTCAATATGTCAATATGGTGGTAGTGTTGTCATAAAAATAATAATACAATTACATACTCAAAACCTTTATTAATACAACTTACACAGTAGATAGTTAGTGTGCAGGGTTTTATTCCAATACAAAACTCGACATGACTGGCTAAATACCTACTCTCCCAATATTTTGAAAGTCAATTATTTAACAATACTTGTATTGCCACCTAACCATACCTTCTTTAGAACAAAAATATTCAGCGAACTCTTCTCTCACTAGTTCAGCTGGACTTGGTAAACTGTGGAATTGTATAGATGACTGAATTTGCGCCGGTTGTATTATTTCGGAATCCACACTCTCATTTATGTTATTTGAATAGCGTAGTTCTAAAGACTTATAACTTACGCAATTCCTTCTTAAATAGTTGTGAAGATAAGTCGTAGCTAACACTATATTTTCCACATTTTTCGGTTGAAGATGAAACGGCCTTCGAAGACAGCGAAATACTGCACTTAAAATGCCGAACGTACTTTCTACCATTCGGCGAGCCCTGCTCAACCTATAGTTAAAAATTCGCACCTTTGATCCTTTTCTCCCCAATTCGAGAAATGGCTTCATTAAATTTTCTGACATAGGAAAGGCATTGTCACCTATAAAAACATATGGTGTGAGACAACTTCTGCCAGGTAACGCATTTTCTCTTGGGATTCCTCGTACATTCATGGAATTCAAAATAGTATTTCCAAACACACCACCGTCAGAAATACGACCTTGGCAGCCAACATCGCAGTACATAAAATTGTAATTCGCATCCACTACAGCCATCAGGACAATACTGTGAACTCCCTTATAGTTAAAGTATGTGCTCCCACTGTTATTTGGAGCTCTAATATTTATATGTTTCCCATCAATTGCACCCAGACAGTGGGGAAAATTCCACATCAGTTCAAAATCTTTTACAATGTTCAGCCATTCTTCTTCCGTGTTTGGCATCTGAAAAATAAAAATATGTAATTGTAATTTAAGTTATCCAGTCAGTCATATAATATTCTTTTCACTATATTATCAGTTACTTTTATAATTTTAAAGTTAATTATAAAAAAAACTTTTATTTAGATGTGAAAATGTATTTAATACTTATAAAAAACTTTGTTACAGATGAATTCACAAACATCTGAGTCGGGGATGGACAGTTCCGTTGAAAGTGAAGGTAGTCGTAAAAGGCGCCTCAATCCAAATGATGTCGCAATAGAAAAAACGTTGGAGATGGTTGATTCATTGATTCGCAATAGACAAGGCGTTGATGAGTATACATTGTTTGGAGAACAAATTGCAATTAAATTGAGATCACTGAAAACTGACTACGCGCGGATTACAGTACAGCATCATATAAATAACCTAATTTACGAAGCTCAAATGGGTAAATACGACTATCCAGAAACACAAAATGAAGGCTACTTCACCACGCTGTATTCTACAAATCAATCTTTACAATCACAATCTTCTAAAGAATCGAACCTTCCATCTACTTCTCAATACGCCATTTCGCCTGATAATACAACACTCCAGTCATTGGATGATTATGATATCCCATCTAACTTGAAATAAGTATAAATCAGAATATATAAAGAATAAGTTTAAACAATGTTTTTGTATGGTAACTGATTCTCCGTTTTTTTTAATAAACCATAAATACTATGTACAGTTTTTACTAGAAAGGCACAAAAACTTGAAAAGACTTTTTTTTGTTAGTTCTACCTACATACACAATAGAAGCAAAATTATATCTAACTTAAATCTCTAACTTACGATTAAAAGTCCAAGAGTACTTACTTTTATGTGATCCTTGAGAGAATATATAAGTGCACTGCATACTTCTGGAATTATACAGGAAATACTTGGTTGCGAAACTTTAAACGTTAGCACAAGACTCTGATATGAATCACCGCTGGCTAGAAATCGGAGTGTTATAAGTAACCGATTTTTAGGTGAAATTGATTGTCTATAATTGGTATCCAATTTC
This sequence comes from Thymelicus lineola, assembly GCA_963932265.1. Taxonomy (NCBI): domain Eukaryota; kingdom Metazoa; phylum Arthropoda; class Insecta; order Lepidoptera; family Hesperiidae; genus Thymelicus; species Thymelicus lineola. Next base: position 6,176,899 of record OZ010700.1, on the reverse strand, counting down.
GCGATTGAAGGAGCCACCATATTTAATAGATTTTCAAGATCATTATTGCTCATTCGAAAAGCATCCAAAAAACCGCTATTTAAAATGTCATTTGGATAAGCTAAGCGATCTTTGGCTTTAAAAAACGGTCGCATCCAGAGTCTTTTGCGTTTGCGCCTCCTTAATAATAGTACGAGCAACATCGTACTGGCCAACAACAACGCGTCCTCTTGTGAATCCATTTGGAAAAACACTGACGGAACATAGCTTAAAACGATCAACGTCGACTGATGCCATCGACCCGTAATCGATCGATTGGTTAGTCGAACGGTATCCGTCGATCAATTAAAGCTATTAGACCAGTCGATCGACATCGATCGACGTTGATCGATGCCGTCGATCGACGATTGATCGATTGGTCTAATAACACCCTAAGAACAGTTATTGTCTCTTTCACTGTTTCGAAAATAAATTTATTAAAAAGTTGGTTATTTACAAAATAAAATATATTGACAGCACTAAAGAGCGGTTAATTAACAATTCTAGACTAAAAGGTCGCTAAAGTACTTTAAAGTTTGGATTAATTCGACATTTTCACGGTCAATGCCAAGCTTAAAAACGGTCATTATTTTGCACTACACTAAAAAATCACTAGCATCGATTTCAAAATAATCCCGCGTTTTTTAGCTCTAACTCAAAAACTGTTTTTGTCACTTAGCCGCCTATCAGTTTGAGGACGGCAGTGTATTTATGTATACAATTGTACAACGCCAGGGTAATTCGGTATACCATAAGGGTGTCCTAATAAACCAGACGCAATGCGAGATCGTTTTCGGGGCAATCACTTAAGCACTAGCTTATTAGCCTAATTAATAACTAATTACTCGTAACTACACGTTAAATGTGTTCTTTGGATCTGTTGTGTTTATTGAGGATTATTTGCTATGTGGACATCATGTTAGTCTGGAAGTTGGGAACACCTATGTCTATGGACTGCCCGGAGGCTATAGAGTCTGGGCTTTGGAGGGACGCGCTGTATATTTGGTTCATAGGAGTAGTCCCGCCTGCCTCGAACAAAGTACTGTCGTATACACTGTTGCTCTGCTGAGGACAAATTGTGTATGGTACTAGGAGTTATGTTAACATTAAAAAGAATCATATGACATAACACAACAAGAACTAATTTCGTTTGACCAAATTAACGTGACGTTTCTCTCCAGATTTATGCATCTATGACCACCTTCAAATTTAACAACAATTTCATGGCTTGTGGGATTCTGGATCGTGTTAGATTATTCACTAAAACTTAAGCTACATATAAATTAAGCTCTTGTGAGCAAATCTCTTTGGACTTACTAGCCACCATAGCCAACTTGCAATCAGTCTTAGCCAATGTGGATCAATTCCTTCATCACGTTCTGTCAGGAAGTGAAAGAATAATTCATAGTCTATTACAGCCAGCTAATTATGTCTGCGTGCAAGAGGCAGATCTCATGCACCCCTCATGACTAACTTAAATCACCTTTTAAACAACAGACAACTTTTTATAGAAATTGAAACCAGAACACTTCCATTTCCATCGATCAGCCTTTCTAAGTCCACTGCGGGACAAAGTCTTCCTCTAACAATTAAAACTCTAACAGATCCTGAGTCTATTACCACTGAATACCCACGGCACTGGTTAGTTCAGGTCAATCCAAAATGTCGAATAACCACCTTTTCTCACTATGTCCTCCATCCGAAAGGCATCAATAGCTAGGCTGTTAATACACATACCTGATAAATGTAGTCAGAATCCGTCTTAAGAGAGCTGAAGCTCTGCTGATGCGGCAAGGACACTTGGTCGTCGTCCATGGGCTCATCCATCTGAGCCTTGTACGAGAACATTATGCTTGGCTGGGACACACTGGAAACAAAGCCGAATATAGATATAACAATGACAAACGCATGGAAATTGATGAGATTAGTATCCGGATTACCGAACTTTGCTCGGTTTAGTGTTGCTTAACAACGCCATCTACTGAAGTAGTTTTAGTGTTACTACTCGCCAGTAGATGTCAGGAAGAGTCTATTGTATCAGTTTTTCATTGCCTGAAAACACGGATAAAACGACATTTTCTAAAAATGAATCCTAGCTAGATCGATTTATCGCCCCCGAAACCACCTGCATACTAAATTTCATGAAAGTCGTTGGAGCCAAGATTCAGAAAATATAACAAGAATTGCTCGTTTAAAGGTATTAGATAGATAGCTTGGCTCGAAACAATATTTTGTAATGACATAATTTCATCATTTCGTAAGAATCATTATCTATTAGACATCGGATTATCGGAATCATATAATATTTAGCTAAAATAAATTGTTGGCTATGAAATTATGGAACATAATTATACATACATATTTTCATCAGACGTAAAAATTAACTCTTGTGACCATCGGCATACTGATGGAATTATATTTAAATTAAATATTTTGATTTGTTTGATTTGATAGGTAAATAAACAACCAAATTCCAAATATCCAATCTGTATCATATATCTCATGGATCTGTATCATGTGATACAAAACGATACTTAGTAATCGATCGCCCGTTACATTTCTAGGAACGCGGCTAATCCTGCACTGCACACCCCTATGCGACATTGACACTGACATGTCTAGACGACCCAGTCTTGGAGATTACATGCCCTTATGATGTTTATATACTGCAGTAGTGTTGTTTATACACTGCACTCCAGTGGAGGCGGTTTTTTTATTACTCCAAATAATTAGGCCCACTTATCAGCTTCAGTCACTTGAGAAATACAATTTACAACAATAATAAGTAGGTTAGATAGGACATGTACTTTGTTATCTTAAACGAAAAAAAAATTAAATAAATAGTGTTACACATAAGACGCGATAAATAGCACGTTCATAGTAAATTCTCGGTAACAAATAGCAATAACAGGCGAGGATCGGGGAAGGTAAATTATCGCGCGACGGGAAATTCGATGGGCGACTAAAGGTTTCCATGATCTGTTCCGGTTTCCGTGACCGCTATCGGCAACTTTTATCGCCAGCTTAAATTGTCGGGCTATTTTATATTAGCGCTTTTTCTGCGTGTTGAACGATAGTTTTTCCATACGAAATTACGAATATACACGTAAGCTACATTTCGCGCTTCAATAAATGGAACGCGCGTGATTACGCGTGAATACAAAAAAGACAGTAAAACGTTGTAAACACTAATCTGAAGGAGCCATAAAACTTTGAGGGAAAATCTTCTGTAACCTAACCTAACCTTTCTTAATGCATCTACTCACATCACTTTTTTTAACGTGTGGAAAGACCTTCGTCTCGTCCATCCAGGCGCAGGAAGCCGGACAGGTATGTGGGACTTGAACCCACCAAAACCACACGGTGTCGACGCCTACCGCATTGGTGCCGGGACTGTGCGCTATTCTCGCTCCACTGCCCCGGCGCGGCGGCCGCTAAGCTCGGTTTTGATTTTCTTATGTGGACGCCACTATATTCTTGCATAGTGCGCCAGTGGCTATAACGCCGGCACTGATCTCATGATGCGCCTACTTACAGCACTAACCTAACCTAATATCACATGATGCATCTACTCACATCAGTAACCTAACCTAACTTAACGTAATACCACACGAATCACACAATGCACTCATAAAAACATTTAACTCACCTAAAGAACTCGCTCAGGAACGTGTGATACACAAGCGGCGTGTACAACGAGAAGTATATCCACGTGGTGACGTCAACAACACAAAGCCCCGACTGCATGGAGCCCCACGTGAGCAGCGCCGCGCCCACCGCCTGCGTGGTATCGAGGAGCGCGAGCAACAGCACGTAGAGATAGAAGGACAGTTTCGCTGGAACCAACCAGAGATTGTCAGGTTTTCTTCTAGAGCTTTCTGGAACATTTTTGGTAGGGAACAGATTTGTAGAGTAGAAAATTATCTATTCTGCCTTCGAAGCCAATTTTTGGTTTGTTTCGGATCGTTTGTGATGGTCCTTCGATGCCAGACATCAAGCATGCCACAGCTGAATTAAAAAAGGGGAATTAGCAAACTTTTTACATTAATTAGGCTTCTGTCTACGGCGCTTCATTTGACGAACGCATGCAAGCCGCATAATGAAATATATATAAGTAAGATATATGCGCTATAGACAAATGCAACGATGCTGCTCCATGGACAGGTTTCATAGCTCTACTACGCAAGATGTAACCAAGTATCAATCGACGGTAGCGTGCCTATGAAGTGCGGTATACATGGACAGTAGGCTTTAATCTGCTAATTCTGCATTAAATTTCATTCAACTGTAGAATGCCAGGTGCCGGCTCGAAGGACCATAAGTGGGACAATATAGTAGAAATGAAATAAAATGTGACTATCATTACATTACAATTTACTAATTTACTGAACTGATATTATGAATGAGTTTTAGTGATAATGAGTAAACTCGATCGCCCGTGACATGTAATGTACATTGCACAGTACAATACTATAGTCGTTTTGTAAAGAACGCGGTTAGGAGCCAGACACAAAGGTTTGCTAATTTTGACCTGAAGTACCAATGTTCAACTTGGACAATACCAACTATTTGTAATTAACGACTTTTGTCTCGGCTTAATGTGCATCGATTTTTACATCCCTAAGTGAAACCTCTCACATTTTTTACAAGATTAGGTGTAACTGCAGAAAAAAATTAAGTTCAAGGCTTTCATTGATTGCCGACTGATATTTAAATTGTATATAAATGCAAAATGTGATGTATTTTTATAAAATGTTCTAATTCCTCCTAATATTATAAACTCTTTCACACGATCCTGAACAGATTTTCATAAAATTTTGCTCACAGATATGGATATACATGGATACATCACAGGCACAGAACATCTAATAATTAGTTAGAAGGGGCATAGCACGTAATTTGTATGGGAACCGCTGTCGCCGTTTCAATAAACACTACTAACGAAAATGAACAAATACGCACGAGGATTGTTATGTGTGCATGAAGTAGGCGTGACTCTGTAGCTAGGGATTGATTGTCGATAAATTTTTATCGGTATTTATTTTCGCAAGGTATACTTATTCATTATATACTTTTATACTTTTTGATTGAAATTACTTACTCCGTCGACAGACTCATATTTCATCATGGCCTCCGAAACAAAGTTTTTTCCAATTACCGCACATGAAGGCATTTTTACGTAATTAAGTCGCAGTATTTTGCAGTACTTTTCTCCGTTGGAGTTTGCGAGTCACTAAACAGCGCAATCGCGTGTTTTTGTGCGATGTGCGCATTTGATCACAGTATTGGCGCGCCTACCTTGCCCACAATTCCTTTCTAACTAATTATTAGATGTTCTGTGATCACAGGGGTACATATTGTCCCGGAAAATGCGGACGAAGCCGCGTGCAGGGCGCTAGTATAATAACTACATAAGGTAATCGCAACATTCGCAACACTTCATAATGAAACACCATTTCTTGAATCAACTTGACCTGCCTTAAAGATTCTACCGTCTATCATTGAATACCCACTAGAATGCGTTTAGGTATATCAATAAATATTATTTCTTCTATCTATAAAAAATTGAAAAATACATAGATACTTAAAACTTAAAATTTTGGATCACACGTCATTCAAAAATTCAAAACTAAGCAAGATCCGATCATGAGGTGAATGTTACTGCGCGTTAAAAATAAGTTACCTAAGAAATGTGAGTCAGCCACAATCACAGTACACGTCGTGTATATAGATAGATATATTATATAAGGATGTAGGTGTCGACATACGCATAGTGAAGGCCGGCGCAGTCGTAGAATCATATAATTATATTCGTCTAATTCTTAAACCGATTTATAAGCGGACCATTAATTCGTTAAGTATCGAAATCGTTAAAAAGGTCAATTATGGAGAGTGTCACTAATTTGTTGAGTAACTTTGGAATATTTTTTTGTACTATAAAACATATTTTTAATATCTGTAAAGATTGCACAAGTTACTTATTTGAGAATCAAAAATAAAATTAAATCAAATCCTAATTATGTATGTGTGCACGAGGAAAATTGTTTGGTCTTACACACTACATACTTACATAAATAACTCAAACATGGATAAAATAGGTGTTAAACATTGCATTTGCGTATATAACAAACTAAAAGCAAGAAATAGAAAATATTCTAAAGCCTATTTTTACTTCCTAAATAAAAACTTAAATTGATTCATGTCTCCTTACAGAATAGAAAGGAACTTAGGAAGGCATTCAATCAACATTCAATACAATATGCAGGTGTCGCCGCGGTCTGATCTGAAATTCGACCCTTTTTTATAGATCAGCTATCAATGTCACTCACTTTTGCAAATGACCTTAACTTACTTGAGTGATGAATTTTGTGGTTTAAAATATTCAAACGATATTATGAATTGTAAAGAGATCTTGCACTTTCAAACATAGTATTGACATTGTGAGAATTCTGTTTAACAATACAAAGTAATTCACATAGTCATCAGTTTTATTATTTGTTATGTATGTAAATATAAACAATATCATACCTATGTTACATACCAAACTTCCGTTTTTATCAGCTGAAATTGGCTGTTTACGGCAATTACAAATAAGTATTAACATCCTGCTCTCGCGTCCCTTGGCGTCGGGATACCCAGTAAGTACTTAGTCCTCAAATTGTAAAAATTTTCTGTTTCAACTTTTTCAGTATTTTGTACTTAAAGTTACTAGCAATAATTATACTTCGCTATCATTTCCCGAATACCCGAACTATACACTATTTTTCATTCTTAAGCAAACACGAGGTCACAAAGTAATTATTTTTAAGTTACTTGATAGGTAGTCTTGGTACTTCAAAGGTCTTACTGTATTATATTTTTTTGAATTAAAATGCAATGTATACAAAAATGTATACAAAAGATATACAGAAGACCGAGGAGTATAATCTGCCGTTATGTGTCGCCTATGTGGACTATGAGAAAGCCTTTGATTCTATCGAGACCTGGGCAGTACTAAATTCTCTTCAGCGGTGCCGGATCGACTACCGGTATATCGAGGTGTTGAAGTGTTTGTACTCATCAGCCACCATGTCCGTCAAAGTACACGACACAGCCACGAACCCCATCCAATTGCAGAGAGGTGTCAGGCAAGGGGACGTTATATCCCCAAAACTGTTCACCGCTGCATTGGAAGATGTGTTCAAGCTGATGGAGTGGAAACGACGTGGCATTAACATCAATGGCGAATACATCACACACATGCGATATGCCGATGATATAGTCATCCTGGCAGGATCCCTGGAGGAACTAGGTACAATGCTCGGGGACTTGAACAGCGCCTCACAACGGGTGGGTCTTAAGATGAACATGGACAAGACGAAAATCATGTCGAATGTCCATGTCACACCCGTACCGGTTGTTGTTGACGGCGCTGCTCTCGAAGTTGTAGACGAATACAATTACCTGGGACAAGTGATCCAGATGGGTAAGTCCAACTTCGAGAAAGAAGTCACTCGTAGAATCCAACTCGGATGGGCTGCGTTCGGGAAACTGCGTCATATCTTGTCGTCCAAAACACTACCTCAGTGCCTGAAGTCGAAGGTGTTCGAGCAGTGTGTGTTGCCAGTGATGACATACGGATCCGAGACGTGGTGCTTCACTATTGGCCTAATCCACAAGCTCAGGGTAGCACAACGGGCTATGGAGAGGGCTATGCTCGGTATTTCTCTACGTGATCGTATCAGAAACGAGGAGATCCGTAGACGAACAAGGGTGACCGACATAGCTCAAAGAATTAGCCGGCTGAAGAGGCAATGGGCTGGCCACATAGTGCGAAGGACCGATAACCGTTGGGGAAGAAAGGTCCTTGAATGGCGCCCGCGTCTCGGAAAGCGAAGTACAGGACGCCCCCCGACAAGATGGACCGACGACCTGAAGAAGACAGCGGGCATCCGCTGGATTCAGAAGGCTCAGGACCGGTCCGAGTGGCGCAAGTTAGGGGAGGCCTATGTCCAGCAGTGGACCTCCAAGGGCTGATGGATGGATGGATGGATGGTATACAAAATACACAGATTTTATCGTTTCAATTATTTGTTATTTGTAATAGAATTTCCTTTTCCTTTGCCATACAAATACACGGGGAAAATTTGTTGCATAAAGCCCTAATTTTATTGTAGTGTTATAATGCATTATTTCAGATTATTCATCTTCACAGGCTTATTCTACAGAAGATAAACAATATTAAGTTTCAGCTAATGACCACAATAAAATTGTATATGTATACCCAAGTTGATAGCAGTAGTATAATTTCTATGTATTACTTAACTAAGCTAGGTAATTACTAATTACCTACCTAGTTCATATTAAAATCCTTATTATAATTTATCAAAAGTCTGTAATGTTAGCCAATATTTCCATTGAGCTTTGTCATGTAGATCCACCTGATGATATAGGCCACGGTCACATATGGTCATTAGTAGAAGTATCACAAATATTTGCCGGCCAAAAAGGATGCGGGCCCTCGCATTATTTCCGAATCTTAATGCGTTCGATATACGGTTTTACGTGTTATGAGTTACGACAGTAGGTTAATAGCCAATCTTTTTAAATACCCTACCACCATGCACCCTCAAAGGTATCGGGGTAAGACTGGGTGGACCCAGCAATCTAAAATAAAGGGGACAATCCCTCACTTCGTTATCGTTAGATAACAGTCGTTAAGCCATGTCGGAGGCGTTCAAGCCGCATGAAAACTTCCAACACTTGGGTTAGTCAACCTCTCTACCAATCCACACTGGAGCATCGTGGTGGAGTATGCTCTAGGCCTCCTCAAGGGGAGAAGACCCGTGCTAAATAGTGTGCCATTAATGGGTTGAAGCCATTCGCTATTGCCTCATCCGCAGTTCAACAAATGGATTGTTATAATGAACTTTGATAAGTGAATTTACAGGTTAATTAATAGAGGTTAATCCAAGTAAAGCTAAAAGATATTTAATACACTTTATGCCTGGATTATAGTCCAGGCCTCTTGAATTATGTATGACTTACTATTTATATACTACACAGAGAGCTTCTAATGAATTCTATTACATACACTCCATACATTCCATACATGCAGGCAATGACTCAGTTTAAATTTCATTATAATTATTATCAGCAAAACAATGTCAGATGTAATCAAAATGTATCAGTACAATGTGAATACATAAACAATAACATCCTACACACTGTTTTGCATCTATGAATTTAATAGTCCAGGGTCGATAATTTTTGAAAACAAAAAAAATTATAATAGGATGAAACCTATTGCAAAAGGAAGAGAATATAACAAAAAATAAAGGAAAAATAATTTACGGGCGATCTGAGGTCGGGAAGTGGGGGGGAGGGGGGGTTTAAGGGTAAAAAACGGTTTATCTCAATTTCCAGCAAAACTATAAGTCCTATGGAAAAAAGTTAAATGGCAAAGTTATAGGTAATAAAAAGGTCTACAATTTTTGTATTTACACTTTTTTCACATAACCTCAAAATTTATGTGAAAAATTAAAAAAACCAAGTTTTTGGTTTTTTATTTTTCTTTTACAAAAAAAATTTTTTTTTAACGAAATTTTGTGAAAACTTACCTTTCTATGTCCCAAACATACTGTAATTTTTTTGATTTAAAATATTTATTTTTTCACCTTATTTTGACTTAATATCGAAAAATCACCCTAATTTTCAATCGAAAATTCACCTGTCAAAATATCCGCTTTTTTAAAAAAATCTGTGAGCTTTTTATTTGCTAAAATCTCTACTTTCTGATGGTATATAAAAAAATATACACTGCCATGTTAAATTTTCTCAGAAAATGCAATGAAACGACAACTATTTTCACAAAAATTATTCGAGTTCGAGTTTTTAAATATATATTTTTAATATTTATGTACAATTTTGAGCCATTTATTAAAATTTACACTTTAATTAATCGAAAAACGTCAAAATCCATGCTAAATTAATAAATTAATAAGCAAAAAAATTACAAATCCATAAAGATTGCAAGAAACATGCAAAAATAGTTGTCGTTTCATTGCATTTTCTGAGAAAATTTACCATAGTAGTGTATATCTTTTTTATACCATCAGAAAGTAGAGATTTTAGCAAATAAAAAGCTCACAGATTTTTTTAAAAAAGCGGATATTTTGACAGGTGAATTTTCGATTGAAAATTAGGGTGATTTTTCGATATTAAGTCAAAATAAGGTGAAAAAATAAATATTTTAAATCAAAAAAATTACAGTATGTTTGGGACATAGAAAGGTAAGTTTTCACAAAATTTCGTTAAAAAAAAAAAATTTTTGTAAAAGATAAAAATAAAAAACCAAAAACTTGGTTTTTTTAATTTTTCACATAAATTTTGAGGTTATGTGAAAAAAGTGTAAATACAAAAATTGTAGACCTTTTTATTACCTATAATTTTGCCATTTAACTTTTTTCCATAGGACTTATAGTTTTGCTGGAAATTGAGATAAACCGTTTTTTACCCTTAAACCCCCCCTCCCCCCCACTTCCCGACCTCAGATCGCCCGTAAATTATTTTTCCTTTATTTTTTGTTATATTCTCTTCCTTTTGCAATAGGTTTCATTCTATTATATTTTTTTTTCACTTTTCATTATTTTTAAAGGCTTCTACCCTGGTCTATAAGTCAATAAATGAAGTACAAAATTTATCTCACAGTTTTTTGTAAATGATAAATGAAATTTCTTTTAAAGCTACTCAAGGGTATGGTGACCACTAAAGCTGGCTGTACATAAAGTTTACTTGTCAAGTTTGCAGCAAACTTGACGTGGCATCCAGTAAACTTGATGGTAAAAGGTTATCTGGCTATATAGCTACCTCATACCACATCAAGTCCATTGCAAACTTGACAAGTAAACATTGATTGACAGCATAGAAGTATAGAACAGAGTTTATAATTTGTAAGTTTTATTACAGGTATTATATTTATGGTATCTTATCCATAGTTCTTAGACAAAGAACTCTTAAATTAGGGATATAAATGAGACCCCTTCACATATACAATATACATTTATAAGATTCATCCAAATCACTTTGGAAGTTTATCAAGTGAAGATAACACTAGCCAATTTGCCAAAAGTATCAATACATTATTTATTATTCACTTTGATAGCAACATTGTTATCATTTTCATGACAAACAGTAGTTGCGGCAGGCCAGACTATCTCATTAAGTTTATATTTCATGATAACAAATATCATATGGCTTCCATGAACAAACTACTAATTTCTGATTAGCATAACCACCTAAATAAGGATTAAAATTATTGATTGACAACTCTATAATACCATTTGCAGTGGCCATGTCAGTGAAGCAAATGGTTCCAGGTTCATTTCCCAACTATGGCAGATTTATGTGTCGACAATAACACAGAATCTTAGTGCAAGACTATGACTGTATGAGCATTTGTTATATCTATTTTTAACTAAATTAAGTAGAACTCATTTCACTATAGGTCCATAATAAGTGCTTATTGTATAAGAATAAGAAATAAAATTTACCACTTACTTGGTAATGCTAAATATTCCCTGAGCGGTATCCACGGCAGTAGCAATATTACGAAGTATATAATGGCAAAAACTAGTGATGATGTGAACCAGAACAGCATGCCACCATGTCCGAACAAGTCATAGTCCCTGGTGTCAATGTGAAACATGTCATCGGGCATTACAATCTCCAATGTCCCTTGTGTTATCGTGAATGCTAGAGAAATGAGGGATGTTGCCAGCAGCACATATCTTATACTGCTTCGGCTGTCCATGTGACCTGGAAGATGGGAAACTGTTACTGATGGGATATGGTTACTAATTTTGGATATTGTTTATTGTTATAACTCATTCAATCATAGTGGCTTTAAGATTATGGACCACAGCAGGACACAGTTTTTATTTACATAGTTTACAATCAAACAAACAAGAAACAACACCATGAGATAGCTCTCGGTAAGTGGTTATTGCCACCCATATACATCAGTAATACCATCGTGTTTGTGGCAAATAAGCAGATAGGAATGCACATTAAATGTCTTATGCCTCAACTCAGAGTCACTAACGGTTACTTAAATTGTTCTTTAGTACAAAATTGTGTAATGATTCTTTACTAAGGAGAGATTAAAGTAACCATTAGTGACTCTGACTTGGGGTGTTAGTGTCACGTTTTTACGCTGCTTAAATAAGATTGGGGAAGTCATTAAGCATTAAAGTGTTATTACACAATTTATGTACATTCATACACAAAACAAATTGCTCAAGAGCCTAATTTTATGTACTTAAATAGTGCTTGTGTAACTTTATGCTACTTATATAAGATTTAATGGATATTGTTTTGCAGATTTCATTTTTACATGTATAATTTATTATATGAGCATGACTAAGCTCTTGCTAAGTTACTGTGCTATCTTCAGCTGGGTTTGTACTCTTATAAACCAACTTAAGTTATGAAAAAGATCATTAAAAAAAAACAAAACAAAACTCACCAAAAGCCAGTCCAAATATGACAACACTCATCTCTGTGGCAAGTAGGAAAAACCTTACAGTAACCCATAATATTTTATCTACAAGTCCTCCCAGAGGCATAGCCGCATTCACAGTCATGGACACAGCACATCGCACCAAGCTGATGATCACATTCCCCCACACCAACGAATAGAACGTCAGAAATATAGGACTGCTAGTCGCCCGCAACTTCAGTTGGGCCTTATTAAACCTTATCACTAAGAACAGCACAAATAGCGCATTCGGTATCAGTATTATTAAATCCCAAATGCGAACCCTGCAAATAATACACAATTCGTAAGCACCGAAACGTATACACGGTAAACAAGTCGACACCAATGCACTCCAATCCTTTACCTTGAGTTATTTAACTCGTAATACAAGACGTATTTACAAAATGTGTCCTCCTTTACCGGAGGTAGATCAGAGCCGTTGATTCCATACATTTTTATGTTTCAGAGACTTGCCATTTAGTTCCTCATTACAAAATTGGTCGGAATCGTGCTAATGGTTAGCATGATAGTTTATAAATTCTATATTTTTTAATCGAAATATCTGTTTTTATAATACGTTTTACGTCAGCTGAGCCCGCACATTATAAAATCATATAGTGCAGCTCTGGTCCTGATAATACGCTAACTTATTCACTTTCTAATCCAATTTAAAATGACGACACCATGAAATATGTACGAAATGAACAATAAGAATAAGAACACCAACAACAAACGAACATGGAACGATCAACGAGCGTCAAGTACTACAACCAATCGGAAATTCGGAACAATCAGAAAATAATCATGATCACTGCATGAACTAGGGATGCACGATATACATCGATGTTCGATGTATCACTCGATGTAAAGTATGGAAACATCGATTTAATCCGATGTTGTTGTTGACGTATTACGTCAACATCGAGTAAGCATCGATGTTTTTTGTTCGATGCATCGAAGAAGCAACACTAATCACAAAATCCACCATTAGGCCAATGTTGAGGCTAATGTTGAAAAGCGTTTCCTTAGTTTTTGTACATTAAATTCACTGCCGACGATCTTTTTTTAGTCCCAATGCTACTAAATATAAAAACAATCGATGTATAAAAACATGGATGTATTTTTTTAAACATCGATATTACATCGATGCCTCTATGCGATGCATCCCTAGCATGAACCATGAATCGCTGTTGTGTAGATACTTGTAATCGCTCGTACTCTTCTACTAGTGTTGTAACGCTCGGCAGTAGGGATGCACATTGAAAAGAAACATCGATGTTTTTTTCGATGTAATGCATCGCATAGTGCCATCGATGTAATATCGATGTTTCAAAAAATACATCGATTGTTTTATACACCGATTATTTTTATTTTTAGTAGCGTTGGAACTACAAATAAAAGGCAGTGAATTTAATGTCCAAAAACTAAGGAAACGCTTTTCAACATGGCCTAATGGTGGATTTTGTGATTAAGGTTGCCTCTTCAATGCATCGAATAAAAAACATCGCAGTTTCTAATACGAATGATTCATTCGTTGTGATTCGAATATTGAAGAAGTTTCATGATTTAAAAAATACTATATTGACTTAATAACATGTTAAAAATCAATGAACATTAGCTGCACGCACGAAAAAGTTTTACGTTCCACCTGAGCCTGAGCGTGCAAGCGAAAGCGCGGTACAAGCAATAGAGAGGCACGATCGGCTCAAGCGTTGGCTTGTGATGTGACACAGTTATCTCTCTTCTCGCGTGAGGTCAGAGCTAGCAGTTTAAATAGTTCGGCTACTGGAACGCCTGTAACTCCTTCTTTGTATTATACAAAATATTAATAAGTATTCAATTTTTCATCACTGTTTCTTTATGACGTTGTCACGTAAAACTATCGTCCGTAAACCAACTTTACAGAAACCAATTTTTAAGCCTCATTAAATGACTAAGATATAAATGATTTAAATTAACGTATTCTCCAACACGTATGTGAGTTCATCGCTTTTTCCGAGATTATCGCTTGTTTTATTTAGCCATACGAGTGCCTCGTAAAAAATAAAGTGTTAATTTGCCGCGTGGGACAATTATTCCTGATACGGTACAAAATATTATTGAAAAACACTACTTTAAAACTTCATTACTTTTCTATATCTAAGGTAAGGTATAAGCTTTCTTTTTCGTTTTGTAATCGAATAAAATAATGGGCCAAAAAATCGAATCACTACTCGAGTAAGAAAATCACTATTACCTTTACTATAGCAACATTATTTTACGAAGTTACATTAGCATCTGTCATTTTGGTGAGGTATCGGAGCGACCCTATCAACGAAAAAAACAAATGTACCCTACCCTATTGTTTCATTTCATTTTCACCTTATACAAAAATAATAATATAAAATCATCAGTTTTCATGACTTATGGATAATTTTGAAGAAATTATAATAAAATGTGTTAATTCAATTGTATTATTGTATTGGTATTTTTTACCACCAGAATTTTTTTTATAAAACATTTTGAAGAACCATATTATCAAAATAAGAAATATTTTTAGTAAGTATGGACACCCTACAATTATGAAGGACAAACTTAATCCAGCCTGTGATTGGTCGAATAGTCATTGCGTTGTGACGTCATTGGTCTTCAAAAATCTCTACAAAGTTAGGTATCCAGTTAGAGTAATGTATCCATGGATTCGACTATATAACATCTGTAAGAACCATAGACACATTTGTTTAAAAAATAAAATTGCACAAAACGTCAAACGTCAATTTGCTTTGTCCAATGACAAGCAGACCCATCATTCATAGAGTAACTTTGCCATCATTTTACAAAGAAAATCATCATCACATCAGCATTTTTTTTATACAGTGTATGGATGTGACGTGGAACGTGGTCTATTTGACTCAAATTTCATTCAACCCGACATAACTTCGCCGGTATCGGTTGGAATTACACGTGAGGTGCGATACCCGAAGCCGGCTAGATCTAATAGCATTATTTTCTTAAGGTATCTTATACCGTAAAAATTTCAAGAAAGAGGACGAAACTACTTGTTATAATGGGTACTCTGACGACCGCTATTGGTGTTCTATTCCTTATCTCCACCGCCTGGTCGGATGACTCTCCCAAAGGACCCAAAGTTACGCATAAAGTAAGTTATTAAGTCATTTTAATTTTATTTTAAAGCCTGCCAATGTTTGTTTTGTGTGCGTAATTATTTACGTAAAACTAAGGTGTTTGACCACAATGAGGTTGATGACCTTGTCAAAATGACGCTTCAAATCCTGTTCTACCGCCTTTGTTCCGGACTCATCCTGTCTATATATAATGCTCTATTTCTTTGTTATTTTTAACGTTCACTGAATCTCATATTAACTTTCAGACATGGCTCGAAATTACCGATTCATGTCTGTAGTTATGAATTTTGTCAATGAGTTGTGACATTTATGTAGTTCCCATTTGAATATAAATTTTTATTTTTTTATTATGATTTTTTATTTTTTTACGCTATTCCAGAGTACAGCAATGCATACATATCAAAAAACTATAAAAAGATCTTTTCCTTGTTCCTTTGACTTAAATTGTGGCTTGTAATATTAGATTAAAGAGTCTTGATCCTTTAACCTTGAACAATGTGTTCCCGATTAACTAGAAGTTGTAGCGAAGAGAGCTAGCTAGGAGAAAAAATGCACCTAAAAGCCTATTGATCCTCATAAAAAAAACACAGGATAAACAGTGTTTGTTTTTAAACGTAACTAGACTTTGTTTTAAATAGGTCATATTTTGATCCTAATAGTTCCATTTAAACTCATCACTGTGATAATTTATTATCATTTCTCTGCCATTAGGTCAAATTTGATATAACCATGGGCGGTGACCCAATTGGGACAGTTGTAATTGGTGTGTTTGGCAAGACTGTTCCCAAAACGGCTGAGAATTTTGTTGAGTTAGCCAAGAAGCCGCAGGGAGAAGGCTACAAGGGCAGCAAGTTCCACAGAGTCATTGACAACTTCATGATCCAAGGAGGTGATTTCACTAAAGGGGATGGAACTGGAGGTAAGAATAATAATAATAATAAATAAAGAAATAAATGCTTACACTCATACCCCATAGTAGATTTTTACCTGTGTTGTGGGTGGCAAGGACAGCAGCACAAAACATCACAGTAACATTCTTGACACAAATATTTATCTGTCACATAAATATCTGTCCCGGCCGGGAATCGAACCCAGACCCCTCGCTTTGTAGGCAGGGTCGCTACCAACTAGGCTACAGGGTCGTCAAAAGAAAAAGAATATTTTAATACAATATAATATTGTAAGGATTATTATAATATAATATTATATAATTAGAATATTATAAGGATATAAGATGGTTTGTGTGTGGGTTAGTATCCTGCTACATTGTTTAAAACATAAACAGTGTTAAAAGAAAATAGTTCTGTCCATCCTCTTAGTTCAGTGGTATTTATTTATTTTGTTCATAAAGTTCACCAATGGTTATAACATTTCAAAATTACATAGGTTTATCAGACATTCTTAACAAACAATAAATGCACAACCACTTAGAGGCAAACATTGCATACTTGAAATAACAAAGCTAAAATAATATTAGGTTACACATACAAAATTTTGTTACAAAAATGGGTACAGGTATCTCTGATCATGCACGCAATAAAAAAAGCATATTTAAAAGGAATACATAAAAAAAGGGAAAAACAAAAGTACCAAAAATCAATTTACATTTTGTTTACAAGTTTCCGAAATTTAGTTATGGACATATGGTTTATGTCAATGTCAGTATTGATGAGGTCTAAGCACTTAACAACATAATGAGACTTCTGGCACTAAGATATTGGTCTCATTTGTCCCATGGGACTTGTGAGACTACGGCTAATAAAACAGTACCAGGTAGACTGATGTGTGGGACTCAGTGGGACTAGTAGGATAGACCTGAAAATGTTAGGTATAGATAAATAACAATTATTATTTCTCAATGTCAATATGGAGATCAAAATAAAACTACTACTTCTGATATGAGTGACAGGTCGATAAAGTTATCTCAATAAATTCTAAGATAAGCTGAATTGTAAGCACAAGTAAATGTACTTGACTATTTAAAAATGATAACAATCTAAATTTATTTTTTTCTTATTAGGTAAGAGTATCTACGGTGACAGATTTGAAGATGAAAACTTTAAGCTCCGTCATTATGGCGCTGGATGGTTGTCGATGGCCAATGCTGGAAAGGACACCAATGGCTCTCAGTTCTTTATTACTACCACCAAGACGCCCTGGCTCGATGGCAGACATGTAGTGTTCGGAAAAGTTTTGGAAGGCATGGTATGTACTATTTTATTAAATTAGCTGTTTATTTTCATGTATATGTTAATGCTTGACTGAAATCCCACCTGATGGTAAGTGGCGATAAAGTATTATAGTAAAAGAATAGATGTTATTGCTCACTATTCACTGTTTTCTTAATTTTTAAGACAATTTGGTCTTACAAATGTAACAAATATGTGCAAATAATAAATGCGTAAGTGTATTGATAAAATATCCTTGTGAGTTTGCCTTTACCCACTCTACAAACAAAATTCTGTGAATGAATTTTTTGCACTAGATTTTAATAACATACTCTATTTTACATCAAAATATGTGACCAAGGCTTTATAAATTGGTTTATAAATATTCTGTTGGAATGCCTTGTTGCCTTTTGTGGCATTGTAAAGCACTTGTAATGCTTCAACGTCTTATATTACAGGATGTTGTTCGTAAAATTGAGAAGACTGTGACAGGAGCCAATGACCGCCCAGTAAAGGATATTGTCATCTCCGACACACACACAGAAGTTGTTGAAGAACCATTCAGTGTCTCAAAGGACAGTGCTCAATAAACTATGTATCTATAAGCTTTATTTTACATTGTCTCAATTAATTTTGTAATAATTTAACAATTAAGTAAACAAGTTCATTTTGTCTCAAATTGAAATTATTTAGACAGGGTAAGGAGTTATTTTCCCCTCCAACTCAATTAAATTGTGAAATAAAATAAAATAAAGTATGTACACTTAAGCCAGATTTTTTATTTCTTTTAAACATTTTTCTGCTTCCTCTTTAATTTCGTTATTTTTACCAGTAACACCCAGTTTCCAGCCGTGACCACAGGATTTCCTGGCCTGGTCTATTAGGTTCTTCTTCATGTAAGCCCTACCTAGGTTGACGTAACAAGTTCCCAAGTCATTCATTTCTGGTAAATCTTTGCCAACCTCTATAGCTTGTTGGAAATAACTTATGCTTTCATCAATTTTACCAATTTGATTACAAATAGTTCCTATATCATTTAGCTGTACCATAAGATGTTCCGGATCAAAGTCTTGAATGGCTCTCATTCTATTGTAAGCACTTGTTAGGAAGTTAAGGCCATGTTCAAACTGATTACTTTCAAGGAATAAGCGGCCATACCAATCCTCGGTCATTGCAATCAGTTTAGTAACTTCTTCGTTATCGGTTTTTGAATGGTTATTCAGTTTTTGTAAACACCAATCGTACCCAAGCTGTGCTGTTGCATACTCTTTTTGCTTGTGGCTAATTCTGGCCAGTTTAGCGCTAATATGAATTACTCTAAGGTCATCTTCTGTAGCGCCATCTGCCATTAATCTCTGAGTGACCGCTATAAATAGGTCCTTTGCTTTGCTATACTGTTCCCTCTCCAGGGCCAAATTGGCCATCACGTCATAGATGTAAGTGATGCCAAGCTGATGGTTAATTTGTTGAGCATTTCTCAGCGCTATATGAAGAAGCTGTTCAGCTTTGTCAAACTCACCTCTGTTAATAAATAATATACAGTGTTTGATAGTCATTATTAGTTCGTCTTCGGCGTTCAACTTCTTTTGAAATCCAAGGAGTGTAAGTATTGATATTCCAAGGGAACAAGGAACTGCATAATTCTGTCGAGTGTGTTGTTTATAAACTATGCTCGGAACCGGTCGATATTTTAATTTAACTTGCATTAGTCTCCTAAAGAAACATCTGTATTTTGAAGACATCCTAGGAATTTTCGTTTCTTCAAAAGGTTATGTAACAACAAAATTAATATTTACGAAGCTTCTCTCACTGGTATCACTCAAGTTGTCTTCTCCAGTTTATAAAACTGTGTCGCTAAGATTTTATTTATTTACATGATTTTTCTAAATGCCTATAAATATACTTTATAAATATACTGAGGCAATTAGTCTACACCACAACTAATATTGAACCATAATTTAATGAACAAAAGGTTGTCATTTTATTCACAGTTTGTCATTAATATAACCTCACTCACGGCTCACCACTTGAACCATAATGTCATTGTCACTGTCAAGTGTCAGGTTTGTTAATGGATAATATGTTCCGTTTCACGGAGAACTTTATGGTGTTCATTAATAAACACAGACAATATTTAAAACACCTCAACTCAATAAACAATAATAAAGTTCAATGTATTTCTATACGAGATTTTAGTGGCCAGCATCAAGCCAGCTTAAAGGTCTCTCTGTGCCTGTCTATGATTACTGACATCATGTTTAAGTACTCGAAAAACCAGTATAAATTTCCGGTAGGATTGCCAAATGTCCTGGAAATCCGGGACTGTCCCTGAATTTTACGTCTTATCTTGTCCCGTTAGTAATACTTATGAGCTTTAAAGGGGCGTGGCAACACAAATGTAGGATCCGCGGGATCCGCCCTTGTGTTTGGCAACCAATCTTAATCCCAGGGCAAGGTGGATTTACAATAACTGCATACAGTACAGTAGTTCTTTAACTTGTTCTACATTTTAGGTATTGCAATTCTAGTCAAGACAAGTCAATGAAGTCTGCGATCTCCACAAAAGAAACTCAAAGAGAGATTAAATATTTTTTTTATTTTTACGCTTACAACCATGTCTACTACTACTAGGTAGGTACATACAAAAATGGCTTTCAATGTAAGTTACACACAGGCCAGCACTTACTTACGAATAGACTAATCATTCCCTATAAATCCATTAAATTTGTGTAAGCTCAAGCGCCAATTTGGAATACATCTGAAAAGAAAATACCCAATAACTATTTTACAAAATTAAATTTTTGTTACTTTAATTACCTCCCTCCGCGTTGAAAAACTTCATTTAGTCCGCGACAGGACATAATATTAACGCTTGGGACGGTAACTATATCCTGTTCGGTTCTGTCCACACTGTGCTTTACTTATTATAAATCATGTCGCAAGATCAAAAGGATATCATCAATTTTGCACAACGCCTAGATTTATAAGTCACATAATATAGGTACATAAGTATTATAATTGACATATTTTATTGCTGAACATATCTAGTGACAAAAGAAAACACTAGACATTTGTGTCGTAAAGAAATGCTGAAAACGAAGATTATAGATGTCGACGCTTGAAAGGAAAAATTGACTAAGCGACATTGAGCTAACTTTACAGGAGAGCAGTTTAAAGTTGAATTTTTAGAAAAAAATCATATATTTTTTGTAATCCTCCTACCGACGTGATTCTTACGGTCAAGCGTCGATATGTAATCAATAGATAAGTATATTTAACATAACGTCATATGACTTACAGTTTATCAACATTTTCAATACTACTGTTAGCATATCGATGGGCCCCGCCTGGACTGTTTCCATTAGCGTTACACCGATTAATCCATTGCTCAGTTGGCATCGCAAAGGACTTTGGTTTTGGAACTATCTCTTCTTGATTTGCTTCTGTCATATTTGGAACATCCTCTTCAATGCCAAATACTTCGTCATGCATTTGGAACGAACATTCTGATGCTGTATTACTTTCACTGAAATGTAGGTAGGTAAGCATTGTAAGCCCTGATAGTTCGGGACTGTGTGATAAGTCTGGAAATGCTTTCAACCTGAATGCCCTAATGGCGTAAGGAATTTCTGGCTCTGTCTATCATCAATCTTAAGCCCCTCCGAAAATTTAAGATATTAACATGTACTATATTCACCACATACATTTTATCTTTAGATCTCTTGAAATATAATACACTGCTCGAAAAAGGACTCCCTTTACAAGCAGAACTCCCCCAATTCCCAATTTTCTTATGAACATAAGCTGGCTACACCCGTGTTCCCTGCTCATAATCAATATGTGAGTAGGTACTATTAATTTAATCTCGACAATGCTATCGAATGGTAAGGCTACCTACCTAGCCTACCTGCCTAGTTGGCTACCACGTAAGGACAAGGTTGCATAGTTGCTACCGTGACGTGTTTAACTTCCATTGCAGTGGTTGAGAGCCAGTTAGCAAACCGGTGTAAATGCTTGCGTAAAGGTGTTAAAACAACAAATGTCTGTGAATGGTGATGACCACTGACCAAATCTCTAACAGGGTTATCCATTCGTTTGCAGTTGTTTTTCTTGATCCTACATATCCTACACCAGATGGTACTATGGTAGCCATGCAGTGTTACAGATAATCCCTCGATCATATTATAATACTTGTACTTACACTGAACTTTGATTTCGTTCAATCTTTGATTCGTCCTGTCGAAGCCCTGAAATGACAGTGGATTTAAGAATATATAAGACGAAGAGCGATATGAAAGAGCAAATGGTTCAAATTGATTGTTCCTGTTTGAGATGATCTTGTTAAGATCTGTTGATAGCGTCGTCATTTCAAGTAAGACCACTTTATCGATATGGTTTGACTGTTATCTGTAAAGCAATCTAAAGTAGTTGGATAATAATATGCCATAACGTAATTCGAAATTTTATTTCTGGCTTACCAAAAAATATTTTTAAGAAAAAAGCTAGGTACAACTATGTACATAATATAAATGTGTACCCGTTACCAATCAATATCATGCTACTCAAGTCTCGTCACTTAGGTACGCTCCAAATTGCAAAACACATTTTTTATTTATACAGTAGGTACTTACCAATGTATATCGGTTTCTTACATTTCACGGTTTCATTTTGTTTTTTACACAGTTTTTCATTGTTTGAATTCTGTGTGTTGCTTTTATTGGCTCTGACCTGCATTACGTTTAAAAAAATATAGGAAATTATTGTTGGATAGGTAGCAATATTCAATAATATATTTTTTATAAATAAGTATTTAGTGAGAAAGATAATTATAATGATAGAGCAGAGCAAAATAATCGCGAGTTAGCGTCATGTAGGTATACATCAAATGTTAATTTTTAAATAGCTAAATAAAGCAGTTAGAATCAAATATTCTCAAAGCAGCAGACAGAGATTCTACTAATTTAAAAGCAAAATAAATAATGTAACCTAAACCACCTTTCCCTGTCGCCCTTTTATCTTTCTCTTATTATCTCTCCACTTCTCTAGCGCTGCTTGCTGTGCCGTTTTTAGATAACAAAACTCCAAATACCACTTACTGTGTGATATTATGTCATCTAATTGTATGCCTGAAAATTAAGAATACACATAATTCATGTCCGAAGCTAGCCTGGTTTGAACATCAGTTTGTCGCACATGTAGTGTTGAAATCGAATCCTAGATGCCTTTATTTCCACTTGTTTCGGTGAAAGAAGACGTAAGAAATCTTCACCATACACAATGTTCTCAAAAGTTTGCGAAGTCAGTCACTCTGTACCTGCTTTATTCCATAATAAATCCCTTTGAAACAATCAAAATTCATCCATATCCGCATGCAAATTTGTGAAATACTTATTTGTAATATAATTCTTCCTCTATGTATATATGCTGGCTGTTTTTCTACGTTTATATTTTTATGTATTTTTATAATTTGATTTATGTAAATATTCAATTCAGAAATTCCTACTGACAGAGTCAGATAAAATATATTTTTCCGGAAGATGAAAAGTTGGTTTAATTAATATATTATTATATAGCGGGATAACCAGAACACTAAAATTAGCTCCCGCTATAAATTCATAATCCTTTTCATTACGAGAGAAGACCTGCCGGTCTATTATGAACTCTTAATTCCAGCCAAGTTACAGTGTAAACGTCAAATTCGTGTTAAGAAAGCGGTCACGTGACACTTTTTAGCCAATCATACGCCGTTTAAAGCCCGAAAAATGAATCGCCTGGAACATGAATGGTTTTATAAAAGTTCATAATAGGCCCGCTGAGCCCAGAAGTGGAGTAGTATAATGGGTTGCAAAAACAAAGAAAATATGGTAAACCGAGAGAGGTATGTACGATACGAAGCAGAAAAGCGCCCGTAACGGTTCAATTCGTTAATAGCCGATTTCCAGTGATCGTCTTATCTTAGACACAAATTAGATATAGTTACTATTTTGTACCTTAAACCTCAATGAGTAACATAAAATAAGTTTATTCGCTAGGTAGGTGAGTAGCTACATCAGCTAGTTTTGACTCATTATCCAAAAACAATTACAAAACTAAATAATATAATAGCTATTAACATAATGGCTCAACGGTAGCGTCAAATATTCACCGAAAGATAATTATAATAATTTAACAGAGGTAGATGATAGAACGCAACATTGTGTTGTGACTTGTGACTTTCATGATATTCGATTAGGTACTTAGTTTATTGCCTTATTTCTATTATGAAAACAACAGATGGTGTCAAATTGCAGCGAATGATTGTCTTGGCAAGTAGGGTCACTGCTTTTCTAGGCCACAGGCCACCAGCATCAGTGAACGAATATATTAGTTCATTGACCAACATACAAAGTCAAGACTCAAGACCGTTAAAGCTTAACTTACCAGGAATTTTTTCGTAAACCTCATCTTTGAATTGCGGCAGTAAATTATTACGGCTGATTTCTTTTTTAACGTCTTCTAGGCTCACGATATCATCTTTCGTGTAGTATTTATTCCAAATTTGAATAAATATATTATGATTATACTCATTCCAACCTTGTTGCGAAGAGGTGGGTGTGCTTAGGCACTTAATTATTTTAAAGAAAATTACTTAAAACTTGTAACAAAATTTATTAACGGTAGACGCCATTACAGAGCAATAGGAAGTAAAAATTTATATACAGAAAAGTCATTATTGACATTCTAACTTATATTTAATCTTCAATAGAAATTAAACTGCCAGGAGCTCGAACATTCCCCCGGGCGTTGAAAGCTGAGCTTTCAACCAAAAGATTAAAGAGAGAGCAACGGGCATATCTTGTTAAAAGACCTCCGAATCCTTCCAGCAGTCGTCTTGATATCAGCAACACGGACAATGCCATCAGTCCCAGGATGGATGGCAACAACACGGCCTAATCGCCACTTAAGGGGTGGGAGACCATCTTCTTTTACCACCACCAACGAATCAAGTTTCAGGCCATCCTTACAGGAACGCCATTTGCTTCTCTGCTGTAGTTCTGCAACGTACTCTTTGCTCCATCTGGCCCAAAAGTGTTGACGCAATTGCTCAATACGTTGAAACCTTTTCAGACGAGTAGTTGGCTGATCGTTATAGTCAGGCTGAGGTAAAGATGTAAGTGGTCGGCCGATTAGAAAATGTCCTGGCGTTAACGGTGAATAATCTGCTGGATCTGACGAAAGTGGAGATAATGGTCTGGAATTTAGGATGGCTTCGATTTGCGTGAGTGTGGTATAGAGCTCTTCAAATGTTAAATTACAATTTCCCAACACTCGTTGTAAGTGAAATTTAGTTGATTTCACCTCGGCTTCCCAAAGACCGCCAAAGTGCGGAGAATAAACTGGTATGAAATGAAAATTAATGTTGTCGTTGGCCAGATCACTGCTTAAAGATTGACTTTTTGATTTGAGAAATTTTGATAAGTCATTATACGCACCAACAAATGAAGTGCCGTTATCAGAATATATGTGTTTAGGTTTGCCTCTACGAGAGATAAATCGCCGTAAAGCAAGTAAGTAATGATTGCTCGTCAAGTCACCTACAAGCTCCAAATGAATGGCTTTGGTTGTAAAGCAGACAAAAATCGCTATATAACTTTTAATTAATTTACAACCGCGACCTTGACGACTGGCACACATAATCGGACCTGCGTAATCAACTCCAACTGTTTCGAAAGGATGACCACCTGGAACAAGACGCTGCTGCGGTAAGTTCCCCATCAATGGAGTTACTATTTTACCTGACATACGTCTACATCGCACGCAGTTGTGGTACGTAGCTCTGGCCAAATTACGACCTCCAATGGGCCAATAAGCTTCTCTTATTGAAGCTAACAACAATTGTGGACCAGCATGCATAAGTCTTTTATGTTCATAATCAAAAATTAATTTTGTAAATGGATGATTGGACTGTATAATTATAGGATGCTTTTTATCGTAAGAAAAAGATGAATTGTCAAGACGACCCCCTACACGCATTATTTTATTTTTATCCAGAAATACATTAAATTTTAATAATAAACTCTTTTTAGGTATATTACTATCACTGAGCAATAACTTATATTCTGGAAACGATTCGTCTTGACATTTTGAAAGTAATATATTTAATGCATTTTGCAGTTCATCATTTGAAATGAATTTGGTTAAAGAATGTTGCTTTCTGCAAATCGTAATAAAACGCATAACATATGCTACAGAACGAATTAATCGTAAATAATTAGAGAAACGAGCGAAGTCAATAAAATCGTTATGTGTTTTATTTTTAAGATCAACAACATTTAGTGAAACCTCAGGACGAGTCTCGGGTAACATTTCTTTACACGAGGGCTGAACTGGCCAAAGAGACGAATCCTTCCTTAGAAAATCAGGGCCATTCCACCATAAAACCGAATTTTGCAGAACACTTATATCCACGCCACGAGATATTAAGTCTGCTGGGTTTTGGTCAGTTGGGACGTGCTTCCACGTACAGTTACCTGCCTTGTCTAGAATTTCACCTACGCGATTGCGTACAAATGGCTGAAGTCTAGAAGGCATCATTTGTAACCACCCCAAAACTATGGTGGAATCGGTCCAAAAGTAAACCTGATTGATTTTAACTCGAAGTGAATTCGTGACTTTCTCATACAGTCGAACTGCTACGAGTACACCACACAACTCCAACCTTGGTATGGTCGTGGGTTTAATTGGTGCTACTCGACTTTTGGCCATTAACAAACGAACAGTGACTTCCTGTTGGGTATTCACGGTACGCACATATACACATGCGCCATATGCGCTTTCAGACGCGTCAGAAAAAATATGTAAATCTACAGTGATATAAGAATCACACATGACAAATCTTGGAATGTTTAAATTTAATAAAAGTGGCATTGATTTAACAACATCATGCCAGCACTTACTGATTTCTGGCGACAATGGCTCGTCCCACGACAATTTGTCTAACCAGAGTTTTTGTAGTAACATTTTCATTTTAATGACGTAAGGCGCTAAAAGCCCTAAAGGGTCAAATATTCGTGCAATAACTGACAATAAATTACGCTTTGTATTACCTTGAGGAATAACATTAGTGATTGGAAAGCAGAGTTCATCCGAATCTGCACGCCAGCCAAGACCTAATAGCTTGCTAGGCTCCTGAGATCCAATATTTAAATTAATTGATGTTTGAAAGGATTCAGGCACAACTTGAGGTGCGTTTGATTTCCATTTCCTCAATGGCATCTTAGCTAATGCGAGTGCATCTGTCAAATCTTTACGCATAGATTTTAGTTCTTCTAGATCGTCACAACCGGTAAGCAAGTCATCGACATAAAAGTCGTGCATAATTATGTGACCAATTTTATCATTTGAACAGTCAAGACCTACTTGCTTAAGACATCTGGTAGCTAAATATGGAGCACTGGCTGTACCATAGGTAACAGTATTCAACTGAAATTTCTTCATAGGCTCATTTACAGTATCACGCCAGACAATCTCCTGCAGATACCTGTCAGACGGATGAACCATTATCTGCCTGTACATCTTTTCCACATCTGCAGACAAGATGTACTTATGCTGCCTAAAACGAAGAAGTAAGGACAGCAAGTCGTCTTGAACTGTAGGGCCTACCATTTGTATGTCATTCAAAGAGAGGCCTGATGTTGTAGGAGAACTCGCATTAAATACAACGCGAAGCTTTGTCGTCGTACTGGACTCACGCAAAACTCCGTGATGTGGGATGTAGTATGCATTTGGATCAAAATTATCCCCATTATATTGTGTAAGCTCAGACATGTGGCCTAAAGTCTGGTATTCCGACATAAAGTCGTAATACAATTTAAATCAGGCTTGGCCTTAAGCCTGCGTTCCAAAGAGTAAAAACATTTTGAAGCTCGTTGGAATGAGTCTCCCAAAACATCAGGACTCTGCTTGAGAGGGATACGAACACAATAACGACCGTCGCCTAAGCGTGACGTATTATTAATAAAATGTTCTTCACACATTTTTTCCTCAGGTGAATAATTTGATGAATTAAAGGCAATTTCCTCTAATTGCCAAAAACGTGATAAATCATTACGAATAATATTAATATCATTGTCTTCTTCAGAACGAATCTTAGCTAAGTTACATTTAATGCCGTTAGAAAATAATGCAATATGATTGCTTACGACTGGTCCAGATATTATCCATCCTAGACTAGTTTTACAAAGTACAGGAGTACCTTTACTTAGCTTAATTATTTGTGACCCTAACAGATCCCAAAAGAGATCGGCGCCTATTAAGATATCAACATCACCAGGCTTATAAAATGTAGGATCAGCTAAGCAAATATCAGATGGAATATTAAGATCAGATAAATCAATTTCACGACACGGTACATTATTAGTAATTAATGGTAAAACGAAACAATGAAGGTCAGTAGAAAATCCATCATCAAGGGATTTCATGTTGACACGACACGTCTTACCTACGTGGGAAACCACGTTATTTATACCTAAAATTGACTTATCTATCTGTCTGGTAACCAAATTTAACCGCTGACATAGCCGTTCTGTAATAAAACATGATGTACTCCCGCTATCGAGTACCGCGCGAACAATATGTTCGCGATTATTGTTGTCATACAATTTTACTAAAGCAGTTGACAACAACACCTCACTTTGTTTAATATTATATGAAGGTGATAAGTTTGCCGACAAAGCGACATTATTTGAGTCTTGCCTAGGAAGGGAAAACGAAGACTCGACATTACATACACCACTACTTGAACGTTCATTCTGAATGGTTCCTGTCTGGCTAGGCCTAGCTACATGAATAAGGGTGTTGTGCTTTCGTTTACATAGTTTACACCCAGGCTTTTTGCAGTGATTAGCGAAGTGACCACTTTGGAAACAGTTAAAACAAATTTTATATGCTGGCAGTAATTGTAATCGAGCATCGTTACTTAATGCCAGGAACTGCGGACAATTAATTAATCTGTGATCACCATTACATTTTAAACAACACTTATTAGGTGAGTTTGTACTAGAACGGGGAGTTGTGATCATAGATTTTGTTATCTTAGAACTAGACCTGTATGTTGTATCTATATTACGAGATGTTTCAAGTGTTTCAAGTAAGTCCGCGTGATTACGCATAAATTGCATAAAATTATTAAATGTTATGGAAGTATTTTTATCCATTCGACCTCTATACTGCTCCCATTCACGATAGGTTTTTGGATCTAACTTATGACTTACAATATAGATTAACAACGTATCCCAATTAGTTACAGGCTCACCTAATGATTCTAGTGCTCGCAAATTCTTAGTAACATTGTCCATTAAATATTTTAAAGTCAGAGATGATTCTTTTGTAACTGTTTCCATATTAAATATAGCAGACACATGATTCTGTACGAGTAGACGCTTATTGTCATACCTGTCGCACAAAAGTTCCCACGCGACAGCATAATTACAAGCAGAGAACTCGACTGATTGGATTACCACCGCAGCAGCTCCTTCCAGACACGCACGTAAATAATGGAACTTATTGATATCATCGATATCATCATTCGAATGAATGAGGCTCACAAAGCTGTCTCTAAACTCAAGGTAATTGTGATATGATCCGCTGAATTTGGGTAAATTAATTGTAGGTAACTTAACGAGCTTACGGTTACTTACATGCGAAATCTTATCGTCATTTACAGACTTATCTACATTACCATTAAATTTTAATAATAAGTTTTGAGCTTTAGCTAGTGACTTATAGTAAGATGCCTCGAATTCTGAACGTTCGACATACTGTGGACTGGCGTCTTCCACAGAACATTCCAACTGTAACTGCACCTCATCATATTGGTCGTACAACGACTCCATCTTACCAACACGCAACTGTATTTCCGCGGCGTCCTCATCATTCAAGATTTCCGCACCAAGTGCATCAATGTACTTGGAAAATACAGTCAACCGGCCTTTAAAACTAGCTCTTTTCTTAACTAACTCCTTCTCTTTAGTGGCCATTGGGAAGACGAGGGAAGACAACCTGGAATGCATACACTACCGTAAAAAAGTGTAATTAAACAATAAACAAGTTAAGTAATTGTCACAATATTTCTCAGGAAATAATTATACATATGATGCGTTATATAAGTAAGTGCCTAATGAAATTATAAATAATTTTCCAACCTTTAGTTATAAAATTTACATCTTACAATTTTAGCTTATTACATTTGTATTACTAACCTTTTATTTTGGATTAGCACTAAAAATGAATACCTGAATGAGTGTTGGGTGCTTATTATAAATAAACCTATACCAGCTTCCTTGTTTCAACGCAAATCAAGTCGGCTTAGCTCATACACTCCAGTCCTCTTCTTTATTTTAAATTCTCCAAAATCTGGTAGTCTTCGATAATTACATAAATATCCAGATCCGGCTCGAAGGACCATGTTGCGAAGAGGTGGGTGTGCTTAGGCACTTAATTATTTTAAAGAAAATTACTTAAAACTTGTAACAAAATTTATTAACGGTAGACGCCATTACAGAGCAATAGGAAGTAAAAATTTATATACAGAAAAGTCATTATTGACATTCTAACTTATATTTAATCTTCAATAGAAATTAAACTGCCAGGAGCTCGAACAAACCTCCATAACGATTTTTACTCTTAGACATAAAAGCTTGAAATTCTTGTACTTCCTGAAATGAAATCAACCGATCCGTTAGAATAGGAATAGAATAGAATAGAATAGTAACCTACATTAGAACATAATATAAATAGCATGAGCGATCTCTTCCAGACAACCTTTGGGCAGAGGACAAAGACATAAGTGTGAAAAGGGTAGGGTGCACAGACAATACATATAAGGATATAGGATATTTTTTTTAGGTATTTGTATTCGCTTTTATTAGGTATTCATTTCATACCCACCCAGTGAGGTATAATAAATAATATGTACCGTACAAAGAAATTACTTACGCTGCATTTTAAAGGAGAGTTTATCAACACTCGTACAGGGCTGGGAACGACCTCATTGTACTGTTTATTTTGAATTTTTACTTTTCCTCTTGTAATAACTTCCCGTTTTGGATTCTCGGTCATCTAAATAATAATATTTTGATTATACTAATTATATATTATTTAGGTAAGTACTAAATTAATTTAACGATTTCTGTACCGCACAGACATGTCTGTAATTTTTATCGAAGAAAAATATAAGTATGAAAAGGAATATTATAATAGAAACCTGTTTAATAAGTTCTTTTTCCTCCGATTGTAATGATTTTAGCTCGGTGTTAATGAAATCTTCAAGAGATTTTATTTTGGTGTATAAATTCAGCACATCTTTTTTAACTTCCTCGATGTCTGTAAATAATCGAAAAAAAATTAAATTGATACAAACTCGATTATAAATTAAAACTGGCCAGTTAATACGTCGTCCATAGTATGGCTTTAACGAGTCACAAAACGAGCAGACGAGCCATATTTTAAATGATTACTGTCGCTCATAGCAGCATCAGTACTTGGTCTTGTCCACCGACAAGTAACTCGCAATAAATAATAATGCGACAACCGGCAACCTGGTAATTAAAATTATAAATATGCGTAAAAATTTGGTTTATAGCAAAAAACAGATGAGCGCATTGATCCTGCAGCCGGATCTTAGGCTATAAGGAACGATACTTAGGATACTTTAAGGTAGGTACTACACACTACTAAGGTATTAATAAACGTTACAGTTATAAAATATTGTATTGTTATCGTTTGTCCAATTATCACAGGAAAAACGAGTTACGTATTTCTTAAAGCAACTTGCTTCACGCCAGAATAAATACATAAGTAAATTATTTAACAGGTCCTACCTGGATCCTGGCCCTTGCAAAGCATACAAAGATTATAACTACGGAATACATTTTATCTATTCCGTGATTTTACCACTAAGTACTTAATCTAAACTTTACGTTAAGCTGGATAAATGCCTACTTACATAATTACCTACTAACTGCAGTAATTTCAACACACAGGTAGTTTCGTCATTGGTTCATTATTGAAACAATAACTGATACAATAACGATTCAATTAAGTGAAACTACATAATTATATGGATACATTGGTTAGGTACTTTTATGCAACATAAATTCAAGGCTTGCAAGAATTTTATAGTTTATTGAATAATAATTTCAGAAAGGTATTTAAATTTGAAAATATTGTACTAAACTTGACGAAGTTCTGCGAACGAGAAGTTCTGGGAAAAATATCAACTTGCAAACAGATAAAGTCAGGAATTTTATTATTGATAGCTGACAAACTTACCACCTAATGGTAAGTGGCCACCGTCGCCCATGCATTTAAGTAACACCAAAGACTGATAATTTTAACATTTCCTCTTGATAATATTTTATCTTAGAATGCAGATTCTGACATGAAATTCAAGTAGGTTACTTAATTCTTACCGATAGACTTACCGATATTCTTTAAATTATCCTCAGAATCGGCAGTCGCAATTTTAATATCTTCAAATATATTTTTAATTTCATTTATATTATTTTTTATTTTATCAGAGTACGTTTTCCAATCTAATTTATGATCTTGGGAATCTCCGGCTGTATGATCAAATTGATCAGTGTTACGTTTTTCTAAAGATGCAGTAATAATACTTTCTTGTATTTTCAATCTTCTCAACTTAGCAAGAACATCGGAAGTAACAGTGTTTTCCACTATCATTAAAGAGTCTTCGCCGGAAGTACTCCACGTCCTTTCAGTATTCACACAGTCCATAATCTTGGATATTATGTACTCTTTGGAATTATCTTCATTATTTTTAAGATTAAATAACTTGCTTGACATAAAATACTAATTTAAAACGTGATGCTGTATTGTTGCCATGGAAACCTATTATGTTTAGGACCATGGAACACGTTGTCTGTGTTCCGTGTTTAGGACATTCCGTTCCGTCCCACATGCACTGATGACTGATTCACTTTCCGTGCGAAATGTATTCAATATTAAGCATATTTTTGGACAAAACTGTATTTTATTTATTTTTATTGCCAAAGTATTAAATAACATTAAGATATAATAATATGATTGTCCTAATCACGTTAAGAAAGTTAACGTTTACTATCTGTGTCTTTTTTATTATCTGTATATTGACAATATATTGTCAAATGTCACTATTTTGTGGCTAATTATCAATGTCATTGTCAAAGTACTTTGTCAATGTCAAAATAAGTATGGGTTTGGGTTACGAATTTCGTAAAAATATTAAATATTATTATTAGTGCAAGATTTACACGCATTTAATATGTTTTCACGATCCAAATTTCTATTCTCTAGAAGTCTTCCTTTAAAAGTGAGTACTTTACCTCATATTTATTGAGAAGTTGGTTAGACATGTTGGTTGTTTTAACATTTTATTTTCAGAATGTATTCAAGTCAGAAATCCAAAATGAGACGAGGTTTCTGTATGGGATTGCAACAACAAGAAGCCGGTCAACAACTCCAATTAATACAATTATTATGTTTGTGCCCCAGCAAGAGGTTAGTACAGTTTTGACATAATAATAGGTACTATCTTGAGTATCTTCTATTCTGCATATAAAATGAAGTAACATTGCATCAGTATTTTTACATTAATGTAATTCATTAAATCTCCTCTATATCATCTTGGTAAAAAGTTTTAGAATTAGAATAAAATTTGGTTTTGGGAATTTTAGTATAATTTTGTCTGTTGATTAATTAAATAATTACAAGTAGAAGTAAAACTATTACTTAGTTATGTAAAAGGTTTCAAGCTTTGAAGCTAGTCGTCCGGTAAACGGACGAATAAAATAACTTTAGTCGTCCGTAAATTATAATCATTAAGTGACTTTTACTAGGCTTCACCTACACAACGTTATAATAACAGGACAGTTGTTGCGGAACCCCGCTTCGTAGGGTCCCTTTTTTCCCGTAAAAAAAGATAGGAACCTAACTTTTTTTTCATTTTAGTTATGTGACTTTCAAGGAGCCCCCTTGCGCAGGTATTCCATCCTAATAAGACTTGCTGTTTAATTTGTCGGATAGTTGGACAAATAAGTTATTTTATTCATCAGATTTTCAGACAGAAAAAAATTTACTAATATATCTTTTAAAATTACAAGTAGATAAACTGAAATTCTATCTATATGGGTGAACATAAAATAATTATTTGTATGATTTTAAATTCTTTGTATGTTCTAAAGTGTGCGAACGAAA
The DNA here is from genome assembly GCA_963932265.1 of Thymelicus lineola. Lineage (NCBI taxonomy): Eukaryota > Metazoa > Arthropoda > Insecta > Lepidoptera > Hesperiidae > Thymelicus > Thymelicus lineola. The sequence continues at coordinate 6,142,838 of OZ010700.1, read as the reverse complement.
GGGAGTTAAATATCGTATCTATCGTATTGTGAATGTAGTAATAAAATTAAATATTTAGTTTTCAAAAACAGTTGTTATTTCCAGGCATGGTTAGTTGAGCGCATGGGAAAATTCCATAGGCTGCTTGAACCAGGTCTAAATCTCTTGTGGCCGATTCTAGATAAAATCAAATATGTGCAGAGTTTGAAGGAAATAGCTATTGATGTACCAAAACAGAGTGCCATTACATCGGATAATGTCACACTCAGCATTGACGGTGTTTTGTATCTCCGTATTGTTGATCCTTACCTAGGTAAGTATAGCAAATGTTCTGAAACTAATATTGACACCCCCATGACACTCGACAATTTTGTAAAGCCTCCCTTAGTTATTAAACAGTAATTATTTAATTTAAAACCAAAAAAGCCATATTCAATCATCTTCATCATCAATAATCATCAAAATAAATCTCTTTGTTTAATGATATATTTAATGGGGTGGTTAGCTTCAATATTATACTGCTGCTATTTTTATTACAACAACTTCAAATATTTTTTTATAACTACTACTACTCCCCTTAAACTCTTTAGTAACCACTAGGGGTGCTATTGCCCACTTTGAGAAAAGACTAGATTATATCAATTACATTTATAATAATAATCCTAAGGATTTAAATAGCTTTATGGTGATTATGTATATGAAAACATTACTGTCAATGATTTGACAAAAATAAATATGACTAATTTTTAAAGTCTGTATATATGTACATTTATAAAGCAAAAGTGATTGACTGATGTATCAACACACAAGCCAAACCTAGAAACATAAAATTTCGCACACGTATTCCTCTTATGACGTAGGCATCAACTAAGGAAGGATTTTTCAAAATTCAACCCTGAAATAGGCTGAAATAGGGGATAAAAGTTTATATTTTGCAGAACAACGTCTGCCGGGTCAGCTAGTTTTATATAAGTAAGAGAAAGATACAACGTTACATTTACACACTTTTAGAAAAACTCTTTATCAATGATTCAACTAATTATTCCAGCATCATACGGTGTAGAAGATCCAGAGTTTGCAATCACGCAACTAGCTCAGACCACTATGCGTTCAGAGCTCGGGAAGATATCTCTTGACAAGGTGTTCCGGGAGAGGGAATCACTCAATGTCTCCATAGTGGCTTCTATCAATAAGGCGAGCGAAGCTTGGGGCATTGCTTGTCTTCGTTATGAAATCCGTGGGTGTTTCCTTTGTTTTTTTGTACCATATAAATATAAAATAATGCATGACTGTAAATTACAAAACCACCCGATGATAAACAGTGTAACATGCTAATTGGCTACACTTAGCTCATTACTAAATTTAATTCATAAATTAGTTTATTTCAGGTAACATTGCCCATGGAACATAGTGATTCATTTGCTATCTGTGGCCAATGTTACATTAAAAACATAATATTTTATTGATCTATGGATCTATGCCACATGCCACATTAATAATTCAGTTTATTAATCTATGGGAAGAAGTATCTGAATTGGATGGAACAAAAATTTAATAAATAATAAAAATGGTGTTACACAATTATTTATTTATTTATTTAATCTTTATTGCAACAACCTAAGAATAGGCTTACAAAGGGCGGACTTAATGCCTATTGGCATTCTCTACCAGTCAACCCAGGGTGATGGTGAGAACATGTGGCAGGTGACAATAAATTGATCATTGAAAATTCTCTTTATTACAAATTAGCGCTAGCCAATTATTTTTATTACAGCAGCAATGAAGTCATGGATAGTAAAGCGCACTAACTAATAATATTATAATTCTAATCTAAAACTAAATTTTACTGTATGTTGATAATTTCTTTAATTTTAAATACTTACCTAATTATCATTGGATGTAAGTGGGATCGCATAGACGTTTTACGACTAAATACTAAATTTTGCAGGAAAAAAAATCTCCTGAATATTTTGTTTTGTTCTTGATTACTTCTGCATTGCTTTTTTTTTATAAAAGATGCCAATGTAAAATAAGTAAGCAGTGAATTTGGTTGTATGCAAGATAAATGATGCTAGATAAATAAGCTTTTCTATCTAAAATTTACGTAAAAATTTCGCTTTACCACGTTTTGATGCATCGCCGTCGCGGCAACAATACCATACTAAAACCTATATACCTAGTCACTAAATACTATTACTTACATAATGTATTTAGCATTAATTATTCGCATACATTTTTTCACATGATATGAAGATCTTATTTTTTTATGGAAATAGCCTGCAATCGAGCTGACGATCCACCTGATGGTAAGTGGCTATCGTCGCCCATGAACATCAGCAACGCCAAAGGCACCACTGATGCGTCGCCGACCAAGAAAGACAGAAGAAAAATAAACCAACAACAACGAAAGAACCTTATTTGAACGATACATTTATCGGCAGGGGATATAAAGCTCCCAACACGCATCAACGAGGCGATGCAGATGCAGGTAGAGGCGGAAAGACGCAAGCGCGCCGCCATCTTGGAGTCGGAGGGTGTCCGGGCGGCCGATATCAATGTCGCTGAGGGGAAACGACAAGCGAGGATCCTCGCCTCTGGTAAGTACTAGAAGTTTACCCGGTTTCCTGATATGTAGTGAGTGCTATGGATTAGGTATGTTGACGAACAACTACCAAGTCCAATGTTACGAGCGTAGTGTATAACTTCCCTTAGTCAGTGTCAGTAACTAAGCAATGGTGGAAAAGCCTCAACATCTCTGACAAAATATAATGTATTTTCATTATAATTGAATTTATACTTCTGAAGGGGCGTTTGGAAAAAATATGAGAATAAAAAAGAACAATGCCCAATTGCCATACATCGTTTTATTTCATTTTCAACTTTAGCGTCTTAAAATAAAAAAAATCTAAAAATCGCCGTTTTAATTTCTGAGCTTAGATATATAAGAATTTTCAGCAGACACACCCCAGAACCAAAGTATTTTGAGATTGAATTCTTATAACCATTGAGTCATAGAGTAGGGGAGACTTACGGCTGCCTGTAATTTTTACCATTATTTTATTCTGACTTTTTTTTGATTGACAACCGGAAATGGAAATTTGACATCATTACATTTCTCATACCAACATATATAACGAAATTCTGTGTGTAATATTGGCCAGAAGTCTCCCTATATCTTGCTTGATACAAGCTATGTATCGAAGTGAGTGCCCGAATGAAAATGGACATTGTTGACATCATTGTTATTATAGTCAATTCATCACTTATTCATAAAATTATTTTACACTGGGTAATACGGGTACAGGTATTAATTTTAAAATGCGTAAAAAAATAATTGAATTGCTTCGGTGTAACTGACGTTTTAAGACGCTAACAAAAATGAAAAATAATTTTTGGGCATTGTTCTTTACGATGCGACAGCCAAAAAACGACATGTAGAAGGTGCGTGATACTAGAATGAATTAGGCGCACAGCATTCGCGGGAGTTGTTCTGGATTGATTTGCTAGCGCACCGGTCGTGGGTGCGAGCGAGAGGTACTTAGAAGAGTATAACTAGAGAGGGTATAACTTCTTACGTGCGTACAAAATACACATACACGTTTTTTCTTGAAGTGAAACTTTTATAAAGGCGGGGCCGGGCGGTAATTAGGATTTTTCTGTCACGAAAAAGCGTTACGGCCGCGTGGAGGGGACGATATATCGCGTGAAAACATTTAAATACTTTACCATTCGTTTTAAATACATATACTTTTTAAATATTTTTTTTGGATTTTTTTAAATACATATATTTATTGAAATAATTTTTTTAAACAAAATTTAATTCCCCTTGTTCGTCGAAGTTTCACTTCTACTATGTGTCCTAGCACACATTTAGTTTTCCATAATAAAGCAACTGTATTTCCTATTGTATTCCAGAGGCGGACAAACAGGAACAGATAAACAAAGCTTCAGGAGAAGCGAATGCCATGCTCGCGGTGGCCGAGGCGCGCGCCAGGGGACTCAAGCTCGTAGCCAGCGCGCTCGCTAGCCAGGTGACAGACAGACAAATATTTTATTTACATATTTACGTACACGAATTATTTTATTTATTTATATTTAAGGAGTGAATAGGATTTTACTAAGTCATTGCATTTACTATCCTGTACTTCATCACCTCTAACTCACCTCTAATATAATATTTTATTTGTAATCTTTAATTTTTGTTGCACAATAAAGAGTCATTGTAGGTATTGCAGTTCTGACAGCAAACATTAAATAGAAACATGACCGAATAGAAAACTAAAAAATATATAATACAGATAAAAAAAAGAAAACTTCCTGTTTTTGAATTCGATTTCAATTGTTAGTTTATTGGTTAACACGACATACCACTAGAAAACTGAAAAATAGGTAAAATAAAAAAAACTTCCTTTTTCTGAGGTCGATTTCAATGATTATTTTATTGGTTAACATTGGTTAACTTGACATACCACTAGAAAACTGAAAAATATATAAAATAGATTAAAAAAAAGAAAACTTCCTCTTTCAGAGGTCGATTTCAATGATTATTTTATTGGTTAACATTGGTTAACTTGTAATACCAGGAGAGTCGTCACGCGGCGTCACTGACCCTGGCGGAGCAGTACGTGGCGGCGTTCAACAAGCTGGCGCGCACCAACAACACGCTCATACTACCGGCCAATGCCGGCGATGTCTCCAATCTAGTCGCACAGGTATTATTTATAAACTTTATTGTAAAACCTACAAGCTAGGCTTACAAAGGGCGGACTTAATGCCATGGGGCATTCTCTCCCAGTCAACCCATGGTGTAGGTGAGGTGTGGTAGGCGGTAACAATAATTATTGGACGGGATAATATGCTGTTATAATACATAATAATAATAATGATAAAATGTGTACATAATTATAAATTAATTATTTCAATACTTATATAACTTTATTTTAACATACTTTAATAATGCTACCTACTAATGGTACTGCTAATGGTACTATAATAATGCTAGGTATGTAGTAACTAGAGCTCTGCCCGCGACTTTGCTCGCGTTAACGGGATAATAAGTAGCCTATGTCTTACTCCACATCATGGTCTACCTATGTGCTAAATTTTGTTAAAATCCGTTCAGTAGTTTTTGTGTGAAAGAGTAACAAATATTCATAGAAATTTTCACATTTATTATATTAGTAGAATTTTTATGTAATAAATCTGGATATAATGTGCCTTACCCCACACTGATAGAATCTCGCGTGGTTTTTATTTATCTGTATATATAAAAGGCAAAAGTGACGACTGATGTATCAACACACAGGCCAGACCCTTAGGGCTAGAAACTTAAAATTTTGCACACGTATTCCTCTTAAGACGTAGGAATTCACTAAGGGAGGATTATTCAAAATTTAACCCCCAAGGATGTGAAAGGGGGGATAATATGATAAGCATAATTTCCGCGTGCGAAGCTGCGGACAACAGCTAGTTATGAATATCAATGTCTGCAACATTTTCTTTTAATATCAATTTAAATTCTAAACCCTTGTCCACAGGCAATGTCAATATATTCAACGGTGACTGCGCACAATATGAAGCCATCAACGTCCAATGGAGAGCCAATAGTCCCAGAAATAATGTTAGATGACCCCCTTATTAAATTAAACTTGCCTTCGGAGAAGGGTACCACGATGGCAGGACAGCCCGTACCTAACGAAGACGATAGCTTGGCAGAATATTACTCCGATGATGAAGAGAGGGCTAAAGCGTTACAAAATATTAAAGAAAAGAAAAAACAACAACAAAGTTATATGGAGAAAGATATTTAGAATGATTAAGTAAAGACATGCTTGTTAAATAAATTATCTTTAAAATTAAGAGTGGTGTTAGTTTTTCACTTGGTTCCAAAAGCTCGACTAATTCTGCAATGGAGTTGACTGTTATTAGAGTTTACCTTTGGATGAGTGTAGTGAAAATTCAAGGGCGATTCCAGGGATATCGAGGCTACAGAATGCAGACCGTTTGGTGTCAAGACTTCACATAAGGATCAAGTGTACATACTAAATTAAAGAAGTTACGCTTTTACGGATTTTTACACGCGTTTTTGATATGGCAGATATTATTACACACCATATGTTTGCAAGCTACACTTTGTGCTAGTACTTTACTCACAACAGGTGTGTTTCGCCGTTGCAAGTGTTAAGTACTCTGTGGTAAGGATTATATTATTATTTATTATAGAGTCATAAAAATTATTACTGGTATCTTTTTGTGAGGTCTGCCTGAATTGGGTTAGGAGCAAGTTGTTTTTCTTGGTCAGCAACGCATCAGTTGCTTTTAGTGTGATGTTGATGGGTGATGGTCATCAGACCATGACCATGACCATGATGACCATCAGGTGCTTCGTCACTAGATTGTCGATTAGTTACCTTACCTACCTACATAAAAACACGAAACTTCTAGAAAGGTGCATTCGCCGTAGTCTATAGACATTGACACATCTGCTAAGATTGATCGTTTAACAACCAATACACCACATCTTACCGTTATGTAGTCAAGCATTAACTTGTCATTAAAAATATTGAGAAAATACTATTTAAAACTCATGAATGATCTATGGGAATAATCCATGCTTTTTGGTATTTTAAGGCAATCAAGACAGTCATGAGTCAGTTAAGCAAAATAAACATTGTCCCATTTAAAAAAATATATTTGTTTCAATATTAATATGATAACCACGTATATTATAATATAATATATGTAATAATACTATTATTATTATACTAATTGTACAATCAAAATCAAAAACAGTTATACATTTTTACATTGGCTTAAAATTACAATAACAATAAATTACATTATTAAATATGCAATTCAACCTGTTTTATAATAGGAATGTATATTGAAAAGAATAAGCTGCCATTGCCGCCAATGTTGCCATTTATATTATTATTATGGTCCTTTTGACTTTTTAAACCAGTTGCATAATGATCCTAACTTGGGTATTAACAATAATTATAAAAACCAGATACAGAAATAATTATGTAGATATGTTTTACTCAATAATCATTATATAAGTTAAATACTCAAGGAACATCATTTTGATATTACAATATTGATGAAACATAATAATTTTTTTTTATATTTAAACAGTAGCAGTTCATAATTGATAACTAAGTTATTTTAACAAACTTATCCCTTTTATTGAAGTAGCTTACGGAACCCTCATCAGCATTGGCATTGGCAGGCATCTTGTGTAAACTGAGATATGATGCGGACAGATCTGTGCCATCGAACTGTCGTAAATGTATCTGAAAATGAAACAGATATGACAATAAATATATTCTAGATTAGTCTTAATGGCTTCTAAAATATGTTCTAGTTTATACAGGGTGAATTTTCCAAATGTGCGTGGATGGCCAAATTCGAAACATTGAGGAATATCGAAAAATGGTTAAAGGAGTCTCCGGGCAGATTTTGATGAAAACTAAAACTGCATCATTAGATTTTTGAAAAATTAATATTCCTAGCCAGTCTTAAATTTGCATTAAGTATGTGCGCGACAAATGGACGAATAACTCAATATCACGCCAACCTATTTATTGTTATTGGAAAGGATGTACTTCATTTAAAGTCGGTTTTTTTTGTAAAAATTTTAGATTATGAGAAGAACAAACCATTGAGAAGAATTAAAAAAAACCTATCAACTTACCAATAAATAGAGATTTACTTCATCACTTCTACTTAAATAGGGGAAGTTCCCGCCACTTTTGAGGTGTGCGAGCTTCGCCTGAGGATATGACTTGTAAAGATCTTCACGAACCCTCGAACTGAGTGCACTCTCATCCCAAACATCCATTATAGTAATGGGCATATCTTTCAGTACTGTTGGCTGAACGTATCCCGGTGCACAGTTTAGTGTTAGCCTTGATGCTAACTCAGATTGTGTCAAAGATTCTAACTGGAAAATAATAATATAACTTATTAAATTGGATCCTTCACTTCTTTTTTGGCAATGCATCGGTTTTGGCTTTGTGTCAGATTTTCATGGGCAAAGGTTACTACTTACTAAGGTAAGGTAAATGACTTATTAAGGTGGCTTGTCTATAACTTCGCACCCTCAGTGGAAAAAAAGCATAAGTCGTGTTAGTTTGAATTTTAGTTATTAATATGATTGGAAAGATGGACAAAAGCTGCATATGCTTATTTTTTTCAAATTTTTATCATTAATCTTGACGGTTTTATGCAAGAAATCGTAATGTAAATTCATTTGACTACTTACTGATATTTTAAGTTATTTTGCTCTCCTGTAAAATTGCAATTTTCATCTTATGCCTTTTTTCCACTAAGGGTTTGACTTGTCTCTGGGCTATTTCCATAGTACATAATAATAAAGAAAAATAATGATTTACTTGATCACATTTCATGAAAAGCCAATCCTCACACTTTACAACGTGTGATTGTACAAGCCTTAAATTTACATGCCCTAATTTATCCCAAAACTATATCATAATAATAGTAAAACTATTACTAAGAATTTATTGCTGATTAAACTTGTGTATTTTTACATTAACTGAGTTACTAAAGTAAATAAAGACAAGATAAGAACAGAGCAGAGTTCATGAAATGTTATTGAACTAAATATGAGTTGGTATATGAATACTAAGATACTGATGATAATTATACTAAATCTGCATCTTGCAAGTATATTTTTGTAATTTTAGCAAGTCATTCACCATGAAAATGAACATAACTAATAAATATGCCATATCAACATTTCTCCTTTCTACAAGGCAAGGTGAGATTGGAGAATATTATGGGTTTTCAAGTCACATTACTAGATACTTCAACTTTCACTTAACACTTCGTTGAAACAGGTATGTATACAAGTTTAAGTGAATATATTATCAATATAACAATTGCTCTTGCTAATGAGCCCACTAATACACTTTATAATTTATAGTCTACATACTGTCATCACTGTCTATCAACATAATTATGTTCAAAATAATTTATAGAATTATGTACAAGTCTTACCCGCTCAACCATAAAGTCTATTGATTCTGCTATTCTTTTGTCAACCTTTTCAGCAGTAAAGTTTCCCATGAGCATTCTCTTGAGAACCAGGGATGGTAGAAGCCAGAATAAAGCCACAGAATCATTGTACTCAAAGACAGAGGTATCAGTAAATGAGTTGCAGAGAATTATAGATGCTACTCTAGGGCAGTTCTTCGTCAATTCTGCAAACTTTTGTGCAATAAAACCTCCTGAAATGTAAAGTTATTAGCGTTATTATCAAGATGATTTTAAAAAGCATACTATAAAATATAATTTCAATAACAAATTGATCAGTGAGTGCTACTTGATTGAAAAGTGGTAGTACCAACCAAAAATATTAGCAATAATGAAAAAACAAAGACAACAGTTGTCACTGCTCCTTTGTGTGACGAGTTTGGTAGAAGAATCAGAACAGTGAGATCTTAATGAGAGTTACTCAAATGAAAATTACCTATCAATCTTTTAACAGTTCAAAAATAAGACAATAAAATGCAATACAAACCTAAAGAAGCACCTAAAATATGAACTTTGTCTAGTTCTAGATAATCAATCAGTCTCTTGAAGCCATCACACCATTCCTTTATATTCCAGTATGGGGGAGGCTCAGCAGCTATCACTCGGACGCCTCGAGAAGCCAAGCCCATGACTTGCTTGTAGAAGATATCGGCAGTACCAGAGACAGGAGGCAGGCATACTAGGGGACAATTGACTGATTTTGGACCACTGTCGAATATTCTCCATGCCTAAATATAATAAAGTAATGAAATAAAAAAATATTTGTATCAGTTTATTCAAGATTAAAGTTTGGATTTTAAGCTTACAAAGATGTTTTGAAATAGTGGGGAACTTCCAGCCCAGGATCTAGGCAGAACATTGATAGTGGCATCCCTCCAGCGTTTGAGATAAATTATTAAATAAGACGCCAATAGTTGACATAGCAAATCTTGAGTCCACAAGTTCACTTGTAGTGTGGGTCTGTGTGGCACCTTTTTCTTACAAGTCGATGGTGAGCCAGCCAGGCTTCCATATGCTAGGCGCTTTGAGGAGCAACTTTTTTTATTTTTAATCATACTATATTATGATTTTGGAACCCCCCTAAATCTGGGACTGGGTACTTCATAAGATGAGGTAAATGTGTTTTTTTAGAAATACATATTTTCATCTGTAATTTTTACTCTTAATATTCTAAATGATAACCGTAAACAGATTCAAGACAGGTTGCAGCCTTTACAATTCTACAGTTATAGTGAAAGTATAAATACTAGGTGTATTTTACTAAACCCAATCCAAACGAAACCTGGTTGGCTGTCTAGGACCCTGTCAAAATGATTCGTGACCTTAATTTATAGCAGGAAATTTATTAATCGGGTCACAGAATCGGGTACTATTCATTGCCTAGTTGACTAACCGCGAGAGATAGGTACCTAATTTTCTTGATCCAAAAATATGTTGTCAAGAAACTTCAATATTCCACGTATTATTATAAAATAATGCATATTAAAAACGATTTGTTTACCTTGGATCCATCTGAATCAACAACAACTTTCCGCAATGGAATGCTACTTCTAAAACTCAAGTATTCATTCGACTGTGACAAATCACTCAAATAACTCATTTTTGGCAGGAATTACAATTTTCTTACACTGAGGTACCTAAACATCCACTCCCATTTAAAAATATTTCCTACTTTCTAGTTTCTTAATCTTATTGTGACACTAATTACGAACAAAATAGGAAATAATTATTTTTCAGTTCCTGCACATTCGCATTTCACAACAATCACAACTTGTTGAACGAGAACGAACGACGTCAAAGTTCAAAGTGTCAATGTCAAACGAAGAATGAAATATGAAATGAACATGGAGGTACCAGAGCGGCCCTACCTACGAAAAAAACGTGCATACCTACGCAACAAAACATGGCGGTTTTGTTCCTACTAATGTCCAATTTGACGTAACTTTGACATTCCTTTGTCAAAGTGGGTTTCAGTAGTTAGTTCCTTCGTAATAAGTAACAATTTACACTGTAGTAAGGAGATAAAGCAAAATGGCGAACACGGCACACGTCTGACGTCATGAAAAATTTGACAGTATAGCGAAACTGTTTCGTATCGAGTTGGATTGTTTTTATTTCATACGTTAGACAAGGACGCCATTATGTTTATTATTTTGTGACTTGTGTTTTAAACTATTCATAACTATCTATATGACATTACACCAAATCTATGTAATTCATATATCTATGGAAATTAAACGACTTCACGAATCTCTGTCAGATGCAGTGTTGCCGGATTCAAAAATTAGATTACGGTATATTTTCTCCTAAAATACGGTAGATTCTTTGAAATTATGTGGTCCGTAGAAATTAAGATACGGTAAATAATTTGAAATAAAACATTATGTAAAAACATATTTTCTTTGGCATTTTTGATCATTTACCATAAGTATTCTACCTATTATTTAACAAAACAAAAGTTGTAATAATCTTTAAACGTCTAATATTTTAAATTAAATTCTAAATAGGTACTGCCTCCATCTTTGAAATCTTTTTAAATTATAATAAAATGAAATTGAATCTGAAAGCCATCTGGACTATTCATCGATTTTAAATAGGTTACTCATTTCATATTGTGCTATTAAATCAACCATCAACGTCCCCTTTTTTTTTGATCAGAAAATATTTAAGGTTTTGCAATTTATCAAAATATTTGCTATCTTCAACTTTAACGTTTTCTTCTAGGATACCTACTTATAGTTTCGGAAACTTGATTACATTCAAGAACGTCCTTTAACGTCATCCATATAAATTGTTTTGTTTCCTTCCTTGTACAAGTTTCTCATAAGTTGATCAAATGTAAAAAGCCTAAAAAAAGCCGGACACCGTTTAATTTGGCCGGACACATTCAAAAAGTCGGCTATGTCCGGTTTTATCCGGACGCCTGGCAACCCTAGACACACTGGTCTGGTAGTATACGAATTACGAACGAAATACGAATATGACCAGTGCGTTGCAGCTCAGTCAGCTAGGTCATTTAACAAAATTAGAGATACTGAAATACTGACTGAAATAAAATATTACAATGTGATATACCTGAAGGAAAAGTAACTTAATTATTGCAATTTTGACAGGACAACATCTATAGGGTCATTTATTTATTTATTTATTTATTAATAAAATAAATGTAATGTGGGTCAAGAGTAGTCAAGCTAGAGAGAGACTCCATTATGACAGAATAACATCTTCATTGGCCGACTAGTGTATAAAAGAGCCTGTTAGGGCCTAACAGTTAGGCTGTAGTATGATATGAGTAGGTACTTATTGGTTTAAAAGAATAAAAAAGAGATTAGCATCCACACATATGCTTTATTACTGAATATCGTAATGCAATTAACATGTTCGTGAATTTTCACTACAATCATTTTCCAAACCTCTTAATGTAACTTAGTCTAAATTAACTGATAAGTATCGGACGCTTTTATAAATTCCTATTGTAAATACATTTAATATAAACATTAAACACGGATTTCTAATGGTATTTTCAACAGTGCGAAACTCAATTGTTTTTGTCATTTTTACATAGTAAATAAGCAGCAATAAGATCAGCACTGTTAAGTCATAAATGTAATAAATGTATGAGGAAATATATAAAGTTACTACATTATTTACTAATTATAAGTCTGGTATGCAATTAAATTTTCCATTTTAACTACTAAACGAAACTGGAGTAGCTATGCCAGAACTCTGGCAGTGGAAATGAGGAAGCTATCTTAGTATATACCGAACACAGATTAAATGTGTAATAGTCAATTCGTGAATCTTTAAGACGTGAACTTAACTAAAACAGAGACTTATTGTTCAGTACTGTAAAAAAACAGGCTATTTTACAACATTATTATAAAGTTATGCTGAAGTACCAAGAGGCATTTCTTAAACCAAATTCTCTATTATTTCATAGAAAAGATATTAAATTTTAATGATATGAAAGTATGAAAATCTGTGTTATGATACGCTTGAGGAAGATAATTTGAAAAAGGATAGAAAAATTTAAAACATTTATTTAAAGCATGAAATATTTTCAGTTTTTTTTCTTCACTTGCAGTTTTCGATTATTTTATAGTAAGCAAGTTCTCTATTATTATGTTATTAATACCAATAGTTTTTGATTTAAAATGTTCCTAATAAAGGTATTTTATTTTGCTAAATACAAGCCACATATTAGGTTATGCAATTAATTTTAATTACAATGTTTTTATATCACATAAAATAACGACCAAGCATTAGTGCGTCTACTATTTTAACTTTCTAAAGTGTAATTTTTTAAATACGTCATTTTTTACGTAATTAATATTCAATAAATCAACACAGAGAACAATAAACCATTTAAAATTGTCCCTACATTGGACATTATGTATGTGTAGGCAAATATGACTGGTGGGGTGATGGTCCGGGAATTAATAACAACAGTGGACGTTTAAATCACTTTAGTCAGAAACTCATTTTAACACAGGTTTTACACTAGTTATAATTAAATACGCGACTAGAACAGATTGTCTTAAATTATCCGAGTAACAGCCAACAAATAATATGGCACGACGGCCCTGTGACCTCCACACTCCCCTATAGTCACCCCATGCCTCGCAAAGTTGTCTGATGCTGTTACTCGGTAATAAAACTACTCGGTAACTACGTAACGTGTGCACTGGGCAACGGTCGATGAACGAATGACCCGAGTTGTGCGCGTGCGCTGCTTTATATAGGAATCTTGTGGTGTGAATCGAGTGACACATCACTCGATCGCTCGAATTGCGATCGAGTGACACATCACTCGATCGCTCGAATTGCCCGTTGAACGCTGTTTTTTACAAATCATTGATGGTGGCGCCGTCACGGCCATTCTGACATACGCTCGTCCTCGAGCGTCCTTTGAGCATCTGGGAACAAGACATAAAACATAAAAACATAGTTCAACTATTTTAGCTATACATCACACGTTATTCTTTGATATCAAATTGTGACACACATGGATAAAATTTCACATCATCATCATCAAAGTTCACATCAATCCTTCAGAGATTCACGATCGCTAAAACGCAGTATATTTTTTTTTTCTTTTTCTTAACCTTTTTTTTTAACCCTTTTTTTAACCTTTTTTTTTATTGACCCCTTTAGTTTAAACTGGACCGGATTATTTTTTTTCCCTGCAGTTTAAACTAGACCGGATCGCGCTAGTCCGAGCACAAGCCCAGCGGTTAGTGCTATACCGGGCATTGCCCCCTGTAACCAATCGTGCTAGTCCGGACAAAAGTCCAGATGATTGCGTTAGACCGGGTATACGCTCCTTTAGCTAGTTGCTAGTCCGAGCACAAGCCTGGTTGTTAGTGCTAGACCAGGCATTGCCCCCTGTAACCAATCGTGCTAGTCAGGACAAAAGTCCCTGTAGCCGATTGTGTTAGACCGGGTATACGCTCCTTTAGCTGAGTCAAAGGTCCGGATTATTCCCTGCAATGACTCGTACTTCTCTTTTCCTTTTTTTTTTTTAAGTAACATTTTTTTTGATAAAGTATTTCTCTTTCTCTTTTTTTTCCATTTTTTTTTCAATTAAACATCTTTCCCATTTTTTTTACTGCTTAGCGTTCATCGTGGTGTACAATGGCATTAGTTACAATTCTGATAGGATCTGATGATTCTGATGATGAACTCTCTAACTATTACTATTAGCGCTCAAGGTACGTGAACCAGCCGACAAAGTGCTACTATTAACAGATATAGTGCAGTGGTGACATTACGTAATATCAGCACAAACCCAACAAGGAACGTTTACTGTCAGTGAACAGTTATCAAAATGAACCATAATGGAATCAATACAGATCACCTGTTATATCATGTCACCATACAATCACCGATGATGCTCCTCGTAAGCCACCGTACAGAGCCGCGATACGCTGCCGTCTTTGTCAACAAGTGCAGGCAGTTGACGCCGCACCAGCCTTCTTTATCTCGCATTGATGCAACTTCTCGTCAACGTTTTGATATTCACAGGCTGCATGTCCATACCACTGACATTGTCACTAAGTTTATCTGAAACACACAAATAACAAAGCACAGAAACACGAAATGTCTAAATGTTATTTTTCTTAACTGAGGGTAGATGATAATTAAAGAATATCAAGACGTTTGAAAATTGAAAATTCTTGATATCATTTACAGAACGCTTGTGGTGTCACAAAACAATATACTTGCACTGACTTTGAATAACTTTGTTAATCATAATTACGTTGAAAGATACCGAACATTGACTTTATAATACTTCGTTGAATAAAGCACAAATATGACGATACGATTTGTAGTTTACGCAAACCACCATTCTAACCAGTTCTTTCTAATCAATCTTATTTTAAGGAAATCCTGGAACTTCGAGTAAGTTCCACGAGTACGTAAGCACAATAGTTTTTACTTAAACACAAATTCATGAAATCTTAACTTTGAACATTCTGTCAGATGTTTTTGACAGTTCAAGATGACGGCACCATTTACACTGGAAGTTAAGATATTACACTAAAACACTGTTGGATTATCCAATCTTGTTAAGAATAATGAAAAAATATGCCATACCAAATCGCTGCCTTATAACCTCAAACCTTAATGACATTATTCCGATCCTTTGTATTCCTTATTTTTCATGCTCGCTGTCCACTGTTTGTACATCATGTCTGAAAAACCTGAAATGCGAATTCATGTGATCCAAATGGAAAGATAGAACTTTTCCCTCAAAGACACATCTTATGAATTTTTTTTTTTCTTTTGGTTTGTTTGGTTTGTTGGTTTTGGTGTCTTGGATGCTATTACTCCCTCGGCCATCTCTGACAAACTGAACACGTCCTCGTGTTCTGTGTTCAAATAGCAACGCACTCCGTTCCACCGTTCACTTCCACCGTAATTGCTTCTCGACAAATATCTCGCGCGAGGCGAGTATCACACACATATTTTCTTTGTAAAATTCCACGGTTCTCATTTACTCGCGTTTACTGTTGTTACGTTTCTCATTGCAACCAAGTCATTTCAAATATCATCCGGACCACCGTCATTCTTCATTTATTTTCCGACACGTGTGGGCGAAATTTTCTCACTATATGGGTCCTCTCACTTCTGATGTAGGCAAATATAACTGGTTGGGTGATGGTCCGGGAATTAATAACAACAGTGGACGTTTAAATCACTTTAGTCAGAAACTCATTTTAACACAGGTTTTACACTAGTTATAATTAAATACGCGACTAGAACAGATTGTCTTAAATTATCCGAGTAACAGCCAACAAATAATATGGCACGACGGCCCTGTGACCTCCACACTCCCCTATAGTCACCCCATGCCTCGCAAAGTTGTCTGATGCTGTTACTCGGTAATAAAACTACTCGGTAACTACGTAACGTGTGCACTGGGCAACGGTCGATGAACGAATGACCCGAGTTGTGCGCGTGCGCTGCTTTATATAGGAATCTTGTGGTGTGAATCGAGTGACACATCACTCGATCGCTCGAATTGCGATCGAGTGACACATCACTCGATCGCTCGAATTGCCCGTTGAACGCTGTTTTTTACAAATCATTGATGGTGGCGCCGTCATATGTATATTACATTGACAATGTTATAATACCAATAAATGAAGTAGGTAAAAAAATATTCTACACATTTATAATCCACGAATGTAAGCCACATTTGGCAAGAAATCATTAGTTAGTAGTATATAATTAGATACACAATAACTACTTATGTAATTTAAGTTCACTTAGTGCATATTATACATTAAAATTAATGATTTACTTGAAATAATTTCGTTCATGTGCTAATATATGCATGTACTATTTAAATCTTATAAGTATGATGTGTATGTATATAACTAGCAGGCAATTTTTCATTGTACTTATAATTATTAGTCCTACGGCAAATTGAATTTTAATAACTGCGAAATAACCTAACATGGTACTCAATTTTGTATGTAACTATGTATAATGTAACTTTCATTTTTAATTTCATTTCAGTTGTAGCTGTAGTTGTAGAAGCTTTACATCAATTAAACGTAATATTATCTATATCCCTAGTAATTATACATACACTATAATATACCATGTGTTAATAACACAGCTACATATTAACTTGAGCATAAAATCTAAACCCGAACATTTGACTAATAGTCAGTTACGAATAAAATTCTGTACAGTTTTTAAGTCCCCGAAACTAAATATTTTTGACCGAAATATATACACGTAAATTGTTTTGATGTTAATGTATTATTGATTTGTAAGTTTTACATAGAAGAAAATTATAATGTTATGAAGGATTTTTCACCCATAATTAGGGTTTATCAGACCGAACTCAGTATATTTTATTTATTTAAAACCATATTGCACAATATAAGTTTATATGTCTAGTCATATATAAAGAAACATCCTTTTAAATTATGAACATTGCAATTTAATCATAATTGATGGTAACAAAATTTCTTTTTATATAGCAAAAATAATGGCTTAACATTTATAAGCAAGCAAAAATAAAGAATAAGTTTTTACTGACGGTTTTTATTTAGTGTAATTTAGTGTGAATAAAAGTATCATGTGAAAACGACACTGAATTCGGTATATAAATCATTGCATGACTTTCCTCTTTTCACTTTTTAATAAGCCTTTATGGTATACGCATAGTGTATACTTTCTTCAATAATATGAAGTTCAAGTAAAATAAGTAAATACATAGTAAGGTGTAATCCAAAATATATGCATAAAATAATCTGTTTTATTAAATTAAAATTTTGCAGAGAAAGAAATTGTTTACAAGATAAAATATATTTAAAATATAAATATATGTAATACAAATCACCTATCTCAAAAATCTTAATATAGGGCAATATAATAATTAATTTATACATTGTTAAAATCAATCTATACAGTTCATGCAAGCGGTACGGACTCTTATACAAAATTAGATTTTAATTTATACACATTACGGTTATAATTAATTACTACAAATTGGGATAACGTCTAGGGGATTACGTCAAAAAGCTTCTTCATTTACTAAGACTATGGTTAAATATTTAAAAGATTATGTATCACTTTAATGTCTCGTGTAGGCATATTTGCAGGTAACACAATACAATTATGACTTTATTACGATCAGTATAGCCTGTTTTATAGAACATGTATCGAGATAGTATAAATCTATAATATAATAGACTGATGCTAAAATTTGGAATAATGACAAACTTTTAGTTAATTTACCTTATTCCATATTATGAATACTGTAATAAGTTATCCAATTTCAAGTTTTATTATATTATTATGCAAGCTTAAATGTAAAGCAGAAATATTATTTCTGGAAATAGGCTCAATAGTTATGTCAAAATTAAAACTCATTGTTATTTTCATATGTTAGGATCAAAGCTCCGATTAAGTCAATATTACTAAACTCTACTTTTTAATAAAAAGAAAATTATTCTTAAATTCAGAGCGATCAATTAAATTTATTTATTTTATTATTATTGACTAGCCAGAGAGCAGCAATTGAATTACATCCCTTTTAAAACAAAAAAGTATTATACATGGTCATTTATTCATGGAGACGCCCAAGCCTTTATATTTTATTCTTTGTTATACATAAAGTTAGTCAAGTGGGGTTTGATTGAAAAACAAAGGTATTATGATTATCACTTGCATTGTCCCTCGTTGGGTGCCAACTAAGAAATCATTATTAGCCGAACTGAACAACTACACATACACGTGAATATAGTTTCCCAACGGTTTCCAATATTTCAAACATTTACGTATTAAAAGAGTGTTATATTAAATATGGAACATATTTATTAGTCCCGGTTTGGGCGCCAACTAAGAACTTAACAGAGTTATCAATGTGTGTTTAACTTAAACACGAACTAGGAGCATTACTATTGGAACAGTACAAAGAGATATCAATGTGTGTATAACGTATAGATATTACTGTATTATCATAGCGGTCTCATGGTCCGTACGCGCTTGCAAGCGATGGCGGGTGCCGGCGGCGGTCGCGCGCGCTTCGCTCGCTCTCACGACTCCCCGTTCCCGCTGTCGTCGGCGTCGCCATCACCGCCCTCCAACTCCTCGTCGGAGTCAGAATCGAGATCATCGTAGTCGTCGTCGTAGAAATCTGTCATGTCCAGCTGGGTGGAGAATTGAATAGTATGCTTAAATTATGTGATCGTTACTAAATGTTTGACAAGTTCGTGAGAATAAAGCCAGCAAGAATGCAATTTTAAGAACTGCAGAGTTCTAATACTAGTGAAGAAAAAAAATTCTTAATTCTAATAAGATCAGGACACAAGCTGGCAGATAAACATTTTAGAATAGAATAGGTCATGTGTGTATAAATTAATACAAATCTACCTGTGGCTCTTGCGTCGACGATTTGACTTGAGTTTTTATGCAATAGTCTTCTAAAGTGAGGGGCACAACTATGCCTTCCTTCTCGGCTTCTATGCGCGCTACTTGTGCTTGTTTCCTGAAAATTAAATCATTATTATATACATCAGTACGGAATATAAATAATACTTGAAAATAAAACTTGTCATTTCGTTTGGTGCTAATCCGCAATTGTGGACTGTTGGCTAACAGAATATTAATTAATAATACTAATTTATGTTATTTTATAGACTATGTAGATTCTACATAGTACTCTTTCTATTCATACTTTGATAAGGACATAGATCCATTTCGTTTGACCTATTTCGCTTATCTTGAAATTCAAGTAAGTCTTGGTATTAATTCATAAGCGACATGTGATTAATGGAGGCCTAGCGCATACTCCTACAGGCTGTAATAGCGCTAATTGATCGACGGTTTACTTGCTTCTCAAAAGCTTTCAATATGGCTTGACTTAAGTACTGCCATCTAACGTTAACAATCGGCAGCTTTATTTGACGGATACTTGTATGTTTTCACTTCTTGGCAGTTTGCCTGATTTGTCCATGCCAGTTGCGACACAGGGTACCCTAACGCGATTTATTATTAATGGTTTTTAATGTGTAAGCGAGTATTACCTAATGATATTCTCGTACTCCTTATCCTTGCCCTTAGAATCACGCCAGCGGCGATACATGACGCTGGCGTCAACGTTCGCTGGACTGAAGGTGTTGGGCTCGTTGAGCAGGGAGATGACGGAGAGAAGGACAGTTCGCACCGACTGCGTAGGGTTCCAGCGTTCACACGGCAACTCTCCTGACTGAGGGTCGTCCACGGGCGGATGAAGGATTGATATGCAGAGATCTCCGTTCTGGAAACAAAGGAGATACGTTCAAATTAAATCAACGTATTGGATTTTGCATCGTATTTACATACTACTAAGGTTTAAATTTGATTGTATAGTCGAAAATTTCGTTAACCACGATGGCTTCAACTCATTCTAGTTTATTTGAAAGCAAGAGTTTCGAAGTGAATGAGGTGCAAAATTGTAGCACTCTCTAATGTTTAGTTCACTGTTTATTGAATGTTGGAGAATAAAAACAGAGCAACGCAGTTAAATTCTGGCTACTGTACTAGTACTAGCTGCTTCGAGCCTATTTGGATTATTAATTTTCAATGGTTCTATTCTAACACATATTGAAATACTCCCTTATCTATTTTATTTTTGTAGAATTTTCAAATTCCTGAAATCATTGTATCCATGATAAAATCTGTATCAAAAATTTATGAAACTTATTTTTTGTTTATACATAATATGTCCGATAGGTATACCTATGTATTTTAGCGCGCTGATAATGAATATCATAGACCCCCGTCGAGTCTCCCGTGAACCCCTCGAGGTCCACCTGGACCACTTTGGTAACGAATTTTTTTTGCATCGTCATAAAAGAGAAGAAATGGCAAAAGGCAAAACGGCAAAACTCCTCAGCACATCTTTTAAACTCGCTAAACTTCTTATCTACAACTGAACTTTTAAATGGAATCTGGATATGGCACTTTTTCAGGCGTCCTTATCGTTCAAATATTCGTCAATATTATATGTAGAATACTACAGCCTAAACTGATCTTTCGCAGTATGCTTTAGTCACTGATAGAAGGTACTAAGGATGTCAGATGTAATTCATATCCATTCTTATCTACGCGTCTAACTAAATGCGGCACTAATATTTTCAGGCGTCCTTATCATTAACATTATTCCTCAATATTCTAGAGCTTTTCACCAACAGCCTTTACTGATCTTTAGCAGCATACAGATATAGATAAAAATATGTTTATAGTATTACAGATACAAGATATGCATCCAGACGGAATGCAAGCGATCCGAGCTCGAGTAAATTCTAGGTATAAATTGAATATCGCTCGAGCTAGCATAGCGATACGTATTTCGTTTCCGGTGAGCTTGCTCGCGGTGCGTGTACCACGTAACTCTTGTTACGTAAATTTTGCAGTTGCCTACCACTCTTTGTTCTAAGACTCTTGCCCATTGTTTCATGATTCTTTATAATTTCGTTCACGTGCCGACGTTGGCACTTGCGGTGAACAAAGCGTCATACGTTGTTGCTAATTGTTAGGTGTTTTTACTAAAATCATAATATTGTTCTACCATACAGATAACGTACATTTTAGGAACAATAGTGCAAGAGCAAATCATTAAAAAATTACTTACTAAGTATGTCATTTCTTGTTTTTAATTAGCATAAACTAAGTCAGTTTAATAACCGCTCTTGGGTTTACGAAATAGTTGCGTCTTAAACAGGGGCATGTTGATATAAAGTTTGATAACTAGTGTTAAACTTACAAGATGAAGCGAGTTTCTTGATAAGTTTAGAAGCTATATTGTAGAAGGATGTATGAATTTTAACATATTTTGGTAACTTATTCTGCAACATACATACAATAGTTGCCAACTTTCATTCAGCGCGTAGAACCAAGGAGTTTCTACTTCGTGAACGTTGCGTCAACATGCGGCATCACTGCGAAAACTCAACTTATTCGCGTTTGAATAACATATTTTACTTTCAAAACTTCGTCCAGCCGTATTTTCCCAATTCGCAAACAACTATTTATTGATATAAACCGGCGAGAATACCACCTCAAATTATGTTTTATTTATAATACGAAAACATACAAGTACGTTATAAATAGGACACCTGTA
This sequence comes from Thymelicus lineola, assembly GCA_963932265.1. Lineage (NCBI taxonomy): Eukaryota > Metazoa > Arthropoda > Insecta > Lepidoptera > Hesperiidae > Thymelicus > Thymelicus lineola. The sequence goes on along the minus strand of OZ010700.1, from coordinate 6,120,679 downwards.
TACTATTGAGGAACGGAAGGGAAATGTAATAAAATAAACTGTTAGACGCTCTGCCGCGGGCAAAATCGTGGGCGTAAAACTGTGAAATTATTGTGAAAGTATGAAATCGATATCAAAATGTCGATGCGATCGTACCATTAAAACTTCATTAAAATCATCGATCTTTATAAATGTTGTCGACAAAATCGGAAATAAGTTTACGACATTGTTAATTAAAGGGCAATTAGCAAATAGCTACCTATATTCCCTATATGTTTGGAGCATTTTGCCGCCATTGTTAAGAAACCGTTCTTATGTTAAAAATACTGGCACCAGTAGTTCACTTTTTTTAGAAGCTGCCCGCCCCTACTTTTGTAGTCGACGGTTGCCAAAAATTGTAACCAGATTTTAATACGCGGGATGCCCCAGAAGGTTGTTACCATCAGGTGTCGCCCGGCAATTTGCTATTGTATAATACAAAATTGAAATAATGATATTTTTGCTTATTTTTATGGTGATTTGTGCTTAATTGCTTGGTATGTTATAATATTATTATTGCATAATGTATACATGACTGTGTTGGTCATTGTTTTTAAACCGTAAAGATATAATAATTATGATGACGTAATTTCGATCTTTTCGTCATTGTAATTTGAAATGTCACTACTCACTATTATTCAGGTATTTTTTTTTATTTTTAGGTTTAAAAAAAAACAACAATATGGTCTACAAAAAAAAGTTAAAATTTTTTCATGATTACAAGAGGAATCTGACTTTGAGGAAGCGAGCTAAAATGGTGTTACAGACGCGTAAAATTGCTGAGCAACGAGCATGGCATCTACTTTTTGAACATTGTTATGCTAAAGCATATCCTATAAATTAGGAAAAGGCATTATTTTGTTATTTTTTCCAAATTTTTATGTAGGGTAGGTGAAATCTACTAAAAATATTAAAATTAATGGTGCTTTTTCCAAATAGTAATAATAATAATATTTGGTAATATTTGGAAAAAGTACCATTGATTTCTAAAATAATTTTTAATAAATAAGTTGATTTGATGTGACTAACATACTCGTAGTCATTCATTAAATCCCGAAAATAGAAATAAATTAAATAATAGGGTTCCTATTTAAAATTAATATTGAATATGAGCGGAAAAATGCTCCCTACGTGCCCAGTGCCCACTAACGTTGTACAAAATAGCGCGCCCACCCTAGGGTTAACTCGGTCGATCATTTAAGATCGACGCAAGCCGCCACGGTCTAAGTGAGACGTTCTACATACATCTACATCATAGCTGCTCATTTTTTCTTGTATTTTACTACTACAGTGAAACCTGGTTAAGTGGGACCTGGATAAGTGAGAAACCTCTATTATTGAGAGTTGCAATGAGGTCCCGGTTCTTTTTCATTAAAATACCTCTGTTAAATGGGACTTTTTGAACCTGGTTAAATGAGGTTTGAATTCTAAGATTTTTTCGTTGTTTACCTCTATAATTGAGACTCTGTAGCTCAAATACCTGTATAAGTGAGACAAATTAATCAGGTTTTAACACGTTTTGACATATTTGTTTACATACATTTCGCGTCGTCTTTCGCGCATGCTTTGTTTGTCAGTACTATCTCAGGTTTTGACCTAAAAACAAGGGAATAAAAGTGTACAAAATGTCCAAACGTAAATATAAAACGTTATCAGTATCTGAAAAATTAAAACTTCTATCAGATTATGATTGTGGAAAGTCGCGTGATGAACTGTGTAGGGAGAATAACATACCAAAGTCAACCCTGTGTAGAATTATTAAAAACAACGAGAAAATTCGGTCTCAGGTCACATTCTAACATAATTATCTACATTAAATTCATAATACCAAAAATACGCATTTTTATTAACATTTCCACCTCTAAAAATGGAATAACGGCACATTTCGACCTCTGTAAGCGGGGGCCTCTATAATTGAGACAACTATAATTTTAAACCTGCTTAATTGGAAAACTGGATTATTGGAAACCCTCAATAATTGGTACATATGTCTTGGTCCCTTGAGATCCCAATTAACCAGGTTTCACTGTACTAGCTATAGATAAAATTGACAGTGACCCTGCCTGCCTGTGGAGCAGCCAGGTTCGGTTCTCGGCAGTGGCTAAAATGTATGTTGAGGATAAATGTTAGTTGTTGATGTTGGGTCAATTCTCACAGGGAATCCTTAGTGGAAATAATAAGTGTGCAAGCCTTTAATAGTATTAGGCCTCCTATCCACCTAGACGCTTTAATTCAATAGTCAATTGACGCTTGCTTGCATTTTGCGTATTAAAAAAAGACTGCCCCTGTTTGACATCGTCGCGTTTGTCTATTGCTTACATTTCATTATGCAGATTGCATACAATCGTCAAATGAAGCGCCGTGGACATTAGACCCTAAACTTACTAAAACGCAGTTCCCCATTTTAAATTAATCTGTATTGATTGAATGCTTTCACATTTTCTCTTGCATCATGCGTCGTTCCCCCGACTCCCTTCGGCCGCCCTCTCAATTGGGGTCTGAGCTGGAGGGGTCGACAGTAAAATTAAACTCAGTGTTTGGTTTCACTCAGACTACCAACAGATGCACAAATCTAGTGTATGCACTGAATCAACTCACTATATTATATGACAAACATACTATCCTTTTTATTTCGTATTATATTATTGACTTTGTCAGTATCGGTATAGCATAATTATGGACTTATGGAGCATAATAATTAATACAATAAACGAATTGTATTATTTGTAGAGATAGCCCGACCACACATCGACAAATCGGGAAAACCGAGGTATTCGGCATGTTTTCTAGTCGGCGACTATTCTGCGACTAATTGGCAAAAAGCTCCGAATATTCGGCATATATTTTTATTTGTGAGATGCCATTGTTTGAAATATCAAAATATAAAAAAATGGAATAATGCAATATGAATATTAAATTAAAGAGCTCACCATAAGGATTTCAAAAAGGTATATTATAATAGCTTTTCGGATAACAGGCGGTTTTTTTTTAATTTATACTAGTTATTTTATTCGAGTCAAGGTAAATTATGGTGAAGAAACGTCAGACTTTCAGCTCGATCAAAAAGCAATCGAGTTATGAATAGGTGCAGCAGGATGAGAAGGAAAACTAGTAATTTAACTAATTAATAATTCCAATTTCGATATTAAAAATTACATTTTTAAAATAATTATAACTAGGGTGATTACGGTCGATGTTTATACCGGAATGATCTGAAAGCTAAGGTGTTTAGGTTCCCAGGCTCGTTTCCGCGAACCGTAATATGATATCTTGACTATACAAGTGATGGATGCGGCGATGTCTGCTTTATTAATTAATTATTTCTCGATGGATCTTGTAAGTATATATTGTATGTATGTATTATATATTAATCTGGTTGGGCATACGTAACAATCGTTTTTTTATACTTACATAAATATTTAACCGAAATTAGGTTGATCTGCATTGGCGACTAGTCGGCCGATTAGTCAGCAATTTTCTTACCGAGTCTGCTAATCGGCATGTTCGTTCAAACATTTTATTATAACTACTAAATCCAATACAGGTACTAGTACTGTAATACTTTAATTTTTTTTAATAACGTCATAGCGTGTTCTATGATAGCTGCAGAAATGCACGCTACGCCTCTGTAGTTTTATCGCCGTTTCTTCTTCTGCATGATAAAGATTTGTGAAACGGGAAACCGTAATAAAAAAACAACAAAAAAAAGTGCATAATGAAAACATAGGCAATGCCTCCTTTATAATTTGAGAATGAATTAGTATCATTCGGCTTACATTACTGTCTATAAACGTGAAACGACACCGGCAGTGGGAACATAGTGCGTCATGGATACGCAAGAAAGAGTGACGCACAGACTATGACATCCAACTGATAAATTCGACTATACAAAATACAAGACGTTTTAGATTTGGCTCCCTGATAAAGAATAATTAAAAATATTGAGCTGGATGAAATTACCCAAAAATATCAGACTATAATTGGAATGTAGTTTAATTGAACTTGGTATCCTAGCAAAACGGGGTGTCACTAATACATTGTTGGCCAAGAAGGAAGCAATGGACAGCCGCCCGGCCATAAGAGAACCTAATAGGTACATTACAAAATGAATTTAAGCATAGCACACCAATTTAGAATCTTATCTATGTAATAAAATTAAGGACCCCATCATGTCATAACATTGCAAAGAGGGCACACCGATGCAAGAAGTTAGTTCCATAGTTTACATGTACGAAGCTGGAAATAACATGAAAATTTAATTCTAGATAAACGTCATCGAATTTGGAATTTGGTATACCACTTTCAAATACATATAGAAATTAAAAAAGCCGTAAGAAACTGTGGGCGTTGTCAGTAGTCGAATTGATGACCATCAACACTTCTTGAGTGCTTTCGTGCGTCACAGGGTTTGTTGATCGATAAGCCGTCGGTCCTGGTTTAGGAATTATTCAACTCTGATGAGAGACCTATTCCTGTATATACAGAATCATCAAATGAAAACAAAACCATAAAGTTACCATAAAGTTTATAGATTAAATAAGTATCACGGGGTAACGAATAACGGTATTAATAACGGTAATTATAGCTTTATATTCGTTTTTGTAAAGTATATTGTTAATAAATATGAGTCAATTGTAATATTATGATATTTATTTTAAATTAAGTTTAATTTTTTTGGTAATACGTATCACCAACGTCAAAGAAGTTTTACTTCAATTGCGCGTAAAGATTACACGCACACACTTATTTTTTTATTTTATTTCCATTTTGATGTTTCGATTTATTATTCAGAGGGCTCGGACTCATGAATCATAAATTGCGGACATATCAACAATTTTGCAATTTGACTTTAAAAATTTTGTGTCAAACTTGTCACTGAGTGATCAGGTTTAAAAACTCTGTATAATCGTCATGATAATATTGGAGTCGGGACTGGATAATGTATTATTTACCGTTATCTCATTATGCTGATGAAAGCTGAGAATTTTTATAGATACTTGGTTCGATACGCTGAATCCGAATTCTCAGTTGACATGCAATTGCTAGTTCTGATAAAGTATATTTCGGTATGAAAATAAAAATAATGTAAATTAAAAATTACACTTTTCTGTAAAATTCAAGTTCCGCATGTTTCTACTTGATGAAATGAGTTTAAATTTTTATAAGAGATTTTATTTTAATAGCAGAGTGTGTAAGTACTCGCTCAGTACTTATCATTAATCGTTCTCAGCTTATGCAGTCCACCTCTGGAACTCCCTCCCTTTATCAATTCGTAATTCCGAAACATTAGACACTTTTAAGCGGAGAGTAAAAGAACATTACATGAACCAATAAATTCTCACTTCTCTGTCTCACTGTCATTACTATTTTTATCTATTTTCATCTTGTTTATTTCTCCTCCCCCTTATGTCACAGATCCCTTTATTGTTATTTCCAAGAACTAGGTATGTGTAATATTGTATTTTCTTTCCTTGTTCGTCACAGATGATTGATATAAATAGTTATATGTATAAGTATAAAATATATAATTATTGTATATACATATAAATATAAATTAGCGTACACCCTACCATAATATCATATCTCGATCGCAAAAATTCTACCCAAACGTTGTCTGGTAGAGATCGCTGTGTAGCGATAAGACCGCCTTTTGTGTTTTATACTTTAAAATTATTTTTCTTTGATACCTAGTGTGTGCACAATAAAGAGTATTTTGTTGTTGTTGTTGTTGTTATTATTCCGAAAAATAGGAAAAATCTAACGTGGATTTTTTTATAATTAGGCATGGTTTCTACAATATTTTGTTGCTTTGGTAATAGAAGCGCGGTCGCGGCAGGATTTAGCTAGTAAGGTTATATTTATTTTAAGAATTAACTTATTCCACAAGGTAGCACCTCATGCAAGCTTATTCCAGCAGTCAAGTTTCTGTTGACATATAACTACATAAGGAAACGGAATATCACGTTGTTACTAACATGACTCACATCACCTACATCATTCCTCTACATCAATTGTATTAATGACAAAACCTTCATAAACCTTTAATGTTTCTCTGCCTATGGGAATAGTGGAAGCATTAAGGCATGTTGCTTACCTCTGCAGCTCTTACCTCTGTTTACGGACGTATACAAGATTCAAATTGAAATTTAATATGAATTACTACTTTTTAATCTAATAACGTATAAACGAGACCTGGCGGTCTATTATGAACTCTTAATTCCAGCCAAGTTTCAAAAGTGTAAACGTCAAATTCGTTACGAAAGCGGTCACGTGACACTTTTTAGCCAATCATACGTCGTTTAAAGCCCGAGAAATTAATTGCCTGGAACATGAATGGTTTTATAAAAGTTCATAATTCAGCGGGCCTATTTATGGGAAGTGGTCACGTGAAAAGCAAAATCACTGGCGCGATGGCCAAGATAGAAGCCGTACATTTATGACTGCTATAGTTGAATCTCTAACTACTGGACCAAATTGACATTTACAGCGTAACCAGCTTTTGATGAAAAATTAATAATATCGTCACACCGATTATGATGTGAAACATTGATATGTTATGATTTGAAACATTTATTTTTCAGGGACCAAGAATTATAAAAGTTCATAATTCAGCGGGCCTATTTATGGGAAGTGGTCACGTGAAAAGCAAAATCAATGGCGCGATGGCCAAGATAGAAGCCGTACATTTATGACTGCTATAGTTGAATCTCTAACTACTGGACCAAATTGACATTTACAGCGTAACCAGCTTTTGATGAAAAATTAATAATATCGTCACACCGATTATGATGTGAAACATTGATATGTTATGATTTGAAACATTTATTTTTCAGGGACCAAGAAGTCACTATTACTACGGCATACGGCTACGGCAATATTATTTCACAAAGTGACATTAGTTTTTGTCAATTTGGTCGTGGATTGGTGATTCGATTATACGATAACGTGCCTAAAATACTTGTAAATAACTTTTACGATTCTAGAAGGGTAGATTCTAGAGTCTAGACAGTCGGGTAAAAATATGGTCGGCTACCAATATAATTGTACTTGATAAAAGCTAATTTAGTATGAAATGTATGGCATTTGATCATACTGTTACGGTAAATATTTTCTATTTCTAGTATAATGTAACATCAAATGTTGTCAAGAAAAACCAAACAATGGGCAGCCTTATCGCTTATATTTGTTATCGTCATTAATTTCATCAAATCAAACATCAATAATAACAAATATGTACGTCATATAAATGTCTACCCCAGTCGGAAACGAACCTGGGAACCATCACTCGGCGCCGGCAGCTATCTTGCTATCATTGACGTCAGAGTCGTCCCATTTCGAAAATATAAGACGATAGTATGAATATTCGATAATTAATTGTTGATTTTGTTGTTATTATCCTATAATAATCCTTGACTAAAATTTTACTTATTTACCGATTTTATTTGAAATATTCCTCCATATTTAGTCCCTTTCCTCTAATAACCATTCTGTATTACACGTGGGCATTTGGCAACACCGCGCTGTTTGATATCCCACCTACACTATAAACGAGGGAAACCCTAAACTCAATTCATTGTAATAAAATAACAATAGTAACTAGTAGCGTGTCTTGGTTATTTATGTAAGTGAAAAATTCAAATTATTAATTCTGTAAAAAAACAGCATAACTGAATTCAAGTTTTGCCGCGCGTGTTACTTCCTTTTTTACCTTTTAAATGTTCAAACAAACAGGCCAAGTTAGTAGGTGGTTGTACATAAAAATGATGCCATAGTGCGAAACAAAGACAGTGAAAGTAACTATACTGCTTTGGCTAACGGTTCTATGTCCCGTACGCTTGAATGTTGATTTGCAATATGTCGAGCTGCAGGATCCGACGAGGAATAGTTCATTTAAATTTCCATTTTAAATGTACCTATGCAAGACCTTCACTATAGTTACTATTTCTGCGAGTTTATGGAGCTTTATATTAGCTTCCAGCGGGCCTATTAAGAACATTTATAAAACCATTCATGTTCAAGGCAATTCATTTCTCGGGCTTAAAACGACGTATGATTGGCTAAAAAGTGTCACCTCTTTCGTAACACGAATTTGACGTTTACACTGGAACTTGGCTGGAATTAAGAGTTCATAATAGACCGCAAGGCTTCTTCATATCGAGGTTCAACCTACTGAAAAATTGTGAAGACGATACCGTCAGGTCATATTTCTATCTGAGAAACACCAAGCACCAAGGTCTTACAGAACTTCATGGGCGCGATCGTTAACTATTAGGCTACCTCGTTGGGGGTTATCGGTATAAAAAAATCCTTGAAGATGTGTCGAGAATCACAATGTTCAAGGAAAAAAGTTCCGTTGAAAAGGCCGTTTGAGGTTCCAACAAAGTTGAAAGAAGATTCTAATAGGATTGTATTGCAATTGAGGTCAATTCAGTAAGAACGGGCATCAGATGGACTAAATAGCAAAAAAAGCAAAAAGCAAAGCAACAACCCATAATTGTCCCACTGCTGGGCTCGGGGTCTCCTCTCACAATGTGAGGGGTATAGGCCATAGACTACCACGCTGGCCAAGTGCGGATTGGTAGACAAATGGACAACTGATGGACTAAATAGTCTTTACTAATTAGAATTACCGGTAAAGAAATACATAAGAAAACTGCTTTTCTGTTTTACACGGATGATGCAAGAAAAAGAGTAAATGAGAAACAAAACGGTATAGATAAAGCCGCTTCTATAACTATTATAATATCAAGAAATATGAATGTTTTGATAAATTGATAGTTATTATCTATATAACAAGCACGTCGTAGTGACGAAACCATAAAACAATGTTACGAACACAGTATCTTACATGGATATTATTGATTTAATTACAATAATACCAACGAAAACAATAGAAATAGTTTACATAAATATATCAAATACAGTTAATATGAATCGTGGGGAAATACAGTTAATTATCAAAATAAATAATGAGGTTAATTGTCGGGTGTCAGTCTTGTTGTTGCGCTAAGATTAAAGTAGATTGCACATGTTAATATGATCAAACTTTTAACATCCGAAGCTAGTGGATACTCACATTACGTAAATTACTTCTATTCAATCATTAATAAAAATAGTCTTGTAATCGCGTCCAACTGAAGAAGCAGTGAAAATCAATAGCATTAAAGATAATGTTGTAACAACTTCGCAATGACACACATTATCTTTAGGTTATATACTCGTATTACGTCTAATCTGAGAATGGAGCTGTTATTTCGGGGCTGATCTATTGTTATAAGAGATTAGAAATGAAATAATAGAATCATTAAACCCTGATACTAATTGGCGTTATTTGGGACAAAATGGTATCACCTATTCCAATATGATTACAATTGATACATCACATCACAGTGGCACGATGATAGAGCATAATGCGAAGCGAGGTGCGTCGCCCTCAGCTAAAAATATAGCACCGGTTCACTGCGCGCTTCATTCTCACAAAGAAAATGCGTGTGTTCTGATCTGACCTCCAAATTGGTAAGCTCATGATGAATGCTTCGAGATTGTAAAGGAAACTGAATTCCAACTAGTTCCTATAGTACAGAATGGTGAAGCAGCGTTGTTCGATTCCAACAGAGCACCTTAGAGATCAGTACTGTACATCTGTACATACCAAGTTTAGCTATGACGCACTCTGGTCTATTTATCTAGCTTTCTTTTTGTTTTTGTCTACTGCGAGGGGTATAAAAATAATCTAAAATTCGAATTTATATGATCATTTAGCCCAATCATTTCGTACACTCAAACTAACAAGACATATCAATAATAGTTACGTAAGGACTTATAGTTTTGGTTGAGCCAAATGAAACTGTCGCATCGCATCGTAATGTTCGCAATCGGTAAACGTATTGCAGAATTGTAGAGCGGGAAGGAGACCTTGGAGGCTCGGCCACGGGTGAGTTGAAGGTCCGCTGACGTACACGGCACCGCGGAAGCACCCACCCATAATTATGTGTCACCGCGTCTCAACCGCGTATCCTTTGTCGTAGATTGTATTCCACCACAATAAAAAAATACTGTACCCAATACCTGTTGCACGAAGTCAAAGAACTGCGCATATCATCACAGGCGAGTCAAGAGTCAGAAAAACGCATACGTCACAAGCGATTGAACGGACATGTGTTGGTATTATAACGGTAGCCACGTGGTCGCCTCAAAGAAATACGCGATGGAAATGTTGGCACGGACGTATTCGATTCGCCGAGATGGCATCATGTCTTTAGGACGCTATTTAAAGAAACGCGTATGAATGTAGCACAAGTTCAAAGCGGCCAGCGTCGCAGGTCGTCGGGATAAGGTTAATTACCCCAAGGCCGAGAGTAATAATGTTTGGCTCTGAAAATTGCAAAGAATATGGAAGACAGGCAAAGGAAAAATAGACAAGAAAAAGAAACAAAAAAGATTAATTAACACACAGATCAAACCCCAAGGACTAGAAAGCGACAAAGTAGCCTAGGAAGGCCCAGAAATAAAAGTATTATAGTAGACTAGCTCAATGATTTTTGAAACAAGCTTGTGGGTGGCGATAATACTACGAATGCTGTTAAGGATGTAGAAGCTAAGGGACCTTAATATATCCATAAGAGCCTCATGAATATCAAGGTAAAGCTTCTTCTAATGCTGCAGAAGTACTGAAGATAAAGCAGTTTGATTTATCACTTCCTTCATAGCCGGAACACTTCTATGGCGGCCGTGATGAGATGTAAACGTAGAAAGCTTGCCAAGACTCATCTTATCACGCAGTCTTATGTCATTTTCTCACGAAATGTCTTGATGTATTTAACGAAGGTTTTGTGCAATGTTCAACTTCTTATTCTTCATTAGATTTTATGAAATATTCGACCATTTTTATCGTAAATCTGTTGATGGTAAACTTAAAAGCGTGTAGTGAGCGTGATGCAAATCACTAATCAGTGCATTACTTCTACTTACTTCCGAATCTTCCGATGTTGAGCAGTCCTACGTTACCTATGTAATTTAAGATTTGGTATATAAATCAGGCAACTCAAGAACCTTGCTTTGTCTGAAGATAAATAACTGCAAATAACGCAGCAACTACTAACAGCTAGACCTTTCTGAAGCGGTCTTGAGTCTAGAGTCTAGACTCACAAAATATTGGCACCGGAAAACTCATTTTTATCATTGAAAAACGTGACTAGTTTTGTTTGAGACATATGAGTATTATGTTTGTAGTGTCTTTACATTATGATAATTCAATTTCCTCTATTTAAAATCGAAATCGGCTTGTTGCTGAGTGTATTGATATTAATTTATTTGTAAATCTCATTGTGATTGTTCCATTGTCCGTATAACGTTCAATAACATTTTTGATTCGATACGATTAGTTCATCGAATGATTAACTGTGAATCATTTGCCTTCTAATTAGTAAATTATACATATCGCTATGTAGGTTGGTCATTCAACTGTTAGTCTCTCCTGTCTGATGAGCAAGTTATTTTTAAAAGAATCGACCATATAAAGGATGTTTAATAAACGTAACCTGTTTGCAAATATTGTGACTATACGATATTATAAAGATTATCAAATGATCAAGAACGTTAAATATTATAGAGTAGGTAATATTAATATTAATAATATTTGAAGAGAAAACCATTAGACCCCTTTTTAGGGTTCCGAAGTAAAATCGGAATTCGGAACCCTTATTATAGTTACGTCATGTCCGTCCGTCCGTCCGTTTTTCCGTCTGTCCGAAGCAAAGCGCCGAGACCCTTAGTGCTAGAAAGCTGTGATTTGGCATGGATATATATATTTATTAAAACAACAAAATCGTAGAATAAAATATTGAAAACATTTTTTTCGGGGTTTCAATTCATCCTCACGTTACCTGTAGAGACCCGTACCCTATAGTGTAGATTATCGTTGAAAAGTTCTTGCAAAAATATTATGGGTCTTCTAATACCATTTTTGGAATGAACTCAGACACCCGTTTTTTTCAGAAGAAATATTCCTATACAAATGGATCAGTTACATGCCGCTTAAAACTGAGATAAGTTAGTGTTACCCACGGACGTGAAAATAACCCGGACGTCACCTTGTCTTATCGAGAGTGACGCCGCCCGCTTACCATGTGTGCGTAATTTTTAGTGCGGTCCGACCAATCTGACGCGGTAATGGCGGCCGATTAATAACAGCATGGTGTCAATGTGTGCGTGTGATACTTATACGAATAGAGGAGTTGGTATTACTATGGGTGCTTCACTGAATTTGTTGTTGACATTCCGTCTAGTTCTTTTTTTAAATCTGTGGTGTTACTTTAGTAAGCGAAATCTCCGGGCAGACCTTATCGTCATAGCGTGAATCATACTTTACTCTTAGTTTGATGACCCTGTAGCGGTGGTCGTTCGCCGACAGCGATTCTTTCTGAACTAAATTATAACTTAACGGCAAAATTGGTCGATAGATACGAATATTGAAGAAATATAACGGTTGTATATTTTCTTAGTTTTTGTTTGTATTACGACTTACAAGCTTCCATTAAATGAGAATACATTTCGAGGGATTGAGTAAAAGGTTGGAGTAAATGCTATTATATCAGTTTAAAACTTAATTATACTATTTTAATCACAAAAAATAAAGAGTATGTAGGTATGTTTAGCTATAACCGGGTTATTTAAAATACAGGTTGTAGGTATTAGATCCTAATATCGGAAATCGATATCAGAATTGAAAGCCTTCCGATATTATCTTACAAGCTCTACATGTCTCTCTTCATAAATATAAAATTTACAATATTTATTTCAAAAAGTCCCTTACGAATAATCTATACTAATATCATAAAGAGAAAAGATTTGATCATTTGTTTGCATTGAATAGGCTCCGAAACTACCACTGTAATTAATTGTTGTTATAATAATTAATTACAGTGTTTACACGTGTGTAAGTTTACACGGTATTAATTGTAATTTGAAAAATTATTTCACTGTTGGGATACACTATCTCCGGGTGACATAGGTTATATTTTTTTTTACTAATTTTCCCGAAGCAAGGCGATTTCCTAGTGTTATAATAAAGAAGTCGATGGCTCTTTCCCTCTATTAGGTCGTCAACCGAATCAAACAAACATAGATAAAGAAAAGTATGTTTTTGTATTGTGTTCTGTTTGTTTAATCATTATTTTTTATGTTTACGTGTCTTCATCAACATCAGAGGAGAAACAAAGTAGGTATGAATAGTGAGTACCCATGTAACTGACGATACCAAATAATGCGTTGAAATTACCAAAATTCTAGTAGGTATCGTCATTTTCAATTACCCATACGTTAAAAACCTTTGGGTATTCTCGGAAAACTGTTGTCCGAGTATAAAATTTCAGAGTAAGATAAAAGGAATAACAGATTAGGTCTTAAAAGATAATGCTTATCTGGGTCAAACCACAGAATACATAATAGATCTATACCACCACACAAAAATTACCACAAAATATTTAGCAGGTCGGGGTCAAACGCACTAAGGCTGTTTCGCAATTTTGTCTAATTACCTACCTTACTCTACGTGAATCATCCGAAATTAATATATGTATTTCATAAATATGTATTTTCATTCTGGGCATTTTATCGTACGAAATTGTTTTCAGGGTTTCGAAGTAACATCGAAACCCTTATAGTTTCGTCATGTCTATCTGTCTGAGGCATAGCGCCGAGACCCTTAGTCCTAGAAAGCTATATTTTGACATGGCTATAAATATTTATAAAAAGTCCAAAATCATAGAATCAATTATTGAATTTTTTTATTCCTTCAAAAATATTATAGGTCTGCTAAGACCATTTTTGGATTTAGGGTTTCGTTTGCGAAATATGTATTTGGCTTTAAAGTGCTAATTTTGGTTAGTGTTAGTGTCAGTGTCCCCCCCCCCCCTGCCAGCTAAACGGTTGGAGTTGGACAAGTAAATAAATTGTCAAAAATAGGATATTATGATGAATTTACAAAAAGACCAACGCGAATGCAAGAATTTGTGTTTCACAGAAAATGCATCATACGATGTGATGTGAGTCATAACGATGATCGTCCAGTGTTTCTGACCAATTTAACTTTATGTAATATGCTTGAGCATTGGAGATGTAATGAATAGTGATTTCGTCGGACACGAGATATTGGTCATGGATTCGGCCGAAGAGCCGATTACTAGCGCATAAGATTTATATTTTAAGTACCTCATAGTAATTAATAGAAATTGGTATACAAGTAATAACCGTAGGTGCCAATCTCTTCAATTTCTAATGGCCATTTCGCGCGCTTACTACTGGAAAAAGTTGACGAGCTGTGAGTGCTGTGACGTAGAATATAAAATAGAATAAACTATAGTAAAGCAAAAGTAAAGCAACAACCCATAATTCTCCCACTGCTGGGCTCAGGGTCTCTTCTCACAATGTGAGGGGTATAGGCCATAGTCTAACCGCTCTTCGTGCATATTTTGTTTGGCCTAATGGTTGGTTGGTAGAGAATGCATTTAAGTATTAAGCTTGTCAATTGTACCGTGATTTAGTGGTCAATAAAGTTTAAATAAATAAATAACATAATCAACTTCTATAATATAATAATACGCACATAATATTTGAAAATTAGAGATGCGTGCTCGGCCCGAGTTCAAATCCTAGCACTTAATTCGGAAGACCGACGTTCTAAAAGCTAAGCTATCATTGGAATAAACTATAAACAAAGTTTATTATACTAATAAATTCATTTATTTTATTATTCCTAAGAGATTAGGAGAATTTAGTGTTAGTGGATTAGTTTGTATCCACGATATAATTAGCTTAACGGTACAGCTGTCAAAATTTGCCTATTATTTTGGCCCTACTATGTATCATTTAAATTAGGACAAATAAAGATATCTACTTAAACCAGGGTTACATTATAAGATTATGACAGCAGACGTCACAACGTTTATCTTAACATTCATTTTACACGACCTCATTACAACGAACAATCTATATGAATGTATTGTTCCAGCCAGTAATGCAATCGCGCTAGTAACCCGTTTATCTACATTTTAGTATACTATGCCAATGTTACTAGAATAATTAACATATCATAAAATTTTAATGGTTTATGCAACTACGAATCGACCCCTGTAGAAACATAAAATTTTAAAAATTAAGTATGTTTTATAAATCAAATTCTTTATAAATACCTGTTACCGACATAGATTAAGGATTTAATCACAATTAATTTAACTTCAGGTACCGTACCGCAACCGTAACTTGGTTTCATTCCGGTTTTTTTTTCGAACTGACATTTGCAATTTGGCTCTAGCGGCCTTTACAACAGCTTCACGCGGATAGATCCAACGTCCATATCGTAACATCATTTAACAAGACTTGTCAGGAAATACAATTTAATTTAAGATGCAATGTTAAGTTTGTAATATTGCTTTACAATTTATCGGTCCACAAGTGATAAGAAACTTAAGCCTTACTTGAGGGCCACGCACGAGCCTCAACGCACAAAGCAATTTCACTCTACGTTACAAACTGCGTCACTCTGCGTCGAGCGTTAAAATAAAATATATAATTTGAATTGATAATTAATACTGAAATTATTTGAATTTTTTAAGAATCAGGAATGATGCTTGTAGCGATTAAAAGTCTAGTCGTGTATATGGCTCAAACAAGCGCTCCTTTTGCTTAGTAACAGAAACACGTCACAGAGCACGTCATGGACTATGGTCATAATATTATATGCAAGCTACGTAATGTCCGGTACCGCGGTATCATTGATAAGGTCTCCCTTAAATAGACGGTGAAAACGATACTAGTTTAGTATCTGCGTATAATAATAATACTTTTTTCTACCTCACATACATTTTTCTTCAATACAGTTAATGTATACCTTGCGATCCTACGACAGATTTGATGAATCGTTAAATGAAACGAAAATAATAGCAATATAGTTATGATATGAAAACATACCTACATTATCAGCAAAATCATACAAAAAATTTTTTCATCAAGATCAACACATCATTGACATCAAGATGTCAGGCCACGCGCAATGCAGCAGTTGTAACTTGTAGGTTCATCGACTATCACTTATTTACTATCGAATATTAGTTATTTTCATATTCGCAAAGGAATTAAAAGTTTTAAAGGTAGGTATTCCAGCAGAGGAAGAGGGAGAGGGTGTTTTTTAGAAACATCTGAGATATACAAGAAATTAGGTTTATTTAATTCTGAAATAAAAGTTATTAGTTAAGGATCTAATCTAGGCAAAGTCGCTTTCAGACAAAATCTAATGAACTTCACTCGATAAAAAAGTCTCAAAGTTACCCCTTTCTTAATTTTTCTTTCAATACATGTTATGATTAAACTACTGACATTTTTCATATTATTTGTTGTACTCAAGTAAAGACACTAAATATTTCCAGGTAAATTCGCTGAGTTTGATTTGATATAACTAGCCAAGAAGGAATGTCTTATAGCACAAGTAAAGGAAAAAATCGCGATCAGGAGTCCGAATCGCACTTTGCCGGTTGACTTATTGTGTTTATTATGTTAAAAACATCTATGTGACATTTGAAGACATATTTTCATTTTAAATAATTATTTAAACCTTTTAAAACTTCTGAATTTCAACCTTAGTTCCTAATGAGTTACATTACAGAGCACTGCCATGGATCTCTAATCTCTATGACTACTTTTAGTAAATAACTAAAATATAAACAGTCATCATCAAACTTATCCGATAATTGGGAAAAGTGATAAGTACTCAATAATGTCTTAACATTTTGGATTGTTATTGTAACCTAATAAGCTATTTGCGGTAAGGAATCAAGAAAAAATGTCTCGAATGGTTGTGCAAAAATAATATTTCATCAGAAAAATAATCTTGTTTACACTTTTGTCGAATTGGTGCTGAAATAAGAAATTGTTCTTCGCATCTCGCAGAAAAATCCGGTAATAGGGAAGTTGAAGCCAACGTGGAAAATTTTCATGACCTTAATGAAATTTGTTTTTAAAAACAAGTTACACCGAGAAAAGTTACATGTTAATTAAAAATATTTCCATTTCTTAGTTCCATTTCGTTGTTTTTTTCAATACCCGTTTTAATTACCTTGTCTTGTAACTTAGAGCAATGATTTTGGTGTGGTTTTGTAGACAATATCCTCGGCAAAGAATGCGATTACAAAAAAAAAACTATATTAATGGGCAATTTATTTATAAGCACAAAAGCTAAAAAAATAAAACCTGGCAAATGCGTGTCAGGCAACGCGCAATGTTGGGTTCCGAACACCCCGAAGTAGCATTAGCATAGAAGCGGCCATACCAAAAGGAAGACGGCTAGACCCCCACATGTGGGTTTTTTGTCGATAAAATTAGCTATATTTTATGCCTTTAAATTATCGCTAGTTAGTTGCAAGACACCCTGTATATATAAAACACATTTTTTTGTGGGGATGTCCTTTATAGACTTTGGAACCATCCAACCGTTATGCCCCAAAATGGTCTCATTTGAAAGGCAATAATGCCTAGATGTTTTGAGACCACTAAAACAATGCATTAGGCACATTTTCGATTTTCCCCATACAGTACAAAAATATTTGCGTAATAGCACTTACCTCATATACATTTGGATGCCATACTTTAGTTAAAAACCTAATGGATGGAGGTGAATATGGGTAGTCAGCAGGAAATTTCATATGTGCCTGAAACAAACAAAAACAATACCTCAATAATGTTATTGAAATAAGATTATTCTAAGAAATATAAAGCTGGCAATACACACTCAAGTTTACTTGTAAAGTTTGCAGTTTGACTTGATGCGGAATCCAGTTTGCATGAGATAGCTATATAGCCAGATAGCCATAAACCTTCAAGTAATTATAACTGTAAATAACAATCCCACCAAAAACACAAATGTAAAAAAGGAGAGCCAAGTTCAATACAAAAATTATGCTTGGCTGTGGGCTTCGCCGCAAAAAGAATGGAAATCTAAATGAGTGCCAAGTTCTATGCAAAATCGAAATATGCATTTATAGGAACAAAAAACATTATGAACAGGTATTAAACTCTATTTCTTTGCTTTATTAGATACCTATAACAATTGATGTTATTTAAAAATGTGAGATCTTAAAGTAGGTTAGATTTGACTTGGCCAGTTTTTATCAGAATTAAAATGTTGAATAACTTTTTAAAATGACTGATGTAATAAGCAAGCATAATTTTTGTATTGAACTTGGCTCTACTTTTTTACATTTGTGTTTTTGGTGGAATATCATTACTTTTTGTAAAGAAAACTAGGCAAAGCCGCGCGCCGCCGACGACACACCGTGGGCCGCGGCCGGTTGTTTAGCGCATATTACAAGTTTTTTGGACACCACTTATTTTTCGACTTTTTTATTTTTTGATTTTTTCCTACGCTTACATACAATTACCGAGCTGGATTCAAATTTCATCCTTCTAGGTCATCTGGAAATAGGTTAGATTTAGGTACTATATGTCAGTCAATCAGTCAGTCAGTGCTAAAATTTACGACTTTTTGACCTTCATATCTTTATAACCGTTTGAGCTAGCTTCATGAAATTTGGGCTTCTACATGTCTTTATGAATATAATTAAACACACGTAGTTTTATGTGTTTACGTTAAAGAGGTTTTGAGTTATAGAAGGGTCAAAAGTGGCACCAAGTGGTT
This sequence comes from Thymelicus lineola, assembly GCA_963932265.1. NCBI lineage: Eukaryota > Metazoa > Arthropoda > Insecta > Lepidoptera > Hesperiidae > Thymelicus > Thymelicus lineola. The sequence goes on along the minus strand of OZ010700.1, from coordinate 6,101,973 downwards.
CGTATAATATTACACTCGGCACTGGCTAGCCAGTTCCTTTGCTTGAACTTGGCTTGATACGCTGCCGCGTGTCTAGATAGCAAACGAATCAAAAACAAAAATGTTATTCAAGACCAAAAACATTTTTTTATTTACATGCCACCACAAATATTTTTGGCCTTGCCCTCATTCACAACATACCATAAGGAACTTTGTTCTAAAACTGCAAATAATGTTAGCAGAACCTTCAACTAATATAACCTAAATTTACAGTTCTAAATTGAGGAAACAATTTAGAATAAAGTTAAGCAGTTCACGGAACATTAACTAGTTTTAACAGACTACAGTAGATTATTACATTTTATACATATTGTATTTTATAATTTATTTTTACTTTATTTACAAATTTTTTAAATTAAGTTGTTTAAAAACATTATTATAAATACATTATTATAAATTGATTACCTGTTATAATTTTTAGAAATTACATTTATGTTATATTTCTTGTCCACGATACATGCCGTGGTAACCTATAATTAAGGCAACATTTAATTCTTAAAATATTTGTCTCATGTATTCTTGTATACTTAATGTGTATCTTGTTGGTTATCCATAAATAAATAATTTATTATTTATTACGTTATATATTAAGCAAAGTTATACTGATGGAGGTCTCTAAAATAATAACTACAGTATACAAATATAAATATTTTAAATATCAAGTTTAACTGAACTTGATACTTAAAATATTATAAATGTACAATTATAAATGGCCAGCAGATTTATTTGGTAATATATTTAAATTCAAATTAGTTTGGTATTAATATAATTTTCACATGTGTGTAAGCGGCTAAGAAGAAGAATAAGAATAATATATTTTTAGGGATTCATGCTCAAAGTCTGCAAATAGGACCTTATTCATAGGACTCCTTCCATCCTTCCTGTCCTTCCATCCATCTGTCCGTCAGAGGATTCACAGTGATTCAATGGGTTTGATCTCTCAAACCATAATACCTAGATACAATAGATAGGTACATGGAATTTTTACAGGGAATGTTGCTCACTTGGCCTTTTTTTATAAAAGAATAACATTCCGTGCTACCTCATTATGTGATGTGTTATATTTTTTAAATATAGGTATGTCGATTAATGTATAATAATACAATAATATCAAAAAATACTCAATTTTTAAAAATCAAGTAGGGCAACACTGTTATCTGTTAAAGGGTAAGGTGGGGCACAATATGACAATATTTTATTATTTATGACAGACTCACCAGTGTTACATAAATCAATAGTAAGTTGATATTGACATTAAAATATATTGTTTGTAAAATTTGATGTTTCTGATAATCTTTTTCTGATGTTCCTGATAACCTTTTTCTATATTTTGTTTCATTTAAATTATATCAGCTTCGCTTTTTTATTGTGAATGATCTTTTAATATAGTAATAAAATATAATAATAATAGAATAAAATACAATAAAAATAATAAGTAACCATAAATATCATGATCTATTATTCTATAGGTCTATAGGTATCTGAGTAGGTATAATTATTGCCTTTAAGAAAACCATGAACAGGCTCTAAGTTAGTGCACTTACCATCCTGGATTTTATTGTGATTTGTATCAGGTGAGATTGTTGAGGATTAGCTTTTTATAAATTAAATAAGTAGATACCAATAGTCCATCCTTTAAAACAAGTCTTATTTGATAAACAATCTTACAGGAATCTATCTCGATTAACGCTCAAGAATTTTTTGGCAATTATAATTATGTCAAATAAGATTAAAGTCCCTATAGCTAAATTGTTTAATTTTTTACCAAAAATATACAAAGAAATAATAGCATTTTACCTCTTGATAATAGAAACTCATTTATTAAATTGATATTCTTTAATGCCTTGACCATGTGCATCATTTTACTTTTTTTTCTTGGAAGTGATGGTCTTGAACCAAACACACTATTATACCTATTGTATTATCAATTGCAAACCAACGAAACTGTTCACATTAAATTTTTTGTGAATTTGTTTGTTTTATTTCTTCACTCCTTATAATGATAATTCTCTATAACGAGAACTCTAGAGAGATCTTAAACTTGACTGCATAAAAAAACTAAAAAGAAAAAAAATAAGTCCAGTAGTTTAGAATGTTGTTAAAAGTAATACTGAAAAACTACACCGTAGAAGGATTAACAGTTGCGACCCATTCTTCAACCAATCAAACCTTGTTTTTTCCCAAGCAGCCCTGTAAAATTTAAATGGGTGCCGACTATTAATCCTTCTATGGTTTAGTTGTTCAGTATTACTTTTAACAACATTCTAAGCTTTCCTTTTTAGTTTTTTTACACAGTTGGGTTTTTTATTTTTTTATTTTTGAATAACTATTTATTTATATGACAGAAGATTATAGGAGCCTTTTTATCAGGTCTAATTATTTATCAGCATCAAGCTTTTTTAGTAAAGACCAATTTGGTTTATATTTCAATCAAGTAAGATTTTAAACTTCAACAAAATGATTTGTTCAATCAAGTAAGATTTTAAACTTGAATAAATGATTTGCTAAATAACTGCTATAACTTACTAAATAAGGCACTTTTTTCTTGATATATGAAGTGACAGCAATAGTCATTAGGGCTGGTTACACATTATAACCAGTAGCATGACCAACAATTTAAAATTGTATGAATTGTAGCTTGTTTAAGAGTTTTATAGTTTTAGGCATAAATATGTCACACAACAAGTAATTTTCTGACAAAAAAGTAATGTGTTTTAATAAAAATTCCTTATTATAATCTTGAAATTCATAGGCCCCTAATGTTAGAAAGTATAATTTAAAATAGAAATAAAAATATTGATGTAAACACATAAATATAAAAGTATTTTGCCATGGATATCCATTAAGAGTCATGGTATTTTCGATTGTATAAGTGTACAATGATACCTTTGTATTTATTTCGAATAAAACAACAACAAAGAAATCCAATAATACCTTGAAGTATCCGCCTTGGTAAAGCGTATCTGGAGGCCCGAAAATTGCAACTTCCCACTCAAACAAATTGTCCTCTCCTAAAAGTTTGACTCTGAAGCCCTCCACTGGTTCCTCTTGCAAGCTCTTGTATTCCAGCGCTAGGGCTCTTAAAGCCGAACTGGTAGGTACGGTGCTAGACATTTTTAATATCAAAAGTTATTTAAAACTGTCACAAAATTATCACTCAAGAACTCTTTTCAAATGTCTTAGCGTTCCACGTATTCACGAAGCATTTCACTCAACTCGATTCACAATCAACGCACGAATTTTAGTAAACATATCGCCAAAAACTCAAGGATTAACTATTTACACGAATATCTTGATAACGCATACTAACAATATAAACTTTGCAAAATAATCCAAGAAGCACAGCGAGATTTTTAACAATGAGAAGGCTATTTCTCAGCGTCCAAACAATAGCAATTCCAAGGAAAACGGCTGAGTATTTGTGTCCGCACACAGCTGCTATCCGGACTGGGACTGAAGCTTGAGCTGAGTTGCCCGAGCGAATATTGTAGAACAGCTGTTGTTTAGTTGCCTATTTCCGTGGTTGATTGCGCAGCAACGTGACGCACGCGCGCGGCCATTATATTGACTGACCACAGAGCACAGACTATTATATGATTGACAGACTTGCCATAGACTAGTGACAGAAGAGATAAATAATGTTGCTATAATAGAATACTCAGTCTGAGTCGTACTTTAAATATATATCGGTGTTGACATGTTATAATAATTTATGATTATGTACGTATACAAAGCAGATTAAGGCATAATAATAAAAGTAATTACGAAGAATATATACATATATGAAATATTTTTGGAAACCAATATTAGATGGCGTTGTAAAATAGTTTATGTTTGGAAACTTTATTTAAAACACTTTTATGTGAAGAATATGATTTTCGTACTAGTGACATCTAGTGTACAGTACCTATTATCAGTCATTGTAAACAGTAACAGATGGCAGCACCAACCACTATTCTCAGTCTGCAATCGTGCAATCCAAACACAGAGAATAGCTCTAAAAATAAATAAAGAAAATGCGGTTAGATGGCGCTACTTGGTATTGTATCTGTCTAAGTATAATAAATTATTTGATAAACTGATAAATTATTTCGTACTCAGGTCAATTTTATTGATGTGTGATTTTGCTGAGATTTCGTATGAGACATAAGTGGAAGGCTGTCCCAACCAAAATTATATAATTATCCTTCTTCGATCTCGGCTTTTCCACCGTTTTTACTACGAGCTTTTCTTTGAAACACTAACACAAAACTTTTTCTACTAGTGCGTTGTTGAATTGGATATGGAGATGGAGTGCAATGAGGCTTAATTTTATTATAATTGTGCCACATTGAGTTAAAAAGTTGTAAAGTAATGTCGAATCTCTTAATTGTGAGTAGGACAAAAAACACTGGTATTTTAGTTTCTTGCCACTTTTCCCGCGACTAGGTACTTATTAACGTCGTCTTTCCTTCGAAAGTGTAAAAACTGGCTTGGGATGATTCTGGGATAAATTTCATTTCATTTCCTTGCTTTACTGAGATTATTACACCAGTAAGGTGTTTCACATTGTGACATTGTTTCATTCTTGAGTCCAAGCCAACCAATTTTTCTGCTAAAAATATTAGACTAGGTTACGGAATGAAATAAAATAAAATAAGTTTTATTCGAAGTAGGTTTGTTACAAAAGCTTTTCAAAAGTCACTCTACGACATCGCTTCTACAAAACCGTTGTGAGTTGTGACCGTTGTACCGTGAGTGGTCCCGGGAGAAAAAGCGGCAAGAAACTACCGGGGTTATTTTTTCCTACTCACAGTTACAGACAGCACTTAATATACGTACTACTTATATTTATTATAAAAAAAATCATTTCCAGCGCCAGAGACGGCGCCAGGGTTGACCTGTTGGAAGCATTGAAGTATAATGACATAGAACAGACATCTCGAACAAAATGTGTGTCCCGAAACCGCGATGACGCGTTCTTTTTTCAAACTCTAGAAGGTCATTTACATAGAGTAACTTTGTATAAGACACTTGCCGAACCACGACAAACAGTCAACGACTCTAAATCTTTAGCTCTTCCAAATGTTTGATTTAATGTTTAATTGAATTCACTGAGTAATGTAATACACATAATTTATTATTTACCAAAGAGTAGGTACTTATAGTCATTCTTATCGGGCTTATTTATTTGTCCATTAACACGCTTACTTGCCAAGTGTGTAAGCCCGACTCATGATTTTTTCAATTCAATTCAATTGACTGACCTGAACTGACTGAACTGACTTGAATTGATTCAAGTCAATTTATTTGCATTTCATTCAAAAATGGCGGGAACATTCCACAATAATTGAAATAAATTCGTTTTAGTTGATTTAAGTTAATATTTTGTTTTCTTACTGATGATAAGTAATACCATTTTCTTTTTTGTATTTATTTACGTGCAATTGTGACAGGTTCTCATCACGCAAGACGGCATTTTTTCAGTTTGTTACTAAACAATTTTGGCATGCGGCCGCAATGAACGCAGGTGAGTGACAAGCAAGTGAGTGAATGAAGTGAGCCACCCTGGCCACAATGAATGCACCCGACTCAATGTTCGGGGTGTCTGTTCTATACGAAGTAATAGTACTTCAATGGTTGGAAGTCGTCTATCCTCGTACCATCAATCAACTGTTAAATATTTTAAATGTGTGTTTGTTTATGGATGTACCTAGTGTCGGAAATCCAGTCTTATGCAATTCCCCGCATCATTTATGGCTTTTGATACAAGTCCTACAAGCCTTAGGTTATATAGAATCCATTTACATTCATCGTTGCGTTGCCGGTCAGGAAAGCGAACAAGAAAGAAAGAGCTGGCTCCCAAGCCTCCGTTGGAACATGACGAGTCGTCGACTGACTCCACAGAGTAGACACATGCTGACTCTATTATGACTTATGAGGCTGGCTGAAAGCTAGCCTGGCAGGTTTCACGGAAAGATAATAATTGCTTGTAACAATGGTAATGACTTACAGAGCAAGCCGCATGTTGTAAGACTGGTGTAAAATAATTTGAAAGTGTTTCAGATGTTATTAAAAGAATAATGGTGAGAGCCTACTGAGCTTAGTAAGATTATTAACATCCTATTAATCCTATTAATATTATAAATGTGAAAGTTTTTGGATGTTTGTTCCTCAATCACGCCACAACTACCTACTTGCTTAACCGATTTAGCTAAAATTTGGGATGGAGATAGCCTATACCCTGGATTAACACATGTGCTACTTTTAATCATTTTATATATTTTAAAGTTTCATTTCGCAACCACTACCGCGGGCGAAGCCGCGGGCAAAACCTAGTAGGTACCTACCTATTATATACAAAGTGAATAAAAATACATAATGTATCAGCAAAAAATATTGCAAGGATCAATTGATACGATAACTGTACATTAAAATAAGTATTGTTAGTTATATTAACGGTTTTAGGTCTGTGAATGAATGTAAGTTTATTCGCAACTGGTGATCAGAGAGTGGGCGCGTGATTCAAAGCTTCTCGCCCACTATGTCTATACAAGGTAACAAACCGGGCCTTGTGCAACCCACGACTGAGTTCGGTACATTAAGTTTATCCGTACATAAAAATAAAATCAGTTTCTACCATTTCAGCTGTTATAGTTATCGCATGATTTATAACAGGTTTTCTGGCTGAGATTAATGATTTTGTTTTCGAATCGTAACAACTAGGTAATATTATTGATTTAGAAAGTATTGCAATGTTTATTAACTTTATAACTTGCTTCTACCATTATAATAGTATCACGATTATTATATTTCAATAAAATATGCAGGTATTATCAAAACCCTAGCTAGATAAATAGGCCTATTATTTATTATGTGGTAGAGACGTTTAGGTATGTATGTATAATATGTATGTTACAATCCCCTGGAGAATTCCCATCTTATATTAATATTAGTGTAGGATTTTGTGAGGGATTATAAACAATCTTAATTATGTAACAATACTTTCAACAACTCCTCAGCTCGAGGGATTGTGCTAACGTATTCTTAAACGATAAATAATAATTTAGGCTGCTATTATTTTATATTCAGAATTCTCGAGAAAATTCCGTGGAAAATTAGTCGGAAATGCTTTGTCATTTTTTATTTCATCACATCCCCGATTCTTGTATAGGTATTTTTAAATGATACCTCATTCATTTTCAAATGACGATAAGATGCTAATTTTATTCCTGATTCATCTACAATTTTATTAACACAACACACAGTTCACTATCGAGTAATTCTTTAGTTCTAATAACACTAGTTTACATGGCTTTCAAATTATAATTCGAAGGGTTCAGGGGAAAAACGATTAAAGCTGATTTTGAGAAAATCAGCAATTCATATTTTCCTTCTCTTAACATAGTTCCAAGTTGGAACTTCCAACGCTAGGAAAAAATTACCTAAAAATCAGTATTAATTCAGGAACCTGTGTATTAGTGTGTCATAAAGCTTTTATTTTTTTTAAATAAAGATCACACTTCCGTTTTTTTATCACACTCATGTCATTTTTCCCTAGTATGGTAATCCTTTTTACTGTATTTTCGAGGACTCAAGTCGTTTTCGCCTTTTCTTGATTAATGTATGTTATAGTACTCTCAAACTGCTACTAGATGGCATCTCAAGCTCGTTTTGAGGTAAAACTGGACTGAAGTCGTTTTTCCCCTGAGCTCTTCATTTATTAGCACAAATATTTGCATAAGATTTAGAAATTGATTTTTTTCTATCAAATCTAGGCTAGTGTCGACTCTACATCAGCAACACAAGAAACGCGTTAGAAAAGTTGATCGTAAAAGGAACCTATATTTAACCATGTTAGAAATTAAACATTTAACTCTCAGCCCTATTTAGTAACTGGGTTTTATTTACAAATATTTTCTTTTGCAAAAGTAAAGATCATAAATTCTTAGAAGTCCCTACTCATTTGGAAATAAATAAACTTATTATAATCATTCTGTTTCGTCTTTCGTACTCAATTGTTCACAGGTGCACTGCAAAGCATGGAAACTTTATGGTGGTACCTGTCGAACTGCAGTGCCAAATATATTTTTTATTTTAATTGTTTTTCTTATTCATACTTACATAATCTGTAATACAACGTCTCACTTGGTTCTCACTCCAATAAAACGTAGTTTAGTGTTTAAGTACTTTGTGACTACCAGTTCAAACTCTAAAGAGCTGAATGAAGACATTGAAGTATAATGACATAGAACAGACATCTCGAACAAAATGTGTGTCCCGAAACCGCGATGACGCGTTCTTTTTTCAAACTCTAGAAGGTGATTTACATAGAGTAACTTTGTATAAGACACTTGCCGAACCACGACAAACAGTCAACGACTCTAAATCTTTAGCTCTTCCAAATGTTTGATTTAATGTTTAATTGAATTCACTGAGTAATATAATACACATAATTTATTATTTACCAATGAGTAGGTACTATAGTCATTCTTATCGGGCTTATTTATTTGTCCATTAACACGCTTACTTGCCAAGTGTGTAAGCCCGACTCATGATTTTTTCAATTCAATTCAATTGACTGACCTGAACTGACTTGAATTGATTCAAGTCAATTTATTTGCATTTCATTCAAAAATGGCGGGAACATTCCACAATAATTGAAATATATTCGTTTTAGTTGATTTAAGTTAATATTTTGTTTTCTTACTGATGATAAGTAATACCATTTTCTTTTTTGTATTTTTTTACGTGCAATTGTGACAGGTTCTCATCACGCAAGACGGCATTTTTTCAGTTTGTTACTAAACAATTTTGGCATGCGGCCGCAATGAACGCAGGTGAGTGACAAGCAAGTGAGTGAATGAAGTGAGCCACCCTGGCCACAATGAATGCACCCGACTCAATGTTCGGGGTGTCTGTTCTATACGAAGTAATAGTACTTCAATGAATGAAGACCGTATTTTTCAAAATCCTCACAGGATAGGTACAGAAATCAAGATGATTTTATCTAACATGTTTAGTTTCAAATTATTTCGGTTACGAAATTGTAGCTGTTTTCTAATCAAGTGAGCGTAGCCCGTATGAAATAAAGACTTGCAACGCCTAATTTAAATATTTTCTCAGGTCCGGAATCGAATCCGGGACCCTTAGCTTAGCACGCTTACACGCACTGTCATGTCAACTGAGTTACAAGATCATATTCTGAAGTAAACGTGGATGATGCCGCACCTACTTTAAAGAAATACATAGATCGCTCGATACATACGATATCAGTATTTTATAAAAATTCAGGTCAACTTGTTCGAAGATAACACAGACTCAGCTCACAGGAGGTACATGTAAGCTAAGTGCAAGACTGGGTTACATTGGACGCAGAGCAACGCCAAAATATTATGCAAATCTTCGAGCGGAGTGGGTAATGTTATTATCGATGTATGTACTACTGCATAAGTATCTATCTATGGCTATATACTTATGTAATTAATATGTATCTATAGCTTGACCGATTTTGGTACGGTGAATTTTGAAGTTCAAATCCACGAAAAATATAATTGCATAATACCAAGTACCTACTTAATGCTTTTTGCCGGCTGAAAGCTACTTTTAAACAACGATCTTACAGGAAAAAGAAGCTTTAAAGTAAAATATATAAGTGTATGATATGAATCAGACTGAATCATATGTATAGAAGTCATTATTGGGCCTTGATACTCGGTGAGAAAACCGAGCTCAATGTAAATTAACAGCATTTGTCTAGAAAAGTCTTACGTTATTCACATGAATTAAGTAACATTCGATGTGCCATTTTTGGTATGAGTCCAACAGTGAGATGTAAGCGCTTACGTGTCGTGAAGGTCTGTGGGCGATGCGATATGCGGCGTCAAGGTGTGGGGGGCTCGGCGCCGGCGCACGCGCAGCGCAAGCCACAGACTCACAATCCGCGGGCAGTGGCGAACAACGCGCGCGCGCGACGTACGATACGAACGACTCTCGCGATTAGTTTACACTCAAGTTACATGGCAAAAGTTTTTATTATTATGTGATAAATACAAATAAGTTACAAGTTTAAGTTTATTAAGCATATTTAATCATTAATATTTAAGAACGTTATAGTTTGTAAAGTTTATTATAATTCAAGGCGAAATATTATTGTGGGACCAAAATGACGATAAAAAACAAAAAGACTAAACAATCAAATACGTCCGAAGTTACTTCGACGAGTAGTGCGACCAGTAGTGTGCAGAAAACCAGCAAGTCTACATCAGTGCAGAAGAGCAGTAATACCTTGCAGAAAGTCAGCTCGTCTGGTAAGAAAGTTCGCTACATTGAAGTGAAGGTGGAGGAAGATGATCCTCTCATGATAACCGACGTAACTGACAATGCATCCATAACTGGCTCTACCATATCAGAACATTACAACAGCCATCCGCATTATATTATTACGGAGGCGCCATCAATAACAGATTTGTCGCAGATAAGATCTCAAGAACATCTCGTTACTGATGTGTCGCAGTCAAATACGGGAGAATTTTTATCAAGTTCAATGTCACAAGAAATTTCTGCATCCCACCAGCAGAGCTCTAAGAGCGAAAGGTTTGAATCTTCTTCAACCTCAGTACAACATTCTGGATCTAGTCACAGTCAGTCATTTGATAGAACTACGGAATCCTCCGCAAACAATCAAACACTTAATACTGGTTTTATAGATAACTCGACCAATACCAGTAGAAACGTCAGCAATGATTTCTTGTCTAAATCTCATGGTGCTAGTGCTACAGATTCTTTTATTCAGTCGGAACGGCAGAATTTAATCAATCAGCAATCGTCTCAACAGAATTCAACTTCTCAACAAAACGTAACTAAAAACGTATCCAGCGCATCTGACACAAAAAATACTAATACACGCGAGAAAGAAACCTATAAAAATAGCCCTGTCGCTGCAAGTCGAGCTAAACCCTTTAAATCAGATTCTTCAAACTTTTATGGTTGGGATGATAGTTCTGATAAAAATGTTAAGACAAAAGAGTATTCTAGCACATCAAAAACAAGTGAAACAAAAAACACCAGTGTAACGAAGTCTTCATCATCGTCGTATGTTGTTGAAATAGTAGATGGAAAAGAACGCATAGTTGACAGTTCCAAGCGTGAATGGGGTGATGCAAAAGAACAAGCATCAAAAGAGGCTTATGCTAGTGTTAGTGGAACAAACATAAAGCCTCAATCTGTTCATAGCATTGACAACTATGACATGAAATCCAAATTTGATACCGGTAAAGATGGTGGGAAACCAACAAGTGAAATGATGATCAAAGAAGATTCAGCTCTAATTAAGGACGGAAAGCAAATTACAGCACATGAAAGCTTAATTTCTCAGAAAGATAATTCAAAAATACAACAATTTAGTTCTACACAAGGACAACTGACATCACAAGACCATTATGGATCAAACAAAATAACTGAGGATTTTATGAATACGAGTAAAAATACGCAACAGCATTTTAAAGACACTAGTGTCACTCAAACTGATAAAACTACAAGCCATCAGCAAAAACATTTAAAAGATACTAGTATTACTCAAACTGATAAAGTTACAAGTCATCAGCAACAGCATTTAAAAGACTCTAGTATCATTCAAACTAATAAAGTTACAAGCCATGAGCAACAGCATTTAAAAGACTCTAGTATCACTGAAACTGATAAAGTTACAAGCCGTCAGCAACAACAATTAAAAGACACTAGTATCACCCAATCTGATAAAATTACAAGCCAGCAGTCTGATATCAATAGGCGTAATATGCAGTCGACAGATTCTTCTAATTTCTATGGTTATGATGCTACCATACAAAACCAATTGAAAAAAGTGGGTGATATCTTACATGTTAGTGATGTTGAAAATCTAAACTATGCAACCAAAATATTAAAGAGTAATACTAGTAGTGCACAACAAGCATCGACTTCATCTTACGTATTTGAAGTAGTTGACGGACAGCAAAGGATTGTTGATAGTTCTCACAGAGAATGGGGAGATAATAAGGAGCATGCTACATATGAAAAGAGTCATAACATTAGTGGAACTGGCATTGAACCGCAACATGAATATAGCCGGCATGTATTGGATAAAGAATCTCATTATGACACTGGGAAAGATGGAATACCTAAAAGTTCAACTCAATTAGCTGAAGAATCTGTTTTAGTTAAAAATGGAAAGGAAATAGCATCTACTAGCAATAAATATGTTGGTGATTTCACTAAGAAACGAGCTATTACTGATCATGTAGACAGAGAAGATGTGCACAACAAACGTATCATTGACAGCATTGACGAAACTGTTCAATCAGACGTCCATAAATCAACAACGTATGATAATCAAGTTAAAACTCGAGACTTTAATGATGTAACAAAAACAACTGATTTTATAAGCAATGAAAAACAAACTTCATCAAAGGAATCTTCTTCTACAACAACTTCCCAAATTAAGGACAACTTGACAACTTATGAGAGGAGTACTGGAACATGGAACGGAAAGTTCACTTACGAAAAAGATGATGATAGACCTAAACGTCCCAAACAAATGTCGCCTTTTGGCAGGCCCGAACAACCAAAGCATCACCTGAAGCGACAAGATACTGAAGAAAATATAATCTTGTCATCAAGAGACATAAAAGATTTTACATCTATTAGTGACCTTCGTAAAATAATTCAGTCGTCGCAATCCAACAAAGACGTTACTGTAAGTAATAAAAACATTGTGATAAGAAGAAATATTGATGATAGAATTTTGAAGGAAATCATTGACACTGTTAAAAAGTACCCTTTCAAAAGAATCGAAAAAGTTACATATGGTACCAAAATAAACGAAGACGTAAAAGATTTGTATGAAGGAGTAGACACTGAACAAACGACTATTATAAATACAAGTAACGCTGATACTATAAAGAAGTCATTTGAAGTCGAGAAAACAAAAAGTCAAATCGAAGTAACGCGTTACATTACTGAAAATGGAATTACAAGAAAAGAAACCACTTACGAAGATGCCAAGGAAGATGAAAAGATAAGGACGGATGTTTTTGTCGACAACAGCTCGTTAGACATCAGAAACTTGGTAAGTTTGTTAAAAAAACCTTAAATTTGTTAATCCTGATATATTCGGTAATTGTTATACCTATTTATGTGTATTTTTTCTTTGTAGAAGGATGTCCACACAACGAAAGATATACGCGAATACGACGTGGTTGACCGTGCGATAACCGACACCACGAGGGAAGACACTGTCGTCAGCACCGTCTACGATGAAACCATCATCGATGACAGAAAAACCGTGCGAGACGACAGAACTACCATCGAAGAGACTGTCTACATAGACGAGACCAGGCCAAGACAAGGTGGCCCCAAGAAACCAGAAAAAATTGTCAAGGAACAATGCATTTGTGATATTTGCACTTGTGGGTAAGTTGAACTTTTTTATTTTACTAGTTGTAATACATTTACTAGTTGTAATACATCGTTTCAAAGGAGACAATAATAGTTTTTTTGTCAGGTACATTATTTTTCTATTATATTTTATTGGTTTGATACAACAAAATATTGTTGGCCTTTCCGTGTTCTTTTGTCCGGTACATTATTTTTCTATTTTATTGGTTCGATACCACAAAATATAGTTTGGTAGTGCTTTTCGTGATAATGAACGTAAAGCCATTCGTTTTGAAGTTTGATTTTTGTAGCGATTATTCGAACGTCCATTGCGCGACCATGAGCTAATAGGGTTCATTGTGAAATAAACGACCGCGGTCATTTAGACCGGTATCAATTGATGACCAAAAATAGTCATTTTGCACGGACATGGACACAAATACCTAACCGACATAGGTAACACTCGTTTGATGCATAAAATATTTACATATTATTATTGTCATATTATTATCATCTAAAATAAAGAAATACAATAAAATAAATAAATCTCTATACGTCTGGTCCGTATAAAATATAATCGGATTACCTACTTATTTCTGAGGTGGATTGAATTGTTGACCGACCCAGCGTGGTATGCTTATGCTATGAACAGTTTAAAATATTTATTAAATAATAACGATTGTGTTGTTTTCGGCTTCAAATAATAATGAGATGTGCGAAATATAAAACCATTTGAACAGTAAAATAAAAAATAAAGCAATATAAAATGTGTTCCGGCTGGGGGCTTGTGAGCCAGTTCTTTATTTCTTTTTCTTCTCTCTTGACTTGGACGGCAACGCATCAGTGATGCCTTTGGTGTTGCTGATGTCCATGGGCGACGATAGCCACTTACCAGGTGGATCGTCAACCCGTTTATTCCGGCTATTTCCATAAAAAAAATGGAATATAAATATGTACGAGACAAACAAATAATCGTAGGAACCTATTTAATTCATCTTTCATGTTATGAGAATAAGAGGAACATGGAATCTAATCATGGACATTTTCTGTTAAAGGCTTTGATGATGCATAATCGTATAATAAATGCTAAAATCGTGTAATGAATAGGTATGGTATGCGCTATAAAATATAACAACTTCAACTTCAAGTAATATAACATAATGCGTTTTACGTTCGAGAAAACGTCTCAGGCAGCCTCTAGCTTTGATTATCCTCCGACCGACAATTTATGTAAGTTAATAAATAACATAGAAAGTGATTGACATGCTTTATAAGTTTATAACACGAAGTAATTTTAATACGTATAATCTGTTGAATTTTCCCACAGACGTTATAATTTTGTAGCATTTCACGTTTCTTTAAAGGTGGTAAATTAAGTAAGATATATTCAAATTTTTATTTTAAAACACAAATGTGCGAATAACATGACTTACGGCAATTTTGGCTAACATGCTAGTTCTAATTTGAACTTTAATCGTTTTTAAACCCATTCACTTGTTTTGCATATTGCGAGATTGTAATTATTTTGCGTTACAAATAAACATTCAATGTAGCCGTAATATTTTTTGTTGGAATCGATGAATTACCTCACAGGCTGGCAAGGAGCGATGAGTCATAAGCATATCAATGGTAAACACTGCAGATACTTACCTTATTTATAGCCACCTACTCACGCGTAGGTGGCGCCTGTGTAGCACCTCAGTCGGAACTGTCATTAGTGTTGCCCCAGATGTAAAATTTATTTATTAAAGATAGTCTAGCAATTTTAGCTTTATACACTGATAATGATGAAAGTTCCATCAAATTATATTTTTTGACATATATTAATGAAATAAATAACACGATAATGGAATGGGGTAAGAGCAGTAAATAAGCTAGGTAATTGCATGAGATTTGCTGCTTTGAGTCGTTGGGAAAATTAATTCATGCATAAAATTTTGCGACTAAATTGTAATTATGTATGAGATCAGACATGTGCAAAAAGTATTATACATCAGATGTCAGATAAGAGATTCCTTAATTCCTAACACACTTACCTACAAGTATTTGATATTATGGTAAATAATGAATGAATTTTTCAAACAAGTTCCTCGTGTCTCGTGTAAGGTACCTAAATATTAACTCTATTCATTTGAGATGTTAGAAGGTGTCTCAGATGTTGTCGATGGAAAAACCTAGCATTTCTATTTTCTATTAAAGCTATAGTTATAGGAGCTCAACTCATATATTTCTTATGGCTCATCAATGAATACAGTTTCGAAAAAATATAAATTATGATGTTCCCCGTTTAACACATACTTAAATCAATTTTCTTTGTTGCTTCTTTCTACTATTATCGATGTAATTGAATTGTGTAATATCGGCATGAGATAACGCTGATAGCCAACATGTGTATAATCTATGATCGAAGTTATGTAAAACACATTGAGATAAGATTCTAAATTAAATTTGCGATGGGAAGACTGCAGCTACTAAGCATTAACGCGTACTGGGTGCGACAAGATTATAGCTATCTATATTCTGAGGATTATGAGGAGAAAAGAAAAGTAAATGATCTTTTTCACTAGCCACTATTAAAGGCATTGGCATAATTATTGTAGTAGTAGTTGTAGTTACACGAGTATGACTTATCCATGACTTTTCCCTTTCTATTTTGGTCCGTGTCTAGAACACAATTCCGAATTTGTTTTTGAATTTTGAAAAGTATTGGTGACCTTACCTTTTCTTCCTGAATATGACGTAGGCATAAATAGTTATATTATATTACCTTTAAGCCATACCTTTTCAATATAGAAAAACTATATAACCTATCTATCACCGCTTCCGAAGCATTATCACATTCACATCACGTAAGACCAGTGATTACTCGCGATAATCTCATCAACATAATATGATACAAGGCTACCTCGTTGCCAATGAGTTCTGTTGAGGGAAGGTTTTGTCTTATTAAGTACAACCAGTCTGCCTACAGGCTTAGAAATGACAGGTTTGTTGCATTTTATACTGAATCGTAGGAGGCTAACTAGCGCAGGTCGCGCCTACTCAACCGTACTTAGACACGAAATGTAGGAAACGATATATAAGAAACGTTTAAGATAACTTAATGACACTATTTTCCAACAAGGATTTCATCTATACTAATATTATAAAGAGGAAAGATTTGATTGTTTGTTTGCATTGAATAGGCTCCGAAACTACTGAACCGATTTGAAAATTTCTTTCACTGTTGGGAAGCTACATTATCGTCGGGTGAGATAGGCTATCTATATTATACTATCAAAAAATTAGGGATCCTTAATAAAATAATGTAACCCAAGGTGTAAAAAATAAAGAAAACCGAAACAAAGCGAGGGCGGTTACTCGTAAGAAATAAAAACAAACATAAAATAAAGCAATACGATAGGGCAATGATCTTTAAAAATCATTAAGAAGGTAAGATGTATCAGGGATATGTAAAAAATATATATTTATTCATACAGTTGAACCAAATATTTATTTATTGACGCAGCAATGCAAATGGCGTTACACACAGAACATACATGATAACAGTGGCGGCCTTAGTCATTGCGAGGCCCAGGGCGGCAGATCCTTGCGAGGCCCTTGTCCGTTCCGTAAAATATGTGTGTTTAGATTTGATTTGAGAATTTTTTATTTTGGCCAACCACAATGACTCCATCACCTGATAGAAAGCGGACAGTGCATTCCAAGCATGGGTGAACGCCACGAGTACCTAATGCCGCGATATTCACCCACATTACTACTGCATGTGCACATGTCATGCTTTTTCGAACCCCGCACGCCCGTGCATTTAATGAGGGTTGGATTGCAATATATCACTTTTAGTCTGTGTTAGGTTTTTAAAGGTTTCCCGATCAACATTTTTCAGATATTAAAACGCGGATTCACGCAGGTCATGTTCAAGCTGTTTTCTTTTGAGATATTATTAATCGGGTTAATAATTAAAGGTAGGTTATATTAAGTATACTCAGCCAAGCGGGGAAATTATGTATTTGCGAAAAATATATTAACTGGCGATAGTGAATATTCGTTCATAAACACTAGAAAAAAGAAAATTCACTTCTGAGTGCGAAAAAATTACTGTAAACCATTGAAGTACTATTACTTCGTATAGAACAGACACCCCGAACTCGCCTCCGCTCATTGCAGCCGCATGCCAAAATTGTTTAGTAACAAACTGAAAAAATGCCGTCTTGCGTGATAAGAACCTGTCACAATAATTGCACGTAAAAAAACAAAAAGAAAATGGTATTACTTATCATCAGTAAGAAAACAAAATATTAACTTAAATCAACTAAAACGAATTTATTTCAATTATTGTGTAATGTTCCCGCCATTTTTGAATGAAAAAATCACGAGGCGGGCTTACACACTTTGCAAGCCGTAAGCGTGTTAATGGACAAATAAATAAGCCCGATAAGAATGACTATAGTACCTACTCTTTGGTAAATAATAAATTTTGTGTATTACATTAATCACTGAATTCAATTTAAATTAAATCAAACATTCAAAGTCAAAGTCAAAATATTTTATTCATATAGGTATCACTGATACACTTATGCACGTCATTTTTTTTTTTTTCTTTTTTTCTTTTTTTTTTTTTTTGGCTTTTCGGAAGGTGCTTTGTCGTGGAGGAGAATAAAAGCCTAAAGAAACTCCTCAGCACATCTTTTAAAAAAATATTACAATCAAACTAAAAATAAATAATAAGTAAATCGCCTTCTAGAGTTTGAAAAAAGAACGCGTCATCCCAACCGTTTTTGAACTACACGCTCTAGAAATGTAGAGATTAAAGTTATTCAGCTTCGTCAATATCATGATTGTTTTCCCGTCTCTGTTCAGTTGTCCACTGTTATAAAAAACGCAATTTCTTATTTTTACAGCCACCACTTGGAGGTACTCCCAGCTTAGGTTACAATAAATTTTAAGATAATTTTCGCATCAGATAATGGTCATCACCATGAATAACTTTAATTTCTACATTTCTACATTTACAATTTTTTTTACTGGAGCGTGTAGTTCAAAAACGGTTGGAGATATGGAAAAATTATACAGAATTTAAGTTATAGAAAATTTTATAAGCTTTCATTTCATCTAGAATATTTTTTGCTACAACGAACCGTTTTTGAGATATTGCCGAAAAACCTACAAATCGGGACCTTTGTCCCCTCCCCCCTTCCTCCGGCTCGCCTCCTAGACGCCAGGACTTTTAGTATGTATTTCCATAAGCACCCTGAATAAGTTTCTGAAGAAATCGCTTAGGTTTCCGCTCACGCACTCTATACCCTCTTTTGAGTCATACCTTGACTGGACTATTAGGTTGAATAATTTTATGTTACGCATAAAATTGGGAGGGACCCCGCAAAACGTAGTCAGACTAAATATATGCATTTTGAATATAATATGAGTTGTCAAAATTTCAATACAAACTACACAAAGTATTTTCAAGTCACCATTTTTAATACTAGTAGTCGCCCACAGTCTGTCCACTTAGAATTTCAGTAGTAATTAATAATTATTATTCAGTTTTTTTAACACCTTTAATTTGACCTTGAACTCGCTCGTATAAATTTACCCTTTTCCTTTGAGAGCTAGTTTTCTTTTCGAACTGCCCTATTTAAATTTTCTTCCAGAATCACGATCACGTAAATAATCATTTTGTTACTTTTGATGCGCACATACATTAAACACGCTTTTGTAATTTTAATACGTAAGATTCACAAAAAACCTATTACGATCACGACAGAAAACCAGAGATAAACTAAAACTGAATACTAGAATACTAGAGGTGAATACTAGAGGTACGACATAGTGCATAGGTGCATATTGTAAAGGTTTCGGTTTTGTTATATATACAGACAAATAATAAAAAATAAACATTGTTATGTATTTTTATTGTTATTTTGCTATATGCATCGATCTATAATACACCTGATCGAAGACTGTATATCATAGAATTCCGTTCGTAGTTATGCAATTATATTTTTGTTTTGGCCTACAAAGTTTTTTTGAACTCGGATGATAGCGCGAGGCCCCTGCAAGCGCGAGGCCCCGGGCGGTGGCCCCGTTCGCCACCCCCTAAGGCCGCCACTGCATGATAAAACATATTTACGCAGATATTATTATATTCTATTGCTTCAAAACAGATATTTATCATAATGATAGAAGGAGAAGATAGAAATATAATTTAACAGTACATTAAGAAGAAGGATTTTGATAAACAAAATTCAGCTCATTATTTGAGACAGTTTTAATAAGTGGAAAAAACTAACTACTAAAATATATGATGTTATATAGCATATAAGCCTTCCTCGATGAATGGACTATCAAACACAAAAATAATTTTTCAATTTGAACCAGTAGTTCCTGAGATTAGCGTGTTCAACCGAACAAACTCTTCAGCTTTATAATATTAGTATAAATTGGATTGGCATTTAGCAATCAGATAAATGAATAAGACTACGTAACCAAATCAGCTTAAATAATGTTACCTCTTAATTGGTTGCATAACATATTGTAGTATCAGAAGACCGCAAGCAAGTAATAAAGATCAGCTATACAACCAAGATCGGTTTCACAATCTCTGTAGCTCCGTCGATATATGTAAAATCTGTCTCACTGGGAATCTACATAATATGTATATGAAACACAAAAAATGTACAGATGTCCTTAGACTTCGAAACTATTACCGATATGCACCAAAATGGTTTTATTTGAAAGGCAATAACGCGAAAATGGTTTGACTACTAAAACAATGCATGAGGCATATTTTAGATTTTTTACTTTTTCACTTTTTTCCACGCTTTTTCCATATAAAAGTTTTCTGCGTACACGTCGGGTGTCCACTACAGGAGCAAAAACACCTCAGAGTTAGTCAGTATAATTTGCTACAAAACTGGTTTTAATGAAGCCTTCGTTGGTGTGCAACCTCTTCAATACCCTGAGTTGAAGCGGGTCTCAAATTACGATTTTATTATAAATTTCGTTTGCGAATATGTAACTTGAAATGAAATTAATGAAATGTGCACAAAAATTATTTTTCAAATCCGAGAGGCAGTTCTGGCAATACAATTCAAAGAAACAAAAAACTCTTCATTTATTATATTAGTATATTTTTGCTTACTACCTTGTGCTTTTCGCTCATAACTTACCGCCACCTTGCTAGATCTTTTTAAAAACTTCGATATCAATTTGGAAAAAAATACGAAAATGGCGGGAAACATGAAATATCTGTCACAGAAAGAATACACGAAATAAGTCACTACCTAATCATAATACTCAATTAAATAATGTCTTTTTATAATAACGATAAATATTTTTTATACAATTAGATATACTTCTTAGATATCCACGGATTTATCACCCTATATATCTTAAGCAAACTTAAGAACGCATACATCTCTTTTAACATACTTAGATCTATTTGAACAGGTTTTCAATGACTGTCTGGCGGAATGCGAACACAACCTTTCGGTAGCCGTTGCCTGCTTTAAGTAATCATTTTGTAACTTACTTTACTTAAAATATTATAGGTATATTTGTTATGCTATTATGTATTTGTATTAGTGACTCGAACCTAGCAGAAAAATTGTTTGTGATTTTGTTTTTCGTAAATAGTACATAACTGACATAAAATTAATGCAACACTAATTTCTGTTTATTCTTAATAATTTTTTGAAACTATTTTAAATCAATATTTCAATCACAACCAAATAAGTATCGTCTAAAAAATTTAGTACATACAAACATATCGACGCTTCAAAGGAAAAATTCACTAAGCGACATTGAGCTAACTTTACAGGAGATCAGTTTAACTTTAAAGTTGAATTTTGAGAAAAGTTGTCGTATATGCCTCAATATAGATGATACAATAAGGATTCCAAAACAGTAAGAATAACGTCGGTAGGATTACAAAAAAATATATGTTTTTTTTCTAAAAATTCCAACTTTAAACTTCTCTCCTGTAAGCTTGTAACCTTTAAGCTCAATGTCGCTTAGTCAATTTTGCCTTTCAAGCGTCGATATGTACTATTATGTCTTCTGTGGTCTAAAAATAAAATAAATGTATGAGCGAGGCTTTATGGCCTAGCGTGCGTGACTACCGCGCCATGTACGTCCATCTTACGATCGATAGCTGACTACTCTACTAGTGATTACTGAATATTTTAATCATGTTTCCGTCTACCACTGCTTTCAGTACAGAATAGGGTAATTTATTTGTCTCTAAAGGAGGAAAAAATGTAGAATGAATAACTTATTTCCCTCGAATAGTAGGTACCTATGTTGGAATTGTATTCTGAAACTGATAGAGATTTGAATTTCAAAATTTTATTCTACAGACAGTTTAAATATTCTGGTATTAAAAAAACGTTAAGTTGTATACAATCATGCATTAAAATATTCGGATGTTAAAAAATATTATATGCAACCGTGCAACTACTAGTGCAAGGTTTCTCAGGTTCAATTCTGGTAGGAACAAAGATGAGGAGTAATGTCAGGATCATTCTAGTAACTATCTATTGATGTTGGTGGACCTTCTAATATCTGTTAGTATTATTTATTTATACCTAGTATTGAATGTATCATAGAGAAATACTATTTGGACCACATTGCCGTATTAAGGCGGCATAGAATACTGACCACAATCCCATGCTAGGGTGTTCCGGGGGGGGCTTTTTTATAAGTAATTGGCTATCGTTACCCATGAACATCAGCAACACAAAAGGCATCACTGATGCGTTGCCAGCCAAGAAAGAGAGAAGAAAAAGAAAGAAAGAACTGGCTGTCAAGCCCCCAGCCGGAACACGAATCAGTTCTTTATTAATTTCCGTCTTTTGGTCGTCAACTATGTCCATCAAATATGACCATGGGGGACGGTGGCTTATTACCCTCAGAGGAATCGTCAATCACTTGTCGACTAGACTAGTTCTTTAAAAAAATCTAGTACTTGTAAAACCTGGTTTTTAATATGCAATTTCTGTCCGACTTGCAATAAAACCCTCGTTATTTCATTAGTTCTTGTTATCTCCGTCTAGTTATTGCCATTTAGTAGGAAATTGGAAAAATAACTGGTTTCGCGACAACGCTGAGGGGAAAGCAGCACAACCTTTTTAATCGACTGTAGTATGTAGACTGTTATGTGAAAGAAAGCCCAACAAGGCTTCATTCCTTTTATGGACCTACAATTGAAGTGCCTGTATGTCATGATACGTATGGTACTTATTTTCTCTCTTTACTTTTAACTTCTGTTGGGTGTTTGGATTGTAAGGGCCCCTTCTCCCTTCCTTGCCCTTTGGATTGTAAGAGTCCTTTTCGTCTCGTCTTCCGTCGCCGCTGAATCAATTAGATCTATAATACAAACGTACCTATGTGGGTAATATTTAAACTTTTTTATTTTGTTACATTTCTTCGTACTTTTAAAAGAACTAAGTATTAAATTCAATTCATGTCTTCTTTCATACTTTAGATATTAACTAGGTGAGCTGCATCTATTTCCTATAAACGTGTCTAATCATGTAACAGTCAATAGCTATAAATTATTTCAACATTTCATCATCGCATTGCACTAATACATACGGTGATTCATCCGGATGCATCTAGTTTTCTAGCATCTCATCTAGCTTAGGTACCTGTTCCTAGTACGTACGTACGTACTAATAATATATTTTATTACCATTATCAACAAGATACTGGATCAGTTGCGACCTGTAATGTTAATTAAATACAGTAATCATACAAGACTTAAACAAGATATTATAAATAATAAGACACTCTTCTGTAAAAAGTTGACCACAAAAACAATACTTAATATTTTTAACCGACTTCAAAAAAGGAGGAGGTTCTCAATTCGACTGTATTTTTTTTTTTATGTTTGTTACCTCAGAACTTTGGACTGTGTGAACCGATTTGGATGATTTTTGTTTTAATCG
Organism: Thymelicus lineola; assembly: GCA_963932265.1. Taxonomy (NCBI): domain Eukaryota; kingdom Metazoa; phylum Arthropoda; class Insecta; order Lepidoptera; family Hesperiidae; genus Thymelicus; species Thymelicus lineola. The sequence continues at coordinate 6,078,595 of OZ010700.1, read as the reverse complement.
AAAGGTGGTGCTTGTCGTGTGGTCCCACATAAATTTGAACGAGATCTGACAATGGTATCCATGTCAAAAGTACAATGTACTTCATTTGAAGTCGGTTACTTTTTTGTTAAAATGTTAGATTATTAACAGATATTGTTTACATGATTTAACAGTGTTTTTTTTTATTTATGTTGTTTATTGTATATTGTTCTAATCTTAAATCATTAATTTTATTATTTTAATAGCCTAAAAAGCAGTTATTGTTTCATAAAGATTGCTGTTTAATTATTGCACTTCTGTACTGTTTTAAAGAATTATCTCAGTCTGTATGTGTTCACAGCAACATACGATAAACCCTGACCACAACGTGACAATTCGCTATTAATAAAGCGGGTACCGGTTAGTATCAGTACATAATATTGTTTCTAGTAGAGCTCGCCACTTCGTACTGGCTATTTCAACATTTTTTCTTAATCATCGCGTCCAAACAGCCAAATCCAAATTCAATTTCCTCAATTCTGTAAAATATGATCTTTATGTAACCTTTAAAATTTACAAATTTATTCTAGTCCATTAGTGACGTCAGATTCGAATTTCGGGCCCAAGTGTAAGGAAAAATTCTGCTTGTAAACTGATTCCTGACCACACGTTGAACAATACTACTTAGTTGTTTTCTTCATCCAACGCACCTGCCCTATTAAAGTATTAAATCCTTTGTAGAGAATTATGAGTAGTATTATAATTTATTAGTACAACAATTTCACGTCCTAGCTTATGAGGAATAGACAGTCTAAACTGTAAACAAAAGTACCCTTGCGTGTTAGTCAGTTCTCGTTAACTACCCTTATCGTTAATTACCTTTCCAGTGTTAACGGGAAAGGAATTGCTTTGTAAAACTATGACAAATGGATAAAGTTGTCCAATGTACGCATTTACACTTAGGTACATTGCTTGCACTTGTATTATTGCTATCAAATGATTTCCTCTATAAATAAGTACTCACATAATTTTATAGCTTAGGGAACATACCAAAACTACGTGCCTCATTTAGGGGGGGGAGGGGGGTCTTCAAAACACCACGATTGGTCACAGAGGGGAGGGGGGGGTTTAGGTTTTTGTCACGTAGTCAATATTTTAGCAACCATTGCGCCACAAAATCGTCAATTAAAAGCAAAATTATTATTTTTTAACTCTATTTTTGCAAAAAAGTATTGAAAACCGTATTTATCAATTGCCACGTGAAAACTAGGGGGGAGGGGGGGGGTCTTCTCATATACTACGGATGGTCACGAAGGGGGGGGGGGGAGGGGGGTAAAAAGTTGGAAAAAATGGGTTACGTGGTTTTGGTATGTTCCCTTATGCTGAAAATATAAGGCTCAATTCAATACCCAACAATTTTGAAGCGTTAAAATGCAAAAATGAAAAAAGTATGATTTTCTTGTTATGATTACATAATAATATGTATTTTATTATATTTTTTTGTAAGTTTTTTCTTGAGAATATATTTTTAAGACATTATCACTTTTAAAGCCACTTGACTCAAGCGCTGACCAATTACCTACAAACAAACATGCTGGAATCACGGTAATAGATTATCTTATGATAACAGATTATCTTATGGTAATTCTTCGGAATGTTTATGGCTTGTTTGGGTTCTACTGAGAGACTCAGTTTTATTCAAAGTTTCTGCTTTTCAAAAAAGTACTTACCTAATTATTCATTTGTTTTTTTTGTTCTCGTTTTTCGTTCATTCTCACAACTCATTCTCCATCACTAATAATGTGAATGAATAAATCATCCTTCGTTCTCATTCAGAATTGCATTGGCATATTATCCTGTGTGTCAAGTACCAATATACAGAAGTTTATTGATAACAATTTTCAATAGAGCCTAACAAACTGAAAAAAGGAATTCCGTTGACAAATTGAAAATAAAATGGTTTGTAACTGTCTGGAGTGGTCTGGATTATCATAACATTGCAGCATTGTAGTGTGAAAGTGTTCACAGTTAAGCTTAATTGAGTCAATTGTTTCAAAGGAAGTTAATTCAACCAATTAAAAATGATACAGATTAGGAAGAATAAACCCTATAATATGCATCTCGGCGCGACGTTACCAGTAATTAGATAAGTAACATGTATATTGTACCTACAATAACATTTAATTGCGCGTTTCCTAAAGCTGGCGGTTCGCGCCGCGACAGAGACAAGCGACCGAGACAAGAGACCGAGACAGGAGACCGCTATCGTCACTTGACCATATGCAATGAATAGGCATCAGTTCGCGAACGAGACCGAGACAGGAGACAGAGACGCGAGACCGGAGACCGCGCGACAGTCGCTGCCCTGGACTAGTAGTGTCTCTGTCTCGTCGTGTCGCGCTCGAATTGAACGTGTGTTTATTGTAAAAAATTACTACTTTTCCTGACGAAGACTGTGAAAAGCTGATTGAACTGATCAGACAGCACCCTCCGATATACAATACTCAACTGGAGTCCTACAGAGACGAAAATTTAAAGAAAAATATTTGGAAAAACATAGCTGAAACCATAAATAAAACCTTCTTCTTAATCCAATGGAAGTTCTAATTAGACAGTGTAAATTAATGGCACAGTACAACATAAGTAACTCCATCGACAGACTCTGAAATTGAATGAATTGTAGCTTTGGTCGCGGTCTCGGTCTCGACCCACAGTAGATGCTAAAGAGACCGAGACACTTGTCGCGGTCTCCTGTCTCGGTCTCTTGTCTCGGTCGCTTGTCTCTGTCGCGACGCGAACCGCCACCTTTAGTCATCTTATTTATGCTGTCATTCGTTTAATATTATGTCGTGCATATACATACACAGATATATGTACATATATACACATATTATGGTTATAAAGTAACTACTTTATATTGTTCTTTATTGCGGAACATTTATGTAATTAATGGCTAAATTAACCTAATAGAAACACATCGCGTGCCTTTTCATAAATGGCCAGGCTAGAAGTATCAAATAGACCGCCAAAGTGTTAAAAGATCAAAATTTTAACGATACTGACCGGGGAGAAGTACCAAGTGTGTCCTATTATGAACAATGGTGTTTAAACATATCACTACCACCTATCCAACTCCTGAGTGCTCTTGAAGTTTCATAAATATAGTAAGTAACTTACTTAATTATGAATTCCATTTCTGTCATGCCCATATTGCCGATGCCAATTTTTAGCTAATCGCTATTCATCAATGACCAGAATGTCATTAAATATATTACGATCAGTCCCACGTGCTAATTCTATCGTAAATTACTCGTCATTTTCTTTTGCTACATCACATTTGTTTTATTTTACATTGAAAGAGACGAATGAAGCCCAATCGAAGCCCGTCCAGTTATTAATCCATAATTTACTTGTGTTCGTAATTTCACACTGTTTTTCCTGCCATATTCTGAGTGCGACAATGACAATGACAATTCTATTGACACTTCTCTTAAAATATCCCGTGCCCGTGAAGTTCCAAGTTTCCAACTAATCCAGTACAGTCAAGGGCCTACACAAAAGCCAGTGAAAGCGACGTAACCAGAGATCCATTGATAGAGGTGTACTCGACTGTGACACGAGATTTGTGTGTGCGACCATCGTGACTCCTAGTTACGACACACATTGTTGTCATAGCTTCCACAATACCTGTGGCTGTGTACCTGTGCATTGAATTGAGCAATTCCTATTTTACTTGAACTATCGACGTTGTAGTGTTCAATGAATGACGTCACGACTATTTATTGGTCAACTGATATTTTTATATACCCAACAAAAGAGTACAGGGACCAACTTATGATGGTAACACGTCCGCAATACAACAGGATCCGTAAACCACACCAACTGACCAGGATAAGCGAGGAACCCCCCTTTAAACTGAACTCTCCGTCATTACAACCAAAAGGCTTTAAAGATATTTCATCCATTGCCATCACAGTAGCAACGTTTAATCCAGAACGATTAAGCAAGTGATCCAATGCTCCGTTACCTTCAAAGGATCCTTTCGCATAATTTGGACGCTGGTCACTGGAGGCATTAGCTTGACCTGAAAGACTTTGGATTATTGAGCTATAAATACGTACCGGTCTAAGTGCCGGTGGTTAGAAGAATAGCGAGACTTTGAAAATTCCGTGACTGTGTAAATTATAATGTTATCGGTATATCACCATTCACCTTTACCATAATAGCTTTAGTTTCGGTCTGATCTTTGCGCATTCCCGCAAAGGTGCTACAAATGGTATTATTTTTAAGATAAAGTCTGTTAGGTATAGGATTATTGTCTTTGTTGCATCAAAATGTGTTTTAAATACAAACAAAAACAAAATCTCGTCCAACACCGAAATTAATCAGATTGTTAAAGATTGCATAAGATTTGATAAGATTATCTGACCATAAAAATAATTTGTTCTTTTCTCTACTATAGCTTGACCTATTTATATCGTTATCTTATCATTAACAGTTGCTATTATGACCAGACAGTTTCCCAAAATAACTTTAAAATTTTCCCAGCTCTGCCAAAAGATAATAATAGGCATTCTGTTATAATTACTTTTTGTTGGGAATGTTCTTATGACTGCACTTAGGCACTATTATTAATGCAAAACAAAACCAATAGACTTCCCACGAAATCATTATCACATTGTTCATTTAAATGATATTTTATGCTTGGTATATAGGTACTTACCCATACGTATCCGTCTGCCTGTATACCTAACAACCACTTAGTTCATAATACCAGCTTTGAGTAATCCAATGTCTATTTTGGTCGATGCGAGCGGTTAGGAGGCAGGACATGGGCCACATATCAAGTTCTGTCACTTACACCGTTACTTTTCCATTTATTTTATTAGTATGTTAATCATTCGCCTTTGTTACAAGATTTATCGTACGTGACTTGATTGGCGTGAACTCGATAACATACCTAGGCTTCCTTAGCATTCAAGACACGTTTAGCAAATCGATTTGACAAGTAGATTGCCAAATAAATTTTTATGGGGACATAAAAAAATATTTTCTCAGGGTAAATTTTCTAGGATAACGTCGTGACTATTTACAAGGCGAGTTTTAGTTAGTGAATTCTATTTATTCCATTATCTATGTTCTGAGGAAGCAATAAGGAGATTGTTTATTTATTTATTCTTTATTGAACCTTACACTTACTGCTAAAAGCATTCTCTGCCAGTCAACCTCGGCAGTGGGAGAACAAAGGTGGCAAACATTGTCGAGCAAGGAAATCGATAAGCTAGCTCTCTAAATTTTTCCGTTACAGGAAAATGTTTCGTAACATTTCACTGTTGAATTTAAAGAGGGTAATTGATATCAAGGCAGCTGAAAATTCCAACTACCAACTTAATTTAAGTAGTGTATGTACCAATCTGCATGATATAGACCCGAAAGATCTCCCAAAAGAGGAGAAAAACTATGAATACTTACATCTTTGCCTAGTTTTTCATAGTATTTTAAAATTATATTAAATCAAAGATGAAACGAGATTGTTAGACCAAGTAGGACACGTCTAAAAAATTGTCCATATGTTTAATATTAACTCTAAAAATCATTCATTCCGTCTCTTACAATCTGTTACGATATATTCCATTACGGTCAAGTGACAGACCTTGAATCCAATAAAGCGACTTGTGTGTGTTATTTACGAATATGTGTGCTATATTTACTTTTGCATACAAATAATATCAAGGAGTTTGTTGATCTTTTCACAAAGCGATTCGACATTGCGATAAGTAACAATCCACATTTTATGTACGTAGATATAACTATCACGCACGATTCTCCTGACGCATTCCCAGAAACATATTATGCGAGTGACAAGTATTGTATGTTAATTTCACAATGAGAATATGTAAGTACATTTCGCGAGACATGACCAACTTTTCAATATGGAATTCGTTTGTTTTGGGTTACATAGTTGTTTATATACTTTGCCTGTTGTCTATGGATTGTTGTCTACTAGACATTCGTTCATGAACTTTGGTCCTTCGAGACTTAATAAATTTAGTCATCGGATCATCTTTTAATGATTGTGTAAATTCTAAGGAACTAGATGGAATGAGGTCATATTCATACATAAGTCATATTCATATACAAGTATAGCTAGTGCTACCTATATTTGTTTCGTTAAAAATGATCGTAGTCGTCCACTATGTGCATAGTAATATAGTTAGTCAAGTTATCATCAAGTACTAAAACCCACAAATAATATTAAAATTATGAATATATTATAGCATGCCATATTCATCTACATCATGATGTAGAGCAACGTCTATCAGGCCACCTAGAGACATATCCATGCTATCAATTACATAAAATCGCACCCTTAGTGGAAAAAAGGGCATATAAATTGAAAGTTGCAATTTTACAGGAGAGCAAAAAACTGTTAAAATATCAGTAAGTAGTCAAAGGAATTTACATTACGATTTCTTGCATAAAACCGTCAAGATTAATGATAAAAATTTGAAAAAAATTGAGCATATGCAGCTTTTGTCCCTCTTTCCAATCATATTAATAACTAAAATTCAACGTAAGACGACTTATGCTTTTTTTCCACTGAGGGTGCGAAAGAAGACTGCATGCATTAAAACCCACAAGTAGTTGTTGTATTGCTTTAAGTTAACCTATCATAAACATTTGACAACGGGTTAATCTTCAATGAAGTTCATTGCAGTTTAACGAGAGGACACTGAGTCCACTGAGTGATAGCATCGTTGGCAAATGTGTTAACGAGAACAATAAGTAAAGTGGCGGATTGGGCCCACCCACTCTCGGACACTCAATTGAAATATACTAGCTCGCCACTGAATTGACCTTAGCATTAGTTGTCTATCATACTTACGTTATTTTTTACTTGTGTCCTTTTATTTGTCTGTTTTTTCCTTTTGTTAAAGTTGTCACGTTTTAAAGTAGTATTATTATAGTTGTAGTATTGTAGTGTTGTCTTGAAGTTGTATTGTAGTATTATTATGATGAATTATTTAGTATCAGCAACGCGTAGATATATTTGAAACAATATCGTGTATTCTTCTTAATTAAATGATCATTCCCTTTATTCAAAGGCTACCCAGGCTTAGACTTATGATACTACGAACGCTATCTGTAGATGACCCAGCCTTGAGCCTTTCCATAATAAAGATAGGTAGAACTAAGGTATATTCTCATACTACTTAGAATAACGTATTTTATCCGCCTCTATGATTCGTATTGTATAAAATTATTTAAATATTTATTCGACTTATTTATTCTTTATACAAACTGACTGTAACTGAAAAATCATTTACTAACTTCAACTCTGACGCATTTGCTAAGACTAATTTTTAAATTTATCAATAACATTTCATAATGCATTTTGTGTTGAGTACGACTAATATAGCATCGGGCACTTAGTTGTCTCTGCTTTCACCTCAAGTCAAGTCTATTTTATCTCTTTATTGTTGGGGAATTTTTTTGTTCATTAGCATAATTATTAAAGTCACCATACCTACTGTAGATGCAAATAAGCCAGCGATAATTAGCACGCTGAACTATGACAGTTACCTTATCGCGCGGGAGCCGAGTCGAGCCGAGTAAAAGCGTTCATTGTAAGTCAAATCAACTCGCCAATTAGAAAGATACGTGAATCGTGATGCGAAGTGGTGCAGGCGACCTCAGCCGGCTATTCGCGGCGGTGATCTCATCGTCGAACCCACGTCCTCGCACAAACGAGTTTGTTGGTTGTTTACTCAATGTAAGAACTTAGCTCAGGAGGTTCTGAACGCCTTACGTCACCCCAGACCGCGGCGTCCTAGCTCGCTGATTTCTACTTCCGATTACGAAATAAAGGTTCTCTGTTTAGACTGGTTTGGTTCATGGCACTATTCTAAAGACGGGCACATGAGATTTAAATCTAGCAGATGATAGGTATGTAAATGGCGTAAAATGATTATAAAAATGTAGCAAGACGGAATTTGTAAATTAAATACGTGTAAAAGAATCGGGTTGCCTTTGTTATTGATTGAGAGATAATAAAAATTTAAAATACTAAAACCCCCAAAAAAACAATAGAAGAGGATAAAAATGCATATACTTGATATATTAAATGAGTAATAATTATTTAAGCAGGTTAATTAAATAACAAAACAGGTAGCCATTATCTTTATGTTATTTTGTGTTATCATGACAATTGTAACATGGCGTTTTGTTACAGATAACAGATTATAATAACCTGTTTACCCGTTTTTGGCGGTCTACATAAATTAAATTGCATATGAAACTTATTCTTATATTAGAATAAAAAAAATCATGAAACCATTTCTGTAAAATGAAATGCGTAAGAATCCCAAGCGTCTTTGACATCGGGATAAAAACGTCCGACCCCAATGCGCTCTATATGGAAAGTTGTCGTCTTACAAAAACGGCCTGGCAACTGTACAAGCTCAGGCCATAACAGTATTTCGGTTATTTTATAAGACGCTTATGTTGAATATTCAATGCAAGGCAATTAGCTGCCAATTCAGATTGTATCAGTGATGAGTTATACAGTGAATTATGTAGGTACTAGGAGGTAAAGTCGTGGCGAAGTGTTTCCTTAACCGTTCATAATGATAATACATTATTGTCATGATTCTTGATCACTTTAACAAGTGAGCTACTTATTATGTTTCCTTTAAAATACGTAGAAACTATTTATAGAATTTTATTTATGAAACAAAACATTTCAAATCTGATAATCAATGTTACTAAAATGTTGCAAAGCAATTATAATAGAACTTGCACAACTTGGAAATAATATAGAGGCTTAGATATATTCACAATGTAGACATTTGATGATCTTGTAGAATTTAGTTAGACTTCTATACAGACAACCACACATTTATGGGTGTACCATTTGCAATACAACATTCCGTTAGCGATAATGTAGTTCGAAAACTTTACTTTTATTGTACGTACAGTCTAATTCATTGCATGACGTAATTTCAGACTGCCACATACCAATTTTAACCACCTGAAATTTTGAAATGCGTGAACATAACCACAATAACCAGAGATATTTATAGGGATAACATATCCAATACTGAAGTTAACTGAAAGTGCTGCAATACCACAAACATATTAAATTTACTGTCCAAGCTCCAAGATATATCTGTTATTGATTTCGCTAATTATGAAATGTTTTCTAGTACAGCATGTCATAAATTATAAACCATAGATATATTATATTGTTAGCAACAAAGGATTATTTTAATTTGCACAAATATTTGCAATAGCTAAAAAGGTTATCGCCACAAAGTGTCCGAAAATGCTGAGATAAGATTGGGAGAGTAAATAACTCGATTGCCTTTTACGACATGGTCTCTTAAAATTTAAGTATTGAAAAATATAGGTGTGAAGAATTTAAAATAATGAAAGCGTGGGTGCAGAAACTGTTACCAGTCACCGGCATAACCAGCCATAGAAGGTCGTCGACCATATGGCGTCTGCGACTGAAAACATTAATCATGCACTGCGGATTTCATAGTTTGAGAAGATTAATTGTGTTATCATCAGTAGACATTCAATACAATAGGAATTCATATTATACTTTACTGTGCACTTAAGTATAGAAGTGAAGAAGATTCAACAGCATTCATCGCGCGTGGGTTAGAATTTCCTATCTGGAAATATATTTAGGAAAGTTTAGTTTTCGTAGAAGTTAAAAGAGTAGGTAAGACATTTTCTTGTAGGCTCTCACTATGTTATGCTAGTTATATTGTACTTATGTTAAACTGTGTAGACACTTTTGGTAGAAATAGGAAAGGTAAAACGAATCCTTACTCTACTGATTATTGTAGCCTGATGTAACATGTATTACTTACTGAAATGACTAGAAATAAAGTAGGAATACATAGTTAGCTCTATGCCCATTACACAACAAATTACACCCATTGAATTGTTTCCAATTTAAAATTGTTATGATCTTGAAACATACGAATAACTCTCCTTGACTACTTCCATGCAAAATAGTCTTAAATCCACGCAGTTCCCAAATTATTCCGAGTCATAGTGACCCGGTACCCTGATACCCGTAAATTCTTATACTCTATTAAATCTAAAGCAGTGGGCTGTGACAATGTGAGTCGTAATATGATTTTTCTTATCTTAGATGTTCTTCTTCCCATTATCACTCACATTATTAATTTCTCTTTGTCGACTGGGGAATTCCCAAGTCTTTGGCGGAAAGCATTTGTAATTCCTCTTCCTAAAATTGCTAACCCCAGTCAACTTAAGAACTTTAGACCTATATCTATCCTACCTTTCCTCTCTAAGCCTCTTGAAGCTATCGTTCATAAGCAGTTGTCTGATTTTATTTTTAAATGTAATTGTCTTTCTGAATTTCAATCTGGCTTTCGCCTAGGTCACAGTACCCACACTGCTCTTCTTAAGGTGACTGAAGATATACGCGAGGGAATGGAGAATAGATTACTCACCGTTCTTGTTCTTGTTGACTTCTCTAACGCGTTTAATATGGTCGACCACGATCTTCTTCTCGCGTTACTTCATCGCCTTAACTTTTCTTCCACTACCCTTAAATGGTTTTGCTCGTACCTAAGTGGTCGTCAACAAGCAGTTCGTGTCGGTCATAATTCTTCGGATTGGTGCGAGCTCTCTTCTGGTGTACCACAAGGCGGAATTTTATCACCCCTGTTATTCTCCATCTTTATTAACTCCTTATCTTCCTTGCTTTGCTGCTCTTACCATTTCTATGCTGATGATTTGCAAATTTATGCCCAGGCAGAAGCTCAGTTTATTAATAACGCTATTACTAGCATAAATAATGATTTAAAATCCGTTGCGACCTGGTCGAGTAACTTTGGCATAAAAGTTAACCCTGACAAATGTCAGGCTATAGTCATAGGTAGTAGTCAACAATTAAGTAAAGTGGATCTTGGTTTTGTCGCACCGGTCAGGTTTGATGGTTCCATTATCACGTTTTCCACGTCTGTCAAATCTCTGGGCCTGTATTACGATACTCATCTGAGTTGGAGTTGTCACATTCGCGAAGTTTGTCGGTCTGTTACTGCCAAACTTTGTGCTCTCAATCGGCTCAGAAATTTTCTTCCAGTCAAGGTGAAAATTGTCTTGGTGCAAGCCCTCATCTTCCCCTTAATTGATTATGGTGATGTGTGTATGACTGATCTCAACGAGGATCTGCTCAATAAACTGGACCGTCTTATCAATAATAGTATCCGCTTCATTTTCTGTCTACGAAAATTCGATCATGTTTCTTCCTACCGGACCCAACTTAAATGGCTTCCGATTAGACAGCGTAGACATATGAGGATACTTTCCACTCTCTTCTCCATCTTACGTGATGATCTTTCGCCAGCTTATCTGAAACGAATGTTTCAGTTCCTGGACGACACCCATGGGCGTCAGCTTCGCTCGTCCGAGACACAGGCCCTCTCTATCCCTCTTCACCGCTCAGGCTTCCTATCTAATTCTTTTGCTGTTCAAGCCGCTCGGCTTTGGAATGCGCTACCTGAAAATCTTCGAAAGCCTGTCAGTAAATTAACTTTTAAAAAGAATCTCTTCAGACATTGCATAGGTGCGTGATTTGGTGTCTCTGTGAAGTGTTTCTTTATCATCCCACTCTGTATTATATATATTTATATATATATTAATTGTATATATTTATTTATTTATTTGTATTATATACTTATATATATATATATTTTATCTCGTATATATCATATATATTTTATTTTATGTTTTTTAAGTACCCTTTTAGTTCATGTTATTTTGTTTTTCTCTTCATTATTTTCACAATACCGCCTTTGATGTTTCTCATACTTCCCGAAGGTTGACTGGTAGAGAATGCTTTTAGCATTAAGTCCGCCTTTGTACCTCTTACTTTGTTTTGTGGTTCAGAAGTTTAAATAAATAAATAAATAAATAAATAGTGGAATGCTATTGTAATGCATTGTAATGTTAAGAGTTTTTCCGACGTGACGTGACGTCATCTGACGTCCCAAGGCAAGTTCCGCGTCGTTGCCCGTGACCGCTGACGCCTCAGTGCCAAAACTGCCAAATGTGAACGCAACCATTACAACCATCAATTTGTTTTAAATTTTAATAACATAATAAAAATTGTAGCAAACATGAATGAATTTTTTTTCGACACATATTTATAAATCTGAACAGTATTCATTCATTGCAAACATCTGGACTTAAGTTTAAATTAGGATTTCTTTATTACATCAATGTTTAAGGCGAAGTTGTCACTGCAACCATTTAAAATGTTTCAATATCATATTAAAATACTGGAGATAATTGATTGTGTTAATGAATTGTGTTACAGATGATATGAAAGATAAGAGAGTTAGTGTTAAGATGACGGCTGATAGGGAAGTGTGGAAGAGGAAAACATATTGCGCCGACCCCAAATAAAATTGGGAAATGGGCAGGATGATGATGATGATGATGATGATTAAAATACTGGAGTTTAAAATCATGGATTCAAGTTTTTCAATACATTTTTGGAATATCTTAATTTTTTAATGATTTAATATTAAAGCTGAATTATTTTAATGACCTTAATATTTTACAATATAAATAAATTAGTATAGCTAGTGATTGTAATCAGTTTTGTTTGTAAACAATAGTTGGATCTGCTCAAAAGACGTCAAATGACGCGTGAAGCTGTGAAGGCCGCTAGATAGAGCCAAGAATTTCTGCAGTCATTCTGAAAAAATAATATAATTCCTTGTTTGAAAATCTAATCGAGCTTGTTAGGTGTGCGAAGCCGGTAATTCATAATTTAAATAAAACCACGAAAATTTTATTTACACTATACTAAATAAGGAAGACACGAAACACCCAACAATTTTTCACAGCCAATTTTTACTTTTGGCTTAAATAATTTATATTCTTAAATAAAGCTATTAGCTACCGACCAACTTAGGTTTACTATTGTCAATCCCATGTGGCTAAAACAGTAGCAGCTTTCCACTTTTGATTCAAAATAAGCATGTAAATCAGAGCTCGGCTTACTCACTGAGCGGCAGGATCGCGAGTTCTGTTGGTCTGAAACGTTGAGTAATCACCCCGATATAGTAATGCTTCGCTTCGGAACGTCATCCGATGCTGAAGTGACTCAGAACATAACAGATGTCCCACTGTATTCGCATCTCATAAAGCTGCATTCTCAGAAACTCTTGCTCCCAACTAGCTACTGAAGTCTGAAACATTTATTGCATGTTGAGCAGTTCCCTATTAACACGATTTTGATTTATGGGCAGTGATTGAGATATTATTTCGATAATTTTTCAAAAGAAATAGATTTGATGTTCACAATGAATATTTTATATGTTATGTTATATTTTAGGTAGGTAAGTATATAATATACATATTTACCTATGCCTAACGTTATCCCACGTGTGGTCTGTGGTTATCCCTCTCATAAAAATATTGAGTAAATCTTAGAACAAGTTTCATAATGTTTTGTTGTTTACTTCACAGTAATGTTTTTATTGTTATCGAATAAACTTGTTTGGAGTTGTGATATTACAGTGATAGAAATCAATTAGATTAAATAGTTTAAATACATAAACGTGCGTGACTTAAGTACTTTAAATAATCATTTAGATTTTAAACGCTTACAAGTAGGTAGTAAAATTAAACAGTTGGTGCTCTATTTGTCCATAATTATGCTTATTTGAACCTGTTGTGTGGGATTGTCGTTCCTACCTCGCGTCTATCGACGATTAGTTCCGCCAAGACTCGACACAAGTTACGCTTTTGTAAGCCTCAATGAAGAGTGATTTCGTATTTTCCACCATCATTATTCATACCAGCAGCAGGCATTCGATATACACTTATATAAAAATAATAATACCTAGATGTTGCAATGGGTATGTCGAAATAAACGTTTCTTTCTTTCTTTCTTTTTTAGTCTTTCTTTCCATTCGTCATTCATTTATGAAATCTTTAAAAAAGAACTTGTGTGTTAAGAGCTTGTTTGTCATTGAAATAATGAAGTTGAATATTTAACTTCTATTAAAAAACAGTCTGGTGTGTATTTTGGAACATAAAAAGGAGTAGTTTTTTCTACACAATAATGTATTATAGAGTGTAGCATCCTAATGAATATTCATAAACGTTGATTATTAATTTAAAAAATCACAATTTTTCTTCATTGTTTACGTAATTTCTAGCTCTCTCTTATCTTCCGTTTAGTATCTAGTTATCTATTCTAGTCGATGAGAAAAACTGACTGTAGAAATACTTGACGTACTTATCGGAAAACAGCCTGGAGGAGCGTGTAAATAGCTCCTCCAAAGGAACGGGGCTGAGACTAGCCAAGTCAAATCTGAAGGCTGCGGAGCGTTGGTGCGGAGCAATAAACAAAATAAATTACAATAGATGCACATCAAACGACTCACCAGTCTCACACGAAGCTGAAGATCTTGAATCCAGCCGCGCGGCGGTATTAAATTGCTATCCAAAGGATTTATTATTTCGTAACAGCGGTTGAATATATAAAATATGCAGGAAGCGGCGAATCAACTAGGAGCGGTTAATAGATACAACGACAAAATTTCAAATCTTCTCAATGTTGACATTTCTTTTCTTTTTCCTTTGAAGGCTTTTTCCGGCCAGTGGTAGCGCCGCGGAGGTCGATATAATGGCATAACTATTAAAACATATTCTGAATATTGCCCGCGCAACCATACTCCCCGGCTTTGGAAGTTCGAAGAACTTTCAAAAGAAAAAACAAAATAAACGAAATTCTAAATTAAGCCTTGCGGTGTAAGATCAAGGGACGTATATGATCCTTGAAATCCTAATTTAATCTTAAAGGAAAATTAGATTATAATAAAGTAATAAAAATTATGAAAGAAAATTATAATTAGTTATTGTGTAGGTATGGGATAAAGTTTAACAACAGGTCGCTTAAACGGTGCCACTTTGTGTTTTAATTAACGCGACTCTAACTACACCATCACTACCAGGATAAACTTGCTGGATGATACCCAATGGCCAACGTAAAGGTGGTATGTCATCTTGGTCAATTAGAACTACAGTTCCAACACGAACTGGATTGTCAGGAGTACACCATTTCTGTCTGACTTGTAGCGTTTGCAAATATTCAGCCCTCCACCTTTTCCAATATGACTGTACTAGAACGTCTAACAATTTTTTAGTGAAGCATGAAACGTACACTATAATCCGAAGCAATTTATTCCATGATGAAACGCGGTTAAAACAGTCATATAAAAAGGGCGGCTTATTTTTTACTGCGGAACTTACATGTGTTTTAAAAGTCACCTTAAATTCTGGTAACCGTTCACAATTGTCATCAGACAAAAAGGAATGTATAGGCCACCTAACTACAGGATAACTCATCCACGAAGGTCCGTTCCACCAAAGATGATGGTTTACCAACTGCGAGGGTAAAAGACCCCTTGATACGCAGTCGCCGGGATTATCAGATCCTGCGACATGATAAGCATTTCGAGGATCTAGATTTTCCTGGAACTGAGCAATCCGATTACTCACGAAAATAGACCACTTATGTGGTGAAGAATGTATCCAGGAAAGAGCTATAGTTGAATCTGAAAAGGTATAAACACCTGAGATATTAATGCGGTTACTATAAGTATTAATAACAATTTTTACTAAGCGGGACATTAAAACAGCGGCGCATAACTCTAATCGAGCAAGCGTAGTAATTCTAACAGGAGAAACTTCAGACTTGGAACACAAGAGTCTCACAATGATATTTCCGGCCTCGTCAGTTATATGTAAATAAATCACACAACCATAGGCCTTGAGGCTTGCATCACAAAATGCAACTATATTCACCCTACAGTTATTAAAAAAACCAATATGGCGCGGTATTTTTATTTCCGATAACAATGGTAATTCCTTGACGAGCAATGAAAAAGATCTAATTATGTCTTCTGGAGGCTTATCATCCCAATCCACTTTACTAATCCACAGATCTTTGATAAGCAATTTCGCGTATACTATAACTGGAGATACCAGACCCAGAACGTCAAAAAAGCGAGCGACAAATGAAAGTATAATGCGTTTTGTACATTTATTGTCAATACAAGAAGTAAACAACTGAAATACGTCTTCGTCTGGAAACCAAATTAGACCTAATATCTTCAGGTTGCTACTAGAATCACCAGAGAAATCAACTGGAGCGCGGTGTGAAAGTGGCAAGCAATCAAAAAATTCGGAAGAATTGCTGGCCCATTTAACCAGATCAAAACAGCCGCTTTTAAACAAAGAAATTAACTCATTGACTAAACTTTCAGCGCTGTCCTTATCAGACACTGACGTCACCAAATCGTCCATATATAAACAATTCGACTGGATGACAGAAGCTGCATCAGGAAAACTAGAACCTTCATCTGATGCTAACTGGCGTACAGTACGCATTGCTACAAATGGACTGGACTTCAGACCAAAGGGAACGCGGTTAAATTGAAAAGTGCGTAATTTTTCACTTTCAGAAAAACGAAATAATATTTTTAAATATTTACGATGTGATTCTGGAACTGCTATTTGCAAGTACATCTGCTTAATATCTGCGGTTAATGCAACTGGAAATAAACGAAAATCTAATAAAAGTAAGAAGAGATCAGCTTGTAGGTTAGGCCCTGAATGTAAAATATCATTAAGTGACAACCCTGTGTGAGTTTTGGCACTCGCGTCTAACACAACTCGCAACTTAGTCGTTGCTTTATCTTGCCGTATGACGGCGTGGTGCGGAATATAGTAACCATCATTTATATAGTC
Source organism: Thymelicus lineola (assembly GCA_963932265.1). NCBI lineage: Eukaryota > Metazoa > Arthropoda > Insecta > Lepidoptera > Hesperiidae > Thymelicus > Thymelicus lineola. The sequence continues at coordinate 6,061,822 of OZ010700.1, read as the reverse complement.
GGTGATGACTTGGTTATAATCATTGCGTAAAGCGGTATTTTGTTTAAACTTACGTTCCAACGCAAGAAAACGGCGGTGTGCCACTGCGCGGGAACTACCGAGATCAGCGGGATTGCGACTAAAAAGAAGGGCTACACAGTATCGCCCATCACTGTCGCGAACAACAGAAGTCGTGAACAAATTTTCACATTCCGTTTCATCAGGTGAAAGAAATCGTTTATTAGGAATTTCCTCCAATTCCCAGAATTTATGGAGACAATACTCCAGATCACTCCGTGTGATCGCGGTAAAAGAAGCGGGTTGATTATTATCATTATCAACAAACGACGAAGGAAAATCTCCCATTAAAATGTAACCAAAAGTGGTCGAAAAAGCGGGCGGAAGTGAAAGTGAACTATTCGGTTTATATTGTTTACCCAAATAAATATAGGGGAATAATTGGGCACCAATGACCATGTCAATGTTACCAGGGATATTCCATGTGAGGTCCGCTAGAGGTACCCTATTATAATATTCAAAGTTGCGAGCATCAATCTCAAATGCTGGCAATTTGTCTGTTATGTTATCAACAACTAACGCGTGAATATTATATTTTTGCGGCGAAACGCGCGACTCAATTGTCAAATCAACGTAACCATGAATAGGACGAGACGATAAACCTACGCCTTTAAGAGAAGAATTATAAAGCGGAATTACAGATAAGTTGAGTAAATTACAACAATCTAATGTAATTAAATTATTTTGTGAGCCATTGTCCAATAACAGACGAATGACGTTCCTTTCATTATTTTTATTACGTGCATAAACTTGCGCAGTCGACAAAAGTATGGTTGTTTGAGATTTACTATTATCAAGTGATACCATAGTAGCGGGCGATAAACTGTTCGTAGCGAACGAATGCAGTGGAGCAGGTTTCATTGAATTAGCGACCATATCACTATGAACATACGGTTCAGCATTCGAAGAGGTCGTCTTCTCCTTATCAGCGATTTTGTGAGAGCATGCGTGTAATTGTACCGATGAAGTATTTGAACTTCTTTGTAAATTATTAAAATGTAAAAGTGAGTGATGTCTCTTTTGACAATAATGGCAGACATTACGCGAATTGCAATTCGAAACTGAATGCGATGAGCTTAAACAATTAATACAACAATTCTTTGATTTTACGAACTCATAACGCTCTTTAGGAGAATCTAGATTTTTAAACTTGATACAATTAAAAAGTAAATGTTCGGTACTATTACACATGACGCAAGGAGCGGTTTTAGAAGACTGAGTATTTTGTTGAATAGTGAAAGTCAGAGATTTACGAGTATTAGAATCTGACTTTTGAGATTTGTGATGAGTTTGAAAAAAGCTATTACAGTTACTTGATCGTTCTAATATTTTTACTTGATCTTGAACAAATGACACAAGTTCTTCGGAGGTAGGTATTTCCGAAGAGCGAACAGACAACTCAAAAGACTGCACTGTTTGTAAATCTAACTTTTTTATTGCTAAATTAAATAGAATGAAATCTGTTAAATCCGAAATATCTAATTGTTTTAAAGCGGATATCGAAGCGGAGTATTTTTCAATAAAACTACTTAAACTGTTAACTGTCTGCGTGCAATTCTTCAATTCCAATATATTATTTAAATAAAAAGTACCTAATGACCGTTTGTCTTGGAATTTCTTCACTATACTGTTCCAAATGATGTGATAAGTTTCACCAGTTGGTACGATACCGGCAACCATTTGCTGCGCACCATGCGTCAGTCTACCTATCAGATATTGCACACGCTGTGAGTCAGACAGCTGCTGGTTGTTGTGAATATTAGCCTTAAACGATTCATAGAACATTGGCCAATTCTCAGGTTTACCATCGAAAGAAGGAATAACAATAGGCGGTAATTTAACAACGTTATTCACTGGTTGTGATGGCGTGAGGGTAACTGTAGAACTGACTTGTTTAGCGGCATTTACATTGTTGCGGACACGTTTTACACGAGTATATGCGTCGTCAAACGAAATTAAACCTTTAAAATCAGGCTCAGCTTCGGGATTTAAAACCAAATTTAAATCGTTTATACTGTCAATAATAGACATAAATTCATGGCGCACTTCATCGATCATTTCAGATTCTGCCATGAAGTTTTCTGTTAATCGCGTATCTGCAGTAACAACTACTTTTTTAGATTGATCACATAATTTAGTGACCCTTTGGAAAATTATCTCAGCTTTAGCTTGAAGTAATTTTATTTTATGAGTCTCCATTATGAATGGAGAAAGCAAACCTACCAAAGCTAAGAAATTACCAAAATATCTAATGAATGCGGGAAAATATAATAAAACTATGTACCTACTGATTCAATAATCCGGCTCGAAGGACCAAAAATAAATGTGGAGGAGCGTGTAAATAGCTCCTCCAAAGGAACGGGGCTGAGACTAGCCAAGTCAAATCTGAAGGCTGCGGAGCGTTAGTGCGGAGCAATAAACAAAATAAATTACAATAGATGCACATCAAACGACTCACCAGTCTCACACGAAGCTGAAGATCTTGAATCCAGCCGCGCGGCGGTATTAAATTGCTATCCAAAGGATTTATTATTTCGTAACAGCGGTTGAATATATAAAATATGCAGGAAGCGGCGAATCAACTAGGAGCGGTTAATAGATACAACGACAAAATTTCAAATCTTCTCAATGTTGACATTTCTTTTCTTTTTCCTTTGAAGGCTTTTTCCGGCCAGTGGTAGCGCCGCGGAGGTCGATATAATGGCATAACTATTAAAACATATTCTGAATATTGCCCGCGCAACCACAGCCTTTCCAACCCGCGAAAATAATATCGACTCATTGCAAAACAATTTCTCAATAAAAGATGTAAGCCAATTACGAATTGTTTACATGATCAGATCACAGAATATTTTTAAAAATATGTCATGGTCGCCTTCGTGGGTCGCATTCAGGGCTACTTACTCAGAATTGCCGACTCAGTGCGATTTACATCCTTTTATCCTTAGGTAAGTCACACATGCTATTTTTATTGATGACTGCATTAGCCCGCTAAAGGTCACCTTCTGTTTACTTAACATTCATTGAAAACAAATAAGTACAATTGTTCGTAAAATTGAATAGATACATTAAATGATGACTGTACCTAATTAAATCATTAACTTCAGATTATTCATAAGTTAACTAAATGCAAGTCACATTCAATATTTACAATGCAAAATAAATCTAAAAATATAATATTACACTCATTGTTTTTCTAGAAACGATTCTGTTGAAAAACAAGATGTCAGTCGTTATATTCGTTTATGATGTCTTGATACTTCTAATGCACTTAGGTACGTCTTTAATTGGCTGAATGCCTATGAGTACCTACTGCGTATAGTGCCATATCACAGTGTAATGAACTCATTAATACAGTCGGCCAACGGTGACGCCGAGAAAAATCAGAGTTCAATCAGACAGATAAGACTTTTCAGTCCGCACTTTCCCATGATCCCCTTATTCGGGAGCCTCCTAGTTCGTGCTTAATCATAAATTTGTTTTGAGCTGATGAATTAACACTAAAATAGGGGCCCTATTATATGTACTTATACATTATCCTTTTAAATAATGAAGTGTATACTGTGCATGTCACAGTGTCACAACACAACACAACCCTTCTTAAATGACACTATAATTATGAAGTCACAGAAGCACATACCTTATTTATTGATCTGTGATGCAGACGTTGCGTTGTCGGCTTGTCTATAATGTAAGCGATGCACCACTGTAATATCTTACACTGTGGCTATTAGGTATACTGAGAATCAGCTTGTCACTTGTCAGCCAGCGGCTAAGTGGTTTGTTCCCACTGTGAGATAAATGACGGAGAGCTATCGGAGCTATAATACATATTCTAGGTATACCTAAAGACCATGTGTATACGTTGTACATTATGCATAAGTACATTGGTCTCTTCCGAGAAATATGATTGGGTTTTAATGATCTGTATTTTTCATAAAGTCATAGTACCTACATAGTCAAGAGTTTGTAGAACCTATTAAGTTTTGGGATAGAGAATCTCACATTGCAAGCTTGTGAGGTCCGCCAGCAGCAGTGCAGTTACGGGTTCCAAATGTTAAAATTCTGATGATGATTAAGAATATTCATTCGAGTATATTTAAAATTCAATATTGTGCTAGAAGTCAATATTCGCAATGAGGGTTTATTAAAGGGAAAGTAATTGATCGACTCTATCACATCTAAGTGAAAAGTAAGTAATTGCACCCGTACCGGTTGTTGTTGACGCTACTCTTGTGGTAACTGCAGTCATCGTGAAGTTGTATAGGGCAATAAGACCTATTTTTATCATAAAGAAAGGAAATAGGAGATGTAAATGTCAAAAGAATAATAATGTACATGATGAATCATTTTCCATATTCACCAAAGAGTAAAAAAGTGGTTGAAAGTTTCTTCAAACTTCCACTTCGAACTCCGAAGCGATAAATACCTCTATTTCCATGGCGACTGAGATAATAACGGTTGAATGGACACCAACGGTGGCTTTAATTTAAATAATCGCATAATCGCAGTAACAGTTATCGCACCTTCAGTGGAAAAAAGGCATAAGATGAAAATTGCAACTTTACAGGAGAGCAAAAACTGTTAAAAATATCAGTAAGTAGTCAAAGCAATTTACATTACGATTTCTTGCACAAAACCGTCAAGATTAATGATAAAAATTTGAAAAAAATTGAGCATAATAACTTTTGTCCCTCTTTCCAATCATATTAATAACTAAAATTCAACGTAAAGCGACTTATGCGTTTTTCCACTGAGGGTGCGTTATCTAAGTAGCGAGGTGTGCGATATTCAGTAGTCTAATTTCCATCTACCAGGAACAATGAGTCTACTTCCGTAATGCAATCTTCACACGTTTTAAACGGTGCGCGTGCGCCAATATACGAATGACGAAAATAGATCCAAGACTGAACTGTAGCTATTGAAAGAGTTTAAACTGCTACTGCATTTCTCTGTTAACAATTAAAAGAGTCTTATTTTGCAATATAAGTGTTGAAATTATGATTTTTGAATAACTTAGATTTTTCACTATAAAATTAAGTTGACTATAGCACTGTTTATCGAAATCTAATGGTAGAATAAAAATATACGTGCGTAAATATATCAGTGATACATGTATGGATAAATTAAGTACTTATTTTGAATTTTAGTACAGGTCATATCTATTCATATGAATCGAGGTAAATGAAAAAAGAAAATGTATGACCCTTAAAGTCCGGTTTACACGTATTAAGTAGTTAAGTAGATAACTAAATTTTAAGTAAATTAATACGTGTAAACGGACAATTTAGTAACTTTTTAGTTAAAATTTAGTTATCTACTTAACTACTTAATACGTGTAAACCGGACTTAACAGTTAATACAATGAGTAAAAATACTTTTTATTCGAAATATTTCATGCCTGTTGGTATTATTATACATTGTGCACTAAAACAAAAAATAGAGCAAAAACAAAAGAGGTAAGAGGTTTCTTTCTTTCCTTGCGACGCCTTTGGTTTGGCTGATGTCCACGATAGCCACTTACCATCAGGCGGATCGTCAGCTCGCATGTCGGCTATTTCCATAAAAAAATTACGAGTACCTAATTTAGGAAGTACTTACCTAATTTATGAAGACTGATGTTAACTTCATACGTTCATAAGTAAGTAGGTAGCGTAGGTCATGGGAATTTCGATATTACTTGACAAAGTTACATTAATTTTGGGTCATTAGCGCTATCTAACTCGGTAATCGGTAAGTCGAAATGGTGTTATCATTAAATGAACGCCCATGTCATTGTAATTAAGGCACCTGTTATGTAACGTACTTGTATTCTGGGGAGCTGAAGGTAATACGTTAAAAAACCGGGCAAGTGCGTGTCAGGCCACGCGCAATGTAGGGTTCCGAAGTAGTAAGTTTACCGACTATGACTCAATAACTACTTATGCTAACATAGTCCTGATAGTTGTCATTGTAACCTAATCATATAACCTAATTTTGAGATTTTTTTCACTTGTCGAACTCCAACCGCTTAGCCATCAGAGGGAGGGACACTTGACTTTAACCAAAATTAGCTTTAAAGCCCAAATATGTATTTCGCAAACGGACCCCTAATTCTATTCTATTCTATAGTAATTCCAAAAATGGTCTAAGAAAATCCATAATATTTTTGGAAGACCTCTTCAACGATACCCAACGGACAGACGGACAGACGGACGGACAGGCGTAGGCGGACGGACGGACGGACAGACGCACGGATGGACGGACGAACATGACGAAACTATAAGGTTTCTGATTTTAATTCGGAACCCTAAAAACCGGCCAAGTGTGTGTTTGTTTCGTTTGATTGTCGTTGAAAAGGTGTGGGTGATGTTCGCGAACTTTAGAATTAATTAATAACTATATTTTAACCGACTTCAAAGAAAGGAGGAGATTCTCAATTCGATTCTATTTTTTTTTACGTAAGATTTTTACCTAAGAAGCCAGAACTCCGTCATTTATCAACTGAACTGAATACTATAGGTACTTCCAATATTTCCATATTGGTATGAGGAACTTGAGAACTCTTTAAAATTAAATAGGAGGAATTAAGGATCATTTAAATAAAAGGCATACATTTGGCAATTTTTATACATATTATGTTTTAGGATAATTTTAATTATCCTTATCGAACGCCATTTTGTTGAAGTCCGTTATATTTTTTTGGTAAAATTTTGACTTATACTTACCAATGTCTTGTATAATTTTGTATGTCGCCGTACGTAGAGCAAGATTTTTCGTGTGTGGGTATTCGCAAACTTTCTATATTCCCAAAGCAAGGCCCGCGACTTAATTAACGGTGTAATGTTGTGTATCAAGATTATCAAGCGGATGTATTGAGATTTGAGTTGAGTCACAGCTATTGCTATCGAGAATTCGAGACGGCTACACAGCCGCATCTACCGCCTACTTGAGTCTGCAATGCCTTTGCCCTTTGCTATAAATATCGATGACACTTTCCGTTTCACGACTGCATTTTAATAGAAAGCGTTAACTAAATATACTTATGTATATCGGCGCTTGAAAGGGAAAATTGACTAAGCGACATTGAGCTAACTACCAGAGAGCAGTTTAAAATTGGAATTTTTAGAAAAAAAAACCATTAATTTTTTTGTAATCCTCTTACCGACGTTATTCTTACTGTTGGAATCCGTATTTTATCATCTAACTATATTGTGGCATATACAACAACTTTTCTAAAAATTCCAATTTTTAACTGCTCTCCTGTAACCTGTAACGTTAGCTCAATGTCGCTTAGTCAATTTTTCCTTCCAAGCGATGCTGTTTGCTAACAGACGCCTAGACGTGCCAATTGAGTCCGTAACTGCTCTGCATTTTTTCCTAATCAATTAAAACAAGAAATAGGGGTATTTAAATCTATCTATATAGTATGTCTCTAAATAATTAATTGACGTAGTACTAACCCGTTTCTTCCTTGTGCAATGCAAAGCAATGCATTGAGAATTGGGATGAAGAGCTACCGCACATCACTAGGAAGGAATATCATCAGAGACTTTCTGTTACTCCTTTGTGGCACCTTTCAGCCCGAGATGACCTGGAAATTAAATAGGTTTTAGTCCCCTATTAAAAAAAGTCAGAAATTATTAAAAAAAAAATTGTTTGGAGTGGGTAGGTATTAAAAGTTAAAAACCTTAAGATGCCTTTCGGTACTAGGCACAATACATTATTGAGAAATTTGAGAATAACCAAACAACAGTCACAACTCACAACTCACAATATTACACGTAATTACGTATGTATGAATTTGTGGTCGATATTGACAATAGTGACCCAGAGACAGGTTATCGATCGAGGGACTTTCGTTTGTAGTAATTTATAAACCATAGGTACCAACCTACCCACCTAAATGTTACCATGTACCTAACAAATGATGTGAATAAATGACGTCTACTCATCGTTCTTTGTTTTTAACACCACATCGATTTTCTAATGATGGTTGAAGTTACGGTGACTGACTCACTAGTTGAGTTAAAAGTAATTTCTAAGAACGCTGGCTGTACCTACCTTTACGTGAACCACATACCTATGACATAATGCAAAAGTTAAAAATATACCTACCTATATAAGGTACCTACAAAAAATTTTTGTGCAAATCGCATCCGTACTAAAATCCATGCACTTTATCAATGTAATGATCTAGAACTGGATTATGCAGAAATACCTAACACGCAATATCAGTATAATTATCACAAGGCGGTGCCGCGCCGTTTTCATGAAAGCTTCAGTAGGGGTCGCCTTGGCAACGGCAGTAGGTCACAGGTTTGATAATAACGTTTTGAGGTCAAACGATTTATAATTACCAACTGTTTTATTACAGTAATGACTCAAAATTATTCTGATCTTTCCTTTATTTCGTATGGGAGTAGGTGTTTTAGCATTTTACGTTACCATTCACTATGAAAAAATTGCATTGCTTTAAATTTGGCATTAAAAAATCTGCCATAAGCATACAGTTGTACAGGCTTTCGTGATTATAATAACGTAATGTTGATGAGTGTTAAGTTTAAAATAGGCTAAAATGACATGCAGAAATATGATATGGTGACTTATCGTAGCTCATAGAAAATACCAGTAATAGGGTATTCATTCGCGGCAGTACGCGCCGTGACTTGTCGCTAGACGCTTGGATTTACGCCCATTGGAGTAAAACATCGCCGTTAGCATTAAAGTATAACCTTATCAAATAAGTGATTGGTTTGCCTAAACATAATGCCTAATAAAACGCAGTTTACCTTTTAATTCATTGAAGTGTAACTCAGATTTTAAAGTATTTACATATATCAATAAACTCTCATCGTGCTAGAGTCTGAGCGAATCGCTCAAGTTTGAGCGATTGCACAATGATAAATGTAAATCATGCAGTGCAGTGATTCCTCTCGATATTTTGTGATAAAAGTGTCGAATGAAGTAATCGCAATGGACGCGTATAATGGCCAAATCGTTGATATTGCCGCCTTTGCCGCAGCCCCGCCGGTTCCCTTTGCACTTACATCCATACCGCACCAAAAGGTCTGGTAATTCTAAAATATTGAAACGTTCAAATAAAAAAGTAAGATTGGAATAAGTAGGTATTTGAGTTTAAGCAAAGATAGACGACAAGGTTAAAAAATGAATGTAGTTTCATGTAAAAACAAAATTACGATAAAAAGAAATTATAAATGCATGGATATATCATGGGTTTCAATAATGATAATTATTTTTGTTGGTAAGTGTTACTTTTCTATAGTGACATAATGCAAATAATTGTTACAGGCGTCACCGCTGCCCACACAACGATGTCCCGGAGCCATTGTTCGATGTGGAGCACACAACGAGTGTGGTCTCCGCGTACAAACAAGATTACGACGAAAAACACGTCAGTCGTACCACTGCCGTTCATCACGAAGATCATCTACGACTCGAAGGCGATTTCCAAGAGCCAGAACGACCTCGTTGGCAACCTGTTGAACGACCTAAAGCTACGAAACCAGAAGACAACCTTAAACCCGAAGGGGACTTTGAAAAAAGACAACCTGAAGAATGGCGTCCAGGTGATAGAGCACCCGTCCGACGTCCAGAAGACAATTTAAAACCAGAGGGAGAATTTGCAAAACGTAGACCTGAGGAATGGCAACCGGGAGATAGAGCTCCTGTCCGACGTCCAGAAGATAATTTAAGACCCGAAGGTGATTTTACTACACCTGAAAAACAGCAGTGGCAACCTGCAGAACGTCAAAAGCCTAAAAAGCCGGAAGACAATTTACGACCAGAAGGAGAATTTGAAAAGCGAAGGCCAGAGGAATGGAGACCAGGTGATAGAGCTCCTGTGCGCCGACCAGAAGATAATCTAAAACCTGAAGGTGATTTTGAAAGACGACGACCAGACGAATGGCAGCCCGGTGAACGTGCACCCGTGCGTCGCCCCGATGATAATCTTAAACCAGAAGGAGAATTCACTTCACCTGAAAAGGAACCTTGGCGTCCCGCAGAAAGACAGAAACCTAAAAAACCAGAAGATAACCTACGCCCAGAAGGAGAATTCGAAAAGCGAAGACCAGAAGAATGGAGACCAGGTGACAGAGCTCCAGTGCGCCGACCAGAAGATAATCTGAAACCGGAAGGTGACTTTGAACAACGACGTCCAGAAGAATGGCGACCGGGTGATCGAGCACCTGTGCGTCGTCCGGAAGATAATTTAAAGCCTGAAGGTGAATTTACTACACCACAAAAAGAGCAATGGAAACCTGCGGAGCGACAAAAACCCAAAAAACCGGAAGATAACTTACGGCCTGAAGGTGATTTTGAAAGACGTAAACCTGATGAATGGCAACCTGGTGATCGTGCACCTGTGCGACGACCAGAAGATAATCTTAAACCAGAAGGTGATTTTACTTCACCGAAAAAAGAACCATGGCAGCCAGCTGAACGCCCTAAACAGAAAAAACCAGAAGACAATCTTAAGCCTGAAGGAGAGTTTACAACACCTAGAAAAGAAGAATGGAAACCAGCTGAAAGACGCCAACAGCAGAAGCCAGTAGATAATTTGAGACCAGAAGGAGATTTCACAAAGCGTCAACCTGATGAATTTGTCCCTGCTGAAAAAGCCATCGTAAAGAAACCGAAAGATAATCTTCATCCTGAAGGAGAATTTACTACTTCCCGAACTACGGATTACAAAGTTGTGACAGGCGAAAGAGCAGAAATAATACGACGAACAGACAACATAATCGTGGAAGGAGAATTCACAGGTGTGTACAAAATTTATATTAGTTTTTTTTTATGGAAATAGCCGGCAAACGAGTTGATTATCCACCTGATGGTAAGTGGCTAACGTCTCCCATGGCCTTCACATGGCCATCAGCAACACCAAAGGCATGACGGATGCGTTGCCGGCCAAGAAAATATAAAAGTATTAAACAATTCATGACATTTTCTATAATATTTTTTACTACCGAACTGTCGATATTTTCCTTCATGACTACAAAAGGACTAACAGTTGGTGGGTTTCAACATATTAATCGCCCAGTATCGGACAGGAATCTCTCAAAAAATCTAAAAAAGCTCAGCTACTTGCCCGCTTCAAATAGTAAACTATTAAATTCATTATTATAATTTGATTATATTAAATGGAAAATGTTTCTTTACAGATGAAACGACATCCCGTACTGAATATACAATAAAACCTACTGAGAGACCAAAACCTGTTCGACGTAACACATGGACAAAAATAGAAGGAGAAATGACAACTGATACTACATCTAAATCAGAATATGTTGACTACACTGACATCGTTGAAAGAACTACTCTCGTAACTAAAAGAACTGACAATTTAATTCGTGAGGGTGAAATCGACTTTGTAACCTCAAACCAAAATGATTTTACTGAAAAGAAAATATTAGTTGAGCGACCCCAAAGACGGCGTACCTGGACAAAAGAAGATTTTGACAAATTCTATTCAACAGAAGATGTTGAAAATATAACAACGTCACAAGAAGAATATAGGACATATAAAGAAATTACGACAGAAAGACCAGAAGCTAGAAAACCTAAGGATAACCTTAAACCAGAAGGGGAATTCGAAAAACCCAAACAAGATGAATGGCGCCCCGCTGAACGCACTAAGCCTACGAAACCACAAGATAATTTGCGTCCAGAAGGTGATTTTGAAAGTCCAAAACACGAGGAATGGCGGCCAGCAGAACGACCAGTTCAGAAAAAACCTAAAGATAATTTAAAACCTGAAGGTGAATTTGAACAACCACGACACGAAGAATGGCGTCCTGCTGAGAGACAGACACCTAAAAAGCCCAAGGATAATTTGAGACCTGAAGGTGACTTTGCAACACCTGAACGTGAAGAATGGCGACCAGCAGAAAGACCTACTCAGAAGAGACCTAAAGATAATCTAAGACCCGAAGGTGAGTTTGAACATCAAAAGCCTGAAGAATGGCGCCCAGCTGAGAGACAAACAGCTAAAAAACCGAAAGATAACTTAAAACCTGAAGGAAAATTCGAAACTCCTGATCATGAGGAATGGCGACCAGCAGAAAGACCTCAGCAGAAAAAACCACAAGATAATTTAAAACCCGAAGGCGACTTTGAACAGCCAAAGCACGAAGAGTGGCGTCCAGCTGAAAGACAATCACCTAAGAAACCAAAAGATAATCTCAAACCTGAGGGTGATTTTGAAACTCCTGAGCGCGAGCAATGGCGTCCAGCTGAAAGACCTGAACAGAAAAAACCTCAAGACAATCTTAAACCTGAGGGTGATTTTGAACAACCAAAGCATGACGAGTGGCGCCCTGCTGAGAGGCAAACGCCCACAAAACCAAAGGACAATTTAAAACCTGAAGGTGAATTTGAAAAACCTGAACGTGAAAAATGGCGTCCAGCTGAACGTCCTCAACAGAAGAGGCCACAAGATAACCTTAAACCTGAAGGCGATTTTGAACAACCTAAACAAGATGAGTGGCGTCCTGCTGAGAGACAAACACCCAAAAAACCTAAGGATAATCTAAAACCTGAAGGTGATTTTGAAACTCCTGAACGCGAGCAATGGCGTCCAGCAGAACGACCTAAACAGATGAAACCGCAAGATAATCTTAAACCTGAGGGTGATTTTGAACAACCGAAACAAGATGAATGGCGTCCAGCTGAAAGACAAACACCTAGGAAACCTAAGGATAATCTTAAACCTGAAGGTGACTTTGAGCAACCAAAACAAGATGAGTGGCGTCCTGCTGAGAGACAAATGCCCACAAAACCAAAGGACAATTTGAAGCCTGAAGGTGAATTTGAAAAACCTGAACTTGAAAAGTGGCGTCCGGCTGAACGTCCTCAGCAGAAGAGGCCACAAGATAACCTTAAACCCGAAGGTGACTTCGAACAACCTAAACAAGATGAGTGGCGTCCTGCTGAAAGGCAAACGCCCACTAAACCGAAAGACAACTTGAAACCTGAAGGTGAATTTGAAACACCTGAACGTGAAAAATGGCGTCCGGCTGAACGTCCTCAACAGAAGAGACCACAAGATAATCTTAAACCTGAAGGTGACTTCGAAAAACCTAAACAAGATGAATGGCGTCCTGCTGAGAGACAAACACCCAAAAAACCCAAGGACAATTTGAAGCCTGAAGGCGATTTTGAAACTCCAGAACAAGAAGAATGGCGTCCAGCAGAGCGGCCCGTTCAAATTAAACCTAAAGATAATCTTAAGCCTGAAGGTGAATTCGAACAACCGAAGCAAGATGAATGGCGACCAGCTGAGAGACAAAAACCTACAAAACCAAAAGATAATTTGAGGCCAGAAGGTGATTTTGAAACACCTGAGCGTGAAGAATGGCGTCCAGCTGAACGCCCAGTTCAAAAGAAACCTAGGGATAATTTAAAACCAGAAGGCGACTTTGAACAACCTAAGCATGATGAGTGGCGCCCTGCTGAAAGACAAACGCCCACAAAACCAAAAGACAATTTAAAACCTGAAGGTGAATTTGAAAAACCTGAATGTGAAAAGTGGCGTCCGGCTGAACGTCGTCAGCAGAAGAGGCCACAAGATAACCTTAAACCCGAAGGCGACTTCGAACAACCTAAACAAGATGAGTGGCGTCCTGCTGAAAGACAAACGCCCTCTAAGCCGAAGGACAACTTGAAACCTGAAGGTGAATTTGAAACACCTGAATGTGAAAAGTGGCGTCCGGCTGAACGTCGTCAGCAGAAGAGGCCACAAGATAACCTTAAACCCGAAGGCGACTTCGAACAACCTAAACAAGATGAGTGGCGTCCTGCTGAGAGACAAACACCCAAAAAACCCAAGGACAATTTGAAGCCTGAAGGTGATTTTGAAACTCCAGAACAAGAAGAATGGCGTCCAGCAGAGCGGCCCGTTCAAGTTAAACCTAAAGATAATCTTAGGCCTGAAGGTGAGTTCGAACAACCGAAGCACGATGAATGGCGACCAGCTGAGAGACAAAAACCTAAAAAACCAAAAGACAACTTAAGGCCAGAAGGTGATTTTGAAACTCCTGAGCGTGAAGAATGGCGTCCAGCTGAACGTCCAGTTCAAAAGAAACCTAGGGACAATTTAAAACCAGAAGGCGACTTTGAACAACCTAAGCATGATGAGTGGCGCCCTGCTGAAAGACAAGCGCCCACTAAACCGAAAGATAATTTGAAACCTGAAGGTGAATTTGAAACTCCCGAACGTGAAAAATGGCGTCCAGCTGAACGTCCTCAACAGAAAAAACCACAAGACAATCTTAAACCAGAAGGTGACTTCGAACAACCTAAACATGACGAATGGCGTCCAGCTGAGAGACAAATGCCCAAAAAACCAAAGGACAATTTGAAACCTGAAGGTGAATTTGAAACTCCCGAACGTGAAAAATGGCGTCCGGCTGAACGCCCTCAACAGAAGAAGCCACAAGATAATCTTAAACCTGAAGGTGATTTCGAACAACCTAAACAAGATGAATGGCGTCCTGCTGAGAGACAAATGCCCAAAAAACCAAAGGATAATCTTAAACCTGAAGGTGACTTTGAGCAACCAAAACAAGATGAGTGGCGTCCTGCTGAGAGGCAATTGCCCACAAAACCAAAGGACAATTTGAAGCCTGAAGGTGAATTTGAAAAACCTGAACTTGAAAAGTGGCGTCCGGCTGAACGTCCTCAGCAGAAGAGGCCACAAGATAACCTTAAACCCGAAGGTGACTTCGAACAACCTAAACAAGATGAGTGGCGTCCTGCTGAAAGGCAAACGCCCACTAAACCGAAAGACAATTTGAAACCTGAAGGTGAATTTGAGACACCCGAACGTGAAAAATGGCGTCCAGCTGAACGTCCTCAACAGAAGAAGCCACAAGATAATCTTAAACCTGAAGGTGACTTCGAACAACCAAAACAAGATAAGTGGCGTCCTGCTGAGAGACTAACGCCCACAAAGCCAAAGGACAATTTGAAACCAGAAGGTGAATTTGAAACCCCTGAACGCGAAAAATGGAGGCCCGCAGAACGGCCGCAACAGAAAAGACCAGATGATAATTTGCGCCCTGAAGGAGATTTTGAAAAACGCCATCCAGAAGAATGGAAACCTGCTGAACGCCCTATTCAAAGAAAACCAAAGGATAATTTGAAGCCAGAAGGTGATTTTGAGACTCCTAAACATGATGTATGGCGTCCCGCTGAACGTCCTATACAAAAGAAGCCCATTGACAATTTGAAACCTGAAGGTGACTTTGAACAACCTAAAGTTGATGAATGGAAGCCAGCAGAAAAACAAACCCCCAGAAAACCTAAAGATAATCTTAAGCCTGAGGGTGAGTTTGAAAAACCTGAACCAGAAAAATGGCGGCCTGCAGAACGACAAACACCTAAGAAACCTCAGGATAATTTGAAACCTGAGGGTGAGTTTGAAAAACCGAAGCAAGATAAATGGCGTCCTGCTGAAAAACCTGACGTTGTTAAACCTAAAGACAATTTAAGACCAGAAGGGGATTTCGAAAAACCTAAGATCGATGAATGGCGACCAGCTGAAAGGCAAACGCCAAAAAAACCAAAAGATAATTTAAAACCAGAAGGTGATTTTGAGACACCTAAACAAGACAAGTGGCGACCGGCTGATCGACCTGAAGTTAAAAAGCCAAAGGATAATTTGAAACCTGAAGGAGAATTCGAAAAACCCAAACAGGAGGACTGGCGCCCTGCTGAACGACAAACACCAAAAAAGCCAAAGGATAACTTAAAACCTGAAGGTGAATTTGAAAAACCTAAACATGATAAATGGCATCCAGCAGAAAGGCAAACTCCTAAAAAACCACAAGATAATCTTAAACCAGAAGGTGAATTCGATCGTCCTGAAAAACCTAAGCCACAGGCTCCAGGTGAAAGACCAGTCCAAAAGAAACCCAAAGATAATTTGAAACCAGAAGGTGATATGGAAGTTGTTCGCAGAACCGACTATACAGCTACTCGAGGAGATCGTGTAGAAGTTGTCAAACATGAAGATCATTTGAAAATGGAAGGTGTTATTGATGTTCATCGCTCTAGGGATGATTACAAACGTATCGATAAAACTGAAAGAGTAGTTATTCAAAAGCATGAAGATAACTTGAGAACTGAAGGCGAGTTTATCGATCTTCATACTAGGAATGATTACAGTGCTACTAAAGGTGAGAGAGCACCGGTAGTTAAGCCCCAAGATAACCTCAAACCTGATGGCAAATTTTACAAGCCTGATGTTGTGCCTTCACAACCCGCTGAGAAACGTAAACCTTTCAAGCAAGTAGATAATATTACAATTGAAAGAGATATCGATGTGCGACAAAAACACAAAATTGAAAGGGTGGACATAATAAGACGCGAAGATAATTTAAAAGTAGAAGGCGAATTTATTGATATGAAACAAAGAAACGATTACAGTGTTGTCACGGGTGAAAGAACAGCTCTCGTGAAACATGAAGACAATTTAAAAATGGAAGGAAGAATGGAAAACGTTCATACGTCATCGTCGGATACCTATAGAGTTGTAAAGGGGCAAAGGGTGAAATTGACCCGAAGAGAAGATAATCTCAAAATTGAAGGTGTTTTTGAAGACCATAAGCGAAGAGATGATTATAAAGTAGTTAAGGGTCAAAAGACAGCCATTACTTATCACCCAGATGATAGTAAACCTAAACCAATAACGGATCAAAAATCTGTCAATGGAGATAAATATACACCAGAAAAACCTGGCGATAAAAGTTTACCAGATAGCAAGGAACCAAGACAAAAGTGGGTAACACATGATAAAAGCGATAAAGTCGTGGAAATCCAAGATTCAAGAAAATCATCGTGGCATACGTCAAATATACAACATTTAGAAAAGTCAAGACATGATCATCACTCAACAATTTATGCCGAAGAAAGACGTAGTCATCCGGAGGATACAAACAGGCCTGAAGGTGATTTTGATCGACCCGGTCAACAAGAGCCTAAAGATCGTCCGGGAGAAAAGCCTCAGTTGAAACCGGGTGAAAGACCTGAACAATTCCGTCCTAAGGATAATCTGAAACCTGAAGGTGATTTCGACCATCCTGGCCATCAAAAATGGCAACCGGGTGAGAGACCTGAACAGTTCCGTCCTAAGGATACTCTGAAACCTGAAGGGGATTTCGACCGTCCCGGCCATCAAAAATGGCAACCGAGTGAGAGACCTGAACAGTTCCGTCCTAAGGATAATCTGAAACCGGAAGGTGATTTCGACCATCCTGGCCATCAAAAATGGCAACCGAGTGAAAGACCTGAACAGTTCCGTCCTAAGGATAATCTGAAACCGGAAGGTGATTTCGACCATCCTGGCCATCAAAAATGGCAACCGAGTGAGAGACCTGAACAGTTCCGTCCTAAGGATAATCTGAAACCGGAAGGTGATTTCGACCATCCTGGCCATCAAAAATGGCAACCGAGTGAACGACCTGAACAATTCCGTCCAAAGGATAATCTGAAGCCTGAAGGTGATTTCGACCATCCCGGCCATCAAAAATGGCAACCAGGTGAAAGACCTGAACAAGTTCGTCCTAAGGACAATCTGAAGCCCGAAGGTGATTTCGATCGTCCCACCCAACAAAAATACCAACCTGGAGATCGCCCAGGACAAAAACCTCAGTGGCAAACGGGTGAAAGACCTGATCAAATTCGTCCCAAGGATAATCTAAAACCTGAGGGTGATTTCGACCGCCCTGTTCAACAAAAATGGCAACCTGGAGAACGTTATGGTCAAAAGTCTCAGTGGCCAACGGGTGAAAGACCAGAACAAATTCGTCCCAAGGACAATCTTAGAACCGAAGGTGACTTTGACCGTCCTGCACAACAAAAATGGCAACCTGGAGATCGACCAGGACCAATAAAACCTAAAGACAATTTAAGTCCCGAAACTGGCAGAGAATCTTACTCACCGAGGTCCAGAACTTCGCAGACTATAAATGGCCATGCGGACCATTCAGAATCACGGGGTGACTTTACGAGACATGATACAAGAATTCATTATGACAACACCCGAAGCTCAGTAGACTCTAAACATATTTCTGAACGCGATGATCAAAATAGAACCTATGTTACTCGGAGTAACACAGAGATGCACTCTGATGATAGAACGCAAAAAGATACGCACGTAAAACATACAACGATAGAACACTCGACAGCCAAACACTTGCAAAAAGGAACTCACAGTAAACATTCTTCAATTACTACTCGCGATGTTGTTGATCATAAAGGATCGCAAACGAAGCTTGATCGCGGAGTATCAAATGAGACTCTAGACCGGACTGATTCTCAACATAAATCTGATAGATCTATAGTGAAGAACATAAGTGATAAAAATGTAATAAATAAATCAGATTTAAAAAATAATATTATCACCAGTACTAAAACAACTAAGACAATGAAGCAAGTATCAGAAAAGAAACTAATAGGTGGAAAGATGGTTACAGTAACTAGGAATGTTGAAGTAAACACAATAACCGGAGGTGACACAGGTTATGGCCCTAAAAGGGTTCCAGTTGATCATACAACACAACAAAATAAGCCAGTCGTCGGTGAAACTTCTCAAAATCTTATATCAACAGATCAAAGAACTGTAACAAATAACGTGCATGATTCGCGCCACCAACATAATGTTATGGATAACGCATCAAGGCGAAATATTTCCAACACGACATACATTGTAAGAGAAGGTCACCATGATGATCGAAATGTTACAAACAATGTAAACACTCAGCATCAGGGCCAAGTGATAAGGCATGAAACTGGTGAGAATCTCTCTCAAAGGATTGCTTCTTCGCAGCAGTCATCAACATCAACTTCCAATGTACAAAATATGACATCACAGCAGCGACACAGTCACAGTTCAACGGACAGCCGTACTGAGCAAAACAGCATTAACATGTCTAAAGGAAGTCATACCAATCAAAACGTAATAAGATCAAATCAGCAACATGTTTCAGACCATCATACTCACGGACGACAAGTTGGCTCCGATGTACAGGATACTCATTGGTCTGATCACAGAGCAAATTCACAACAGCATCCTGTTTCATCTGATCGTCATGCTAGGCGAAGTGCTAGTTCTATAAGCAATGTCATCACAGGAAGCCACACAGAGCAAAATACTTCGAGGTCATCTCATCAGACCCAAGTTGTCAATAGAAGTCAACTAAGCGACAGTGTTACAAAGACGAGTATCGAATTTCAACGTGCTATGCACGGTGGTGGTGATTCAGCAACCCATGTTATTGACAACTCGGCGCGCAGCGGTCACCACAAGCGAACGTCTGATTTAGTTTCTGACACAGCCAGTTCCAACTCTGTCCTGCATCGCAAAGGCGTTTCTTCAACTACAGAAGCTCACCACTCTATAAGCTCGACTGCCGCTGCTCAGCGTAAAAGCATTGGAAATCTCTGCGAACGAGGGGAGTATATTAGTAATTCAAATCAAAGTACTGACAGGAAGAGTATTAGTTCTATGCACCGCTCCGCTCGTGAAAACATGGCGGTGATATCGCAACATACAGATAGTTCAGATTCTCGTCGGCAACAAAGAAGGGATGGCCAATCGACTTTGATAGTGGAACGCCAACCTCGTGTCACAGTAAGAGACAATCTTCGAGTCGGTGGTGAATTTTATGGACAGTCAGAAGCGAAGGCTTACGGAAATTTCTCCCGAACTGAACATCAGCAGCGATCAGAGCGTTCTGAAAGAGTTGAGAGAGTGGAACGCCACGCTCGTCACGGGAATACTTCGCACTTTGTGTTAGGCGATGGTGGTACTAGCTACAAGCGAGAGTTCACCTCTCACGTCCACGGAACGTGTCCTGCAACTTTGTTGGATTCATCGCGTACTCCGTTTAAACATACGCGGGATTCTCGAGAACATAAATTTTACTCCTCCAACAAAACAACCCAGTAGACCCAGCAGTAAACAAACTCCTTTCGAAGTAAAGACTAACTTTTATATAATTATCATTCCTTATTTAATGGCGCTTTAAATTTTAATCTTTAATATTAAACTATATTTTATGTTATATGACGTAATTTAATTTTAACAATGCGATTATAACAAAATGAAATGTGCCTTTTTATGAACGTAAGAGAATTGCATAATATTATATTATGTATTACATTAAAACCTACCTAACATAATGTATAGGTTTTCAAATGATTATTATTTATCTTTTATTTTGTCAAACTTTGCCATGTAATAAATTTTATACAATATTTATATGTGTTTCATTTATGGTTAATTTTTATTTGGTACCTAAATCATTGTTTAACCATGACATTTTTGCATTGGTTTGTGGGCGTTAGTAATGTGTTTTATACGTTAGTAGTATATTAATTAGTTCATTGGTTTTATAAGTCACTTACTACAATTAATGTACAGGTGTCTCAAAAATGTATGGAAAATTTGATTTACTTGTAATTTATTTAAGTAAGTGTTGCATTTTAATTATTAGAAAATAATAATTATACATAGCACATAAAATTGGATATGTTATAGTATGTGGAACGTCCACATTCTGCTCGACCAGATCAGTTTTCAAACATTTTGAAACGAAAAAAATGTAACGTAGTGAAGAAAAATGGATAGCCCACAGATAGCCCAAATATCATTCCTACCATATTTTGTACTTGTTAGTAGTACGCGCATTCATCATGCTGAGTCATGATGGTAAATTCTTCAGATACCTGTATCACTGGATCCACTAAATTCCGCTCTTGCTTACGACTGTATTTAATGGTAGTTGGAGCATAGCCCGCATAAAAAATGTAATGACGGACCCACAGAACATCTAATAATTAGTTAGAAAGGGCATAGCACGTAATTTGTATGGGAACCGCTGTCGCCGTTTCAATAACCACTACTAACGAAAATGAACAAATACGCACGAAGGTTGTTATGTATTCGTGAAGTAGGTGTGACTCTGTACCTAGGGATTGATTGACGATAAATTTTTATCGGTATTTATTTTCGCAAGGTATCCTTATTCATTATATACTTTTATACTTTTTGATTGTAATAACTTACTCCGTCGACAAACTTATATTTCATCATGGCCTCCGAAACAAAGTCTTTTCCAATTACCGCACATGAAGGCATTTTTACGTAATTAAGTCGCAGTATTTCGCCGTACTTTTCTCCGTTGGAGTTTGCGAGTCACTAAACAGCGCAATCGCGAGTTTTTGTGCGATGTGCGCATTTGATCACAGTATTGGCGCGCCTGCCTTGCCCACAATTCCTTTCTAACTAATTATTAGATGTTCTGTGGACGGACCCATCATACCCTTAGCCATACCCCTGGGTGGTAGGGTGGGTACTTTTTGTTAAAACTGTACCACTGAAAATAGTGAAGAAGCATGCCCTTCTCATAATGTAAGTATCCCATGCTCCACCCAGGTGGAGAAATTAGTTTAAGCAAACCCCAAAAGAGACATCCAGAAATAAAACACGTACCTATATGCACAGCGTCTATGTACTACACACACATCATTAAACGTCGCGAAGGTGCGCTGTGGAGGAGCGAAAATTTAAATAAATACCTACACGTGATATTTTACTACACCCCCCCTCCCCCTTCGTGCTATTTTCGTGATTTTTGTCAAACCCCTCCCCCCCCCTTTCAAGCCTCACGTGATTAATGGACGGCCCTTTAGTCGCATGGGCCTAGTAAGGTCAAAATATTAGTGCCATAAATCCCATTGTCAAGCACTTAATCCTCGTGAACACTACGGAACTAACGGGATGGACGGAATTATAGTAGTATAATTTCTTTTGTTATGCCTCTTGTGTTATTTATGATTTATTTTTAAAATCCCCACCAAGTTCACTTTCTTGTTTAGTTTATTTATTTATTAATTTATTTATTTCATTCACAAGCTTAAAAACTAACATCACAGGTATCCCCAATTCGTTAGTGTGCCTAATTATGTTTAAATTTACATTACAATTTTAAATAAAGTACATAGTAGTTTGATAGGATTAGGATCTGTAAAATAATAACGCATGAATTACACTATTAATAACATTTTATTAACACAAGTAGTAGGTAAACAATTGAAAATAATATATTTTTTTTTTATATCAGCCTGTCAGGATATTTATCATCATAGATTAAATTAACGCGCTAAAACGCTTAAATATTTACTTTCACTATAAAATGACTAAAGATATCTAATTTTATATTATACGTATTACTTTGCGGCAGCTACATTATTTTCTTGTTTTAAACGTCGTATTCTTTTAAACCTTCCTAGGTCTTGTTCATAATTTCGTGGAAGGGAACCAAACGCGTCGTTTTCTTGATAGCGCGCTGCATTATTATATTCTTCTGATAACTCATTATTTTCATTCTGTGAACTATAATTGTTTTCTTGCCTTAATTTAGTATTCTCGCCTTCGATATTTGAGTTATCAAAGGGTTTTCCAGTTCTCCTAATGCGTGCGACACTATTATACATCATATTGTCATCTACACCCTCTATTCCAGAGAGCACAACATCCGTATCTGATCCTAAGCTTGCATCAGCTTCTAATTTGTTTTTATCCATATGAAATTGCTGTAAATTCCGGCAATGTTTTATATTATTTTCTCCGTTGCCTTTAGAAGTATCAATCCCTCGTTTAGTTGAATCACCAGTAGCAAAGATTGCCCCTCTGTCAAAAAAACCGTCATCTTGGAATTCTCCTCCATCACTTTCTTCTTCATTATTTTCAAGTGCACTTGAAAAATATGGTACTTTTAGGTTGGATGCAACATTGTCATCTCTTTTTTTGACAACTCTTTCCTTATCTCTTTTTACTCGTACTAACGGGGCCATATCTGACCCAATTTTAAAATCATTTGTATTATCAGCGTTAGAAAATGATTCCTCTAAAGATTTTATAGAGTCAATATCATCTGAACATGCCTCTCTTTTATATTTATTATCATTGTATAAACTGCTTTCTTCATTCCATAACTGGGAAAGCCCTTCATTATCAGAACAAAATAAGTCTTCCTTTCCTGACGATTTTAAAATTGCAGGATCTTCTACGACTGACTCAGACTGAACAGAAGAATTTAAGTTAATTTCTCGTTTATTTTCTTTTTTTGACGTTTCTTTCTCAGAGTCCAGACTACCTAAAATCTTAGATTCCGTTTCAGATGACACCAAATTTTCTGTGTTATCTGATTTCACTGGTGTTTTGTCAGCGATGCTGTCTAATACGTTCATTTTGTCATTAGGCTTTTCAGAACTGTTTGAAGATTCAGTGCTTTTAGAGTAAGTCGATTCAGTATCTTCTTTCTTAGTATTGTCTTGTTTCTCAAAATTAGGAGCCACAGAAGAGTCAGCTTCTAGATTTGCTGCACCTCCTTGAATTTTACTTGTGTCAGATTGTTCATTGCTGACTAAACTGTTTTCCTCGTTAGCTCCAGCTTTTTTTGTGATCTCCCGTTTGTTGATACTGTCATATTCTTGTTGACAATTATCGATTATATTTTTTAATAGTGCTCTTTTGTCTTCAGAAAGTGAGTGGAGTAGTTCGTCTAATTCTTCTTTTGAAAGTTTCTTTACATGTCTTCTTATAGCTGTTTCTTCATCTTCATTGGCGCTTAACTCATTTTTTTGTGTTGATATTTGATCAGTAGCAATAGGATCATTTAAATAATTATTTTTAGTTTCTCTTCTATCGCGAACTAACGAGTCTCTGTCATAAATATGAACTGTGTAATATGGTTTTAAATATCGATCATTGTGAATTGGTCTCACCCGTTCATCTTCATTATATTCATTTGTCGCAATTTTTCGAGGTTTTTCGCTTCGGAATATCATTTCCCCTGTACCATATGCAGCCGTTCTTTTCACATCATTACTCACATCATCATGTGACAAATGTACAGAATCTGTTTGTCCCTCTCCGTTTTCCAAATAGTCTTTATCAGAGCGCGCATGGTCTACTTCTTCATTAGTGCCAGGACCATTTTCTTCTAAATCGGCTTTTGAGCCAGGATCATCTGCAAACTATTTGTATCTTATTAATATAGTTGGATTCTAGAATATAAATAAATATACCTACGTATACAAATTTAAATTATTAAATTGATTGTGAATCAAACCTGCTTCAACGAAGATTTCTGATCATTATGTTGATAGTCGTCAGTTGCTTCACTGTCGCTGTCCCTGTATGAGTTGTCTCTGGAATCCCTTAAAAGAGAGCAAAGGTTATGAGGTCAACATTTGTTTTTTAATATATAGGACATACGAGTATCAATACATATCAGTCTATTTCTAATACTTAGGTGGCGATGCTACATTCCACGGATTTTTCATCTAGTAAAAGATTAAATTATTCTTAAGATTTACGACACATTCCGAGACCGTACATTTCGAAGGTAGGTAGGTACCTACTGCGTTCCTCCTGCCTTCTAGGCTTGAGGCGTTGACGAAGCAGACATGTTGGAAAATAATTGTTGGATGATGTGATTATTACCAATCGTGTTAAGTACTTCTCAATATCTCATTCGATTAAAGTGTTTTGTTAAATCTCAGATTAAAGAAATAAAAGGCAGATATAACTTTCGCAAAGAAATGCAACGAATGACGTGAAGCCGCTTTTTTACTATGTGTGCATGACAACCATATTGACAGTTAGCAGTGGCATCGTAGAGACACATACTTCTTTGTGTGTGTAAGTTGCCACATTGAAAACAAAAAGTCGCAATCTCCCGCAATTTTGTAAATATTTTTTGCCATATTTTCGACTTGAAATATTATGCAAAATTAAATTGGCAAATTTATTTATCAAATTATAAATTATCAAAAAATATAGATATTAAATATGTCAAATGTTCTTTTAATATACAGTACTTAATATGTTTAATTGTTTTAATTTATGGTTTTTTCTCTTTTGGGTAGTTATTTTTCATTGAAAAATATTAAAATTTTAATACATTTATTATAATTAAAATACATGAAATATATATAATATACGTCATCTTCATTAAAATGCAATGAATAAACAAAGCAAAATTTGGATTGCCAATCATTATCTTGCCTATTTTGAGGAATAATAAAATCCCATTTATCTCGTTTAATAGCATTTGTCGGCAATCTGCAAAATAAAATAATTTATTGAGTAGGCTAAACAGGAACTAAAATAGAATAAAATATTTTCTTTCAATTGTGCATTTTATCGTAGGCAAACGTGATATTTTCAATCAACCAGGTTTACCTATGTTAAAATCCTTATTTTATTCCTCTAATCCTTTTTACAATCTATCTTATGTTTGTAATAACCCAGCGACTGGTATTTATGCATTGGCTGCATTTCCTCATTTTTAAATTTAAATAAATACAACTATTTACTTTTAAAATATTTTTTTTTGATATAAATTTATAATCGATCAGTGTTCAAATAACCCATGCATATTTCCCTAATTTAGGGTAATCGATTTTCATACAAAGCTGGTATAAAATTGAATAATTGTCGAGGTTTTGTGTTCCGAGCGCACCTCAAAAATATTATTATAAATAAATAATAAAATAATGAACAGTTACCTGTGAAAAGATATCTAATCTTCTTTTGCTTGATTTTGGGAACAACTTTAGCAGGTTTTAAAATTGCAAGACAGCATTTTATCTGAGAAAATTATTTTATAAATTTTGACAATTGTGACATGAAAGCTATTTGACGCTTTCTTTAGTACTGAATCGGGTTTGTATTTGCTTTTTTAGTTTGTATTTGCTTTGGTAGCTCCACATTTTAGTTGAATGAATATATCTGCCTTTTATTTCTTTAATCTGAGTGTTAAATCATCAATAATATATTTTGTTTTGTTGAGAAGAAGGTTCTAGTTATTTCTAAAAGCGTCACTGCGTAGTTATTAAAGGCTAGATATTTCCTATCTCAGATTAATGTTGTACTGTAATAATCCAAAAATATTTGTTGAACCAACGTTCGACGGGCAAACTAGCAAAACAAAATTATAAACTTATTCTGCATACTTATCATAATCTTGTAGAACGTGCGTTGGCCTTCCAAATGTTTCCAGAAATAAAAAGCATAAAACGATAATGCTCAAAAAATACATATTTGATTATAATTTTTTGCATCCAAAAGTCACCTTTTAAATCAATTTGACACTTATAATTTTTTTTATTATAATTTGTTGAGACTAATGAATGCCAAATATTTTATAACTGGCTGAATAAAAAAAGGTTTTATGTTAAAGTATAAACAAGATAACAAACAACAAGGTGTCATAAACAGGAAATCCTCATTTTAAGAAATATTTTTAAATATCACTCAATAATAACATTAATGTACACAGCTAGTACAAACAGAGATGCTAATTAGTAACATGGAAGCATGCCATAATTATGATTTATTCTTAAATTGTTTCCATTTTGTGCCTCCCTTATTTTTAAATTACAAATTACGATTAAGAGACAGATTATAGGACTTCTAAAAATGTGTGATACACATGAATGCGGATAGAATGAGTAACAGATTCTAACGTGTAAATATGTATGTGTGTGTGTATTTGCTAATCTCAGGCAAATGTATGCAGCTAAAGAGCGTAGCATCCTCATTGAGCACGCTTATAAGCATAATTAAAATGTCTTTTTATTTTTGAGTGTTTGGCCATTGTTTCTTTGATTTTGAATACTTTCATATATTGATTTTAAGGCAAAATAGGGTCAAGAAAAAAATATGCAATACTTACAACAATTTTATTTTAAATGAGACTGTTTCATCTCTATCACACTTATTATGTACATTTGGTTTAAATAAAACAAACCTTTGAAACATTTAACTGCGAAATCTTCAATAGTTTGTGCATATTTGAGAAAAAACATTTATGTCTTACATTTAATGACATACAAATTGATCAAATAGATTTAAAGAATTTGTAGAAATACTCGATCACACAATTTGGTGTCTCGTTGCTTTCGCATCGAAAGCCTTCTCACAACTGCACTCCGTATCTAACACTAGTCTAAATTCCAAAATGCAAAAGGTAAAAAATTTCATTGTTACATATCTATGAGTACTTTCAAATGCAATTCATTGACAGGTTGTATTCCATCTGCATACAATTTAAAACAATGAGAACGTCACACATCTGCAAACCCGTCAGTACTGGATACGCCCGCAACCATTTAATCAACTATGTAAAAAATTCTCTCCAACATTTATAAAGCATTTATAATAAACATCCATAACAAACTTTAATAAAATAGAAATAGGAACACATTATAAACCTGGTTGCACAATGGCCGCTGCCGTGACAGTGCAGACGGGTTTACAAACAGATATAATAAAATGTCGCCCAAATAAACTGTCAAATCGATAAAATTTGAATTTAAAAAACATATTGCACCTGATTTAGACTTGAGTCTAACCCAAAATATCCGTTCCGCTGACACTTGTACGTAATCGTGTCTTAAATAAGAAAACACTATGAAAATCTCTAAGAAAAAGAAGACTTACACATACATTTGAATTAGGCTTCCCTATGATTTATCTTGTGCTTATTTCCTTTATCACAATAACCGTACATAGTAATTATTTATACAGTATATCCTATCATATTCTCTGTCATACAGTACACCCTCGAAAGTGAAATATAAAATTGATTTTAAAACATTAACAATAATAGGATAGTCACGTGACCACATGACTCGCAGATTTTACATAAATGGCGGACGCACTTAAATTAGTGTTCCCAAGAATCCAACACATATCACATACTGGATAGTGAAACAGTACTTATATATTCATTCCATCGCAATAATTACTTTAAATGTATTTATGAGTAGATGATCCTACCCTGTAGAAGTGTTTATACGTCAACTTTAATCGAATACATCATTTATGACTTTTCCATTGTTTATTCACGTCTCGCTTGCCTTCAAACCTCACAAAATTAATACCGTCCAAAAGTAGATTTATAAAAGTTTTATTAACGTATTACAAATAACACAACCGACATACAGAACTGTTTATCACTGAGCCATTCTACAATATTCAATGCATTGAAATGATAACTAATAAAAAAATCACTTAATTTAATAATTTTTTTAGAAGGTGCGGAAACTATTTCGTTTGAAACTCATAACTTGATGACTAGACTCTTAAAACAATAAAATGAGCATTAACAAAACAAAAAACACATATCTAATTATAATTCACTGTACTCACAAATCGCCACTACGACTTAATACTAAAAATAATTTGTACATTTGAAATTACAACAAAATATAAATATGGCGCTGTTTAAATTTCAATCGAAGTATCATATAAAAATAATATGCATTGTAGTAATCATATCACATTATAATTTATACATATTATTTTCATTTACATTCTACAACAGGCATGATGACAGATTTTGAAATACTATTCCATATTGTTGGGAAATATATTATAATTACAACGTATTAACACAAAAAAATAAGGTTTAGTATAAAATAAATACACTTCAATTTATAAGTTTAAAATTCGCACCAATACACTTTAGTGTCATGGCGTCGCTTGCGACGTCACACCTCAGTTCGTTTATTTACTGAGGTGTGATGTAATTCGCACTGATTGAGAATGATTGGCGTTCAAGATAGCATGGCGGCTTGCCGTATTTTGTAGTTTATTTTATCAAAACTATTCCTAATCTCGCTCATAATAATACAATAAATGCGTGTTTTGTAATCCATTAATAGGGTTTCATTAAATAAATACATAATTTTAGTGATTTTTACTTACTGTCATCATGTCTATTGATTGTCAATAAAACACATTTCGAAACATGAATAAATTAAAATAGTTAAAACTCCAATCGGTAATTGCGAGTACAGTGAGCATTACCAGCTAAATATTTCCAAACTATAACTACTTAAACTTCTCTATCAGATGTAGTCCTACCAGGGGCGGCTGTACTTTAAGTGCACTCGTGCGCCGAACTGCCAGATTTTAATACATACAAACGTTTATGAACGTTTAGAAAAATAAAACAAAAAATGTTTAGTAAATTATTTGATTAACGATCTATCCAATATTAACGAAATTATGATAAAACAATTTAAGCTCTTTGCTAAAGCATTTAGACTTAATTTCGCGGGACTCAATATTCCCGGTGCGCTAGCTCCGAGCGCACGGCGAGTGTTCATACAACTTCTATGAAATGCAACCGAAAACGCCTGGCGCGTGAGACAGAGCTAGTTCAATAGTAAATGTATGGCGAAATATGACCGCTTTCGAGCGCCGCACGAGCGCACCGAAGATTACCGAGAGCGGGACGAAGTTTTGACGAAATTCGCGCGCGCATCGCCGGCAAGCTCGAAGGAGTTTTTGTGTTTGCTAATCAATGATCTTCTATATTGTTAATTGTTTACATTCTGCAAGGATTTTTAATATTAATTAGATAGTTACTGAGTTGTGGGACATTGTGCGTCAGTAAATAGATGTAAAAATGAGTAGGTACTAACTTTAACATTGACTTTATTAAGAGTAAAAACAAAACATTTGAACAAAAATTAGAAATAAAATCGGCAGGACCGCCCAGGCCATTTCTTAATTTGAAACAAGAGTGTAAATCGAAAAATAATTTTTTTCTCTCTTGGCAGTCGTTAAAAATACGCTTATACAGTGCACCACCACTTCTAGGATCCACCAGCCGCCACTGAGTCCTACTACAGTGAAAATGCATATTCGCCGTCTCTCGCACAGAGAACAATGAAAATAATTAATATATTGTCAAATATAACAAACGAGAACTACCTACAATAGAAAATTGACGTCCACTGAAAGAGCTTCGCAATCATGCGTACTGGCGTACCACATACATAGATATGTTTGCGACAAAAGCTTATTAAAAATGTCAATAACAATTTCTGTCCTATTTACAATCGCTTAGGAGATACCTAACGACAACATACAATAAGGGAATTCGGGCACAATGTAATCATGCTATAATAACGTGCTAAAACAAGTTTAGTATTGGTCGTACACTCATTGAATATCGTCAGGGTGAAGTTCAGTCAACGCTTGAGCAATCGTTGAACGACGATTAAACACTAAGAGGAATATACAGATAAAGAGGTGTAATTTGTTTTAATAAAAAAATAGTGTCGTAAATCGTAAAAAATACGCCGTGGCCGTTATACTAGCATGCAACATTAGCGACATAAATGCAATCTCGTGAAGTGAACACCTTTTATTTACACAGACCGGCCGAAAGGCCCACGTAGATATAATAATATAATAATATGAAAAAATTCCGCATTAAATTCGAAGTAAACTCTAATGATATTCCAGTTTATATTCACAATACTTACGAAACGATCACTTACTATACACAAATCGTCGATAGACCGATCGATCACCGTTTTTTTTTAATAAAAAAAAATCTAAAATCTACAACGTACCTAACCCTTCGAATTAAAATGAGTAAAACATTTAAAACCACAATGAACACTCGCACTAGTAAAGTTACAGGCTATCGGTTAACGTTCAGATCGTACGCTGGGAATGTGAGTCCTATATTCACTATCAGACTTGAAACGATACGAATTGTCATGAAGGATAGGGAGCCGTCACGCCGTGGCGCCGTGGCGCTTCTCTCTGGACACGGTTGCCGATGCGTTGACAATCAATTGACATTATATTAACATTTATTTATGTTTAAGGAATTTTAGATATATGTAAATATGTTGAGTGTTGATTTTTGAATGACACTGATATTTCGCTTCCCTTAGTCTGCTCTAAGAGTGCCTTTCAACCAGAGATGTGCTATGCAGCTATGCTGCGAAGATGTGAAATCCAATAAATATGATTGGTTCAATAAATTGATTGATTTCCACCAATGAATATAATTGGTGGATATCAAATGCATCCATAGCAACGTAACATAGCACATCTCTGGTGGAAAAGCACCCTAAGACTTGGGCATCATGTCTGCCAGATGGTTCAGTCAGTCAATCGATTTTATTTGGATAATTTCATAAAAGGTTCTTGAAATGCAAGGTTAAACGAATATGGGGGACGAGTTTCGAAGTGTTGCTTAAAGATAGATCACGTCACATTGGATGAATATCTGCGCCCTATCATTGGTCAAAAGTGTTTTCCAATGTCAAATGATCGTCTCAAGGTCCTCTTCGAAGCTTGTCTTCCATACGTATATAAAAACTTCATGTTGAAAAGGCACATTATGTACAAAATAATCCTTCATAAATTGACATCATTAATTAGTCATGCCATTATTCCGTTTATCATCATGTCAATTAGTTTTTGGATTGGGTCAATTTTTCATCAATTACTATGTCAAATAATTATACCACCCTGATACCTTAAACCACTTATGCCCAACTCAGTCACTAACGGTTACTTAAAACGCCCCTAAAAATTCGGTACTAAGGAGCGATTTAAGTAACCGTTAGTAGCTCTGAGTTGGGGAATTAGACCTCTAGGGTCTTTTTTTATGAATATTATTATAAATTAGTAGCATGGCAACCGTATCCGCCGTCGCACGATCGCATCACATCAACAACGTACAGAGAGCCGACTTTATACAAGTGTATGTAAAGTTATAAGAACGAGTCAAAAACGCCAAAAGCTAACCAAATCCTAAAAATATTATAATAGTGAATTTTTTTATGGATATTTGTTACTCATCACCCAAAAACTACTGAACGAATTTTCATGACAGTTAACACACAGATATGCCATAATCTATACTAATATTATAAAGAGGAAAGATTTGATTGTTTGTTTGCATTAAATAGGTTCCGAAACTACTGAACCAATTTGAAAAATTATTTCACTGTTGGGAAGCTACACTATCCCTAGGTAACATAGACAATTTTTTTTTTTACTTTTTTTCCCGAAGCGAAGCAAAGGCGATTTCCTAGTCTGAAATAAGATATAGGGTACTTGTTATACGGACGAAATGCGGGCAAAACCGGGGTCAGAGCGCTAGTAGTCCATATATGGGTCTTGACTCGTACTTGGAACTTTACACACACTCACCGTATACGCATTCTGAAGACGGATTCGATCAAACTTGTATAAGATTGCGAATATAATGTGATATCTGATTATTCTCTCCTTCGATTAAATATTTTATGAACTATTGAAAAAATAAGCATCACATTATAAAATTTTATTTTAGTTGGCTTACGATTTTTTTAATCATCAATCTTTATTTCTGTTAACTATTCGAGGAATAGGTATTTTGATATTACACATTTGGGCGAATCCGCCCTAAGCCAGGCCTTACAGTGTAAAGATAGTTTTTTCATTGATCCGGAAATAGCAAGCTGGCGTTAATACGACCACAACCCATTACATCCATGCCCATAAACAAAACTGCGGTTTTATTTTAACTTGTAAGTACTCAATTTTTCGTTTCACAAGTAAATCACTGAAAAAATACTACTAAGTTTACTAAGTACTAGTAGTAAAATTATCTATATAAAATGCAAATATCGTAAATCCCTCACAGCTACAATAATCATCCATGACGATCCAAGATGACAACACGTCACAAACATATCGCACCTTCGGTGCAACAAAGTCACAAATAGCCAAAACTGTAAAATTGAGTTAGTATGCCAAATTGTCTATAAAACAAGCATTTTACGTGAAACTATAGCAAAAACTACAAACAATTAATAGTATATATATTTTTAACCTATTACAGATAGTAATCCAGTAATATGAAAATAAATGGGAATGGGAAAAAATCTTAAAGTCCTCTCATGTAAAATTACAAAAAAAGCTGTTGTGCCTTTGCTGCACCGAAGGTGCGAATGTATCTCTGACCATGCTCATAATTCATAATCATTCGTAAATAGGCGACCTTGAGCACTTTAGTAGGGTTGGCATAGGTCTTTGAAATGATGAGCGAGTCAGGCAACCGATACTACTTCCATATCAATAAAAACACAATCTTTTAAACGGCCTAGCTCTTTATATTGAAGGTGTTAGTTTGTTAGTGAGGCCGCAAAGACGTTGCGTTGCGTCGTCATTAACGTAACAATGGCGTCGCCGTAACGCATAGTACGCTTCGACGTTGCCGCGTATTGAGTGTTTAGCTTTATGAAGATAATTTAAAGTTTGCACTAAAATCTATTCCACTACCACTCCCTGATTTTCCCTGGTCCCCTTGTCTGTTCCACGTACGTCGAATGACGTCACAATGCAAGCGGAATGCCACGTTGCATTAGACAACTTACATTTCATTAGCGACGACTAGGGATCGAACGATACTTTCGATACTGAGTAGGTATCGATACTTTTGTTCGCTATACTCGATACTGAGTACTCGATACTCGTACCTGGTAATTACTCGCAAGTACTCATATGAAACGTCGGTATCGAGTACTTTTAAAATATTGAGTACTTTTTAGTATTACCATATGGAAAAAGATCAACTGTGGCCCGTGTTACCGCTAAGACTAAAAAAAGTGTCATCGGGACATAAAATTCACTGCCGACGACCTTTTTTTTAGCTCTGAATGTAATCCTCGCGAGTATTCGATACTTCAGAACCGATACTCGTGTGGTATCGATACCTTACCCATCGATACCACACGAGTACTCGGTATCGATACCAGAGGCCGATCATTCGAACCCTAGCGACGACGTAATTCACAAACGTCAAAATGTCATGACATAAGTCATCGAACTGTCACTACAATGGATGACTTGCAGTTTTCGCAAAACCACATAATCCCTAACTTCCCACACTAATACAAAACGCAGCATTGTTCGACTCCGCAACGCAACCAAACCTCACTGCCTCACTCATACCACAATTCTTTCCTATCCAGTTGTATCGCTCGCTCTCTGTACGCTATGTAAGCGGGCGCAAGGTGCGGCGGCGGTCAGACAGAGGCGCGCACAATCTAACCTCACTGCCTTACTCACTCACTCACACCACCTAACTACCTACAGCTGTCTCGCTCCCTCTCTGTACGCTATATGCGGATGCGCGATGCGGTGGCGGTCAGTCAGAGGCGCGCGACGTGGCGCGCAAGGCGGCCCTACAGCCGGTCGTCGAGCCGATCGAGCCGGAACTCGTGTTCAACCGACGAGTCCGGCAGCAGCGCGTTGGGCTGCTCCAGCAACGTTAGCTCGTCCAAGTCGAGGCCGTCACGTAACTGCGCCTCCTCGCCGAATATGCCCGCGTCTAGCTCACCCGAGTAGTCTGTGGAAGATAATGTTATAATAAAAGATTATCCGCACTGGAACAGCGTGGTGAATGCTGTAGGCAAGAGATACCAGAGCTCAGTAGTGGGCCGTTAGTATATGGAAGCTCATACTTAAGATTCCATATAAGACTGGTGGCATGTATAGTCGGCAAAAGAATTAGGCATGATTCTAAAACCTTCTGTAATTATTGATATTATGGATTGTTTATGTTATCATCAATGTTAAATGATTCCTGTATACGTAAGGTATGAAATTAACTTTGCTAATAACGTAAACAATATGTAATATTAAACATTACAGAAGGTTTTAGAATCGTGCCTCGCATACCTGATTGTTTTGCCGACTGTACACAAAAATCTCTCTCCGATCTCCCTGCCCTCCTGTAGATATGCTTATTCATATTTTGTCTCGTCGAAAAGTTCAGTTCCCGTGGGATTTGTACAAAATAGATCTCCACAGCCGGCTAAAGCTAGTAAAAGACTATTTAAGTAGTGTACTACAAAAGCTAGTAAAAGACTAATTAAGTAGTGTACAACACATACCAGTGAGTATGATATCGGGTATGCTAGCGGGCGTGGCGGGGGTCGGCGGCTGCGGGGGGGAGGCGAGCGGCTGCAGCGCGAACCCACCGCCCGCCACCGGGTCGCGCGCGCGCCGCTCGCACCCCACGCCCGACAGGCCCACGCCCATGTTGCCCATGTTGCCCACGCTGCCGTGACCGCCTACCGCCGACTGGGGATGCGTGGGAATTCAGGTTACACACTTTTTTATTGCAGGTAAGGAAGTTACGATCGCGGTTTGTGCCAATGGAACACTTTGTTGTGCGTACGTAGTTGGTCCATCAGGAAATCTAGGAATGCATTTCAACCTTATCGTCATACAATTAATGTATACTAGAGACTCGATCTAGGGTCAAAATTCGACCGTAATGCAATGTAACTAAGGGTGACTTTTCATTAACATTTTTTTAGTGTACTATTTTCTTTAAATAAAGAACTTATAACATAAATATAAATACTTTCTGCACTTCTTCTCTGTGTAAACTTCAACCATAACAAACCTCAGATTCTTACGTGCATGCATTTTTCTTAAAAAAGGGGTACAAAGGTTTTCCCTTCACGTATTAACATAAAGATTCATTTTCATCACATAAAATGGCTAAGCATGCCGTGCCGCCAGTCGACGAGGCCCTAAACGGTATTATAATCGATTCTATAATGCTATATTATATGCATACAATATTACCTGCGAATATGTATGCGGTGAGTTCGTCGTCTGCGGCGAATGTGGGGAGTTGTGGTTCATGTACGTCGTGTTGTAACTCGACGTGGGCGCGTCCATCTGCGAACGTACGAACGATCACTACAACGCACTGCACGCACCCATAGGCACCGAAAACAAGCTCAAAACAAGGGAAAACAACGCTAATGCCCACCTTCCACTGCGAGCGGAACGAATTTCGTACGAACTCCGTTCGACTCGCACTATTGAATATCACAGGAGCGCTTCCACCGCCAACGAGTGAGCGGAACGAACCAAGCGAACGAAAAGCAAACTATGAAACTATTGAAAGCAAACTATTTTCAGATTAACTCTTTCTCAATGGAAGGTCGAAACTCTTTTAAACCGTTTCGCTCAGCTATTTCCCGCTCATTACCCTTCCGCAGTGGAAGGCGTGCATTAACCTCATAACAGGACGGCACATCTACGGAAATAAATCGAATTGTCGCACTTATCATAAAAAGCATTATAACTATAAACAATTAAGCGGGAATTAAATTGAAACTTATTATAATATAAATGAAACGGTGAACGGTGAGATTTAAATAAATAGTCGGTAATACATTCCGAAAGTTGGATACCTAATACAACTGCGGTGAATATCTGATAAACAAATATACCATGCTCTATCTATATTATACATATTTACCTAAATCAAAAATTGACATGCGAAAGTTTGTAGTGACAGTGTGTATAGAATTTGACTGTATAAGTAGTAACGTTCTATAAGAATGTATAATAAGGTTTAAAATACAAAATAAACGAAGAATTCGGCAACATTTTAATTTAACCCATAGCAAAATAATTTAATATTATAATCAGCATGCTTTACAGCCTTAATTTATTGAATATACAAGCCACTATGCGGGAATTAAAAAGTTGTGAGTTCTATGTGGGCAAACAGTACAATAGCTAAGCGATAAAAATCGAATATCTTATTAAATATTCAATCTATATAATAATTATTTCATCAGAAGTGTCAAAAGTGAAAAACTATGGTACTATTTTTTACTTTGTGTACATGTAGAGAAATTAACATATACATAATAATAATATAATACAATATATAGCCCACCTTTGAATTTGTACTATACAATTTCGTTTGTTTCTTTACGTGTAGGCTTCAAGCATGTTCGAGGTTTATTTTTGTTCATATCCCAATGTGCATAGAAATAGAGCCTCATAATAGCAATTACGAAAGTTAACGTTCTCTGAAGGTTAAGCCTGTACATCTATGTATGTCCAATTAGTTCCACATCTGTTAAACATACTACTGTATTATACAGGCTGATTAAATGACAAGCTTTTTTTAATAGAAACACCATTTTTTTTTAAAAAAGACATTATTCAATTCTAAAACAAAAGTGTTAATTGAATACGCTTGCTATTTTTCTTGGAAGTGGACGTCGCAAGCAATTATGAATATTAAGTGATAGTTATATCGTTAAATATTTAAAGTTTCAATTTTATAAATTAGTAGTATTTACGGTTTATTTTAGTAACAAGCTGAATTTATTTTCTGTAGTGTGGTTTTAATGAAAAAGTTTAGTATTGTACAACATACTGCAAAATGCCACCGTCAAATGACAATTTGCCACTGCGTTTTTCTTGATCATATACCATTGACTATATCTAACAAATGTGGCTCTGAGTAAACCTCCTAAATTAGAATCCATAATTAGACGAACTAGTTAGCTAACTCGATACAAATGTTGCCACAACACACCAATCAAACTTTTGAATACATTGTACTTATTGGATTCAAATCACTACTAATAACCGATACATGGCAACATTTGATAAGTTCACCTAATCACGCATTCGTCTAAGTAACCACGTGACGTAAAGTCGTATACAAATGTACCAAGTCTGTCTACGAGGTCAAAGTGTGTGTGTGTGTGTGTGTGTGTGTGTGTGTGTGTGTGTGTGTGTGTGTGTCGTACATTTTCCGCGACTTGCACGTGCGCGGTCCAGCCGGACTCGACGAGACTCTGCACCAACTGCGCCCAGTCCTTCACCAACATCCACCAACGTTACAAACGTTTACGTACCCGCGCGCAGAGCAAAGTGATACCGGTTACCAGTTACCGGTTGCGCGTTCGATACCGGTACTTTGCTCTGAGCGCGTGTGTACCTCGCGACTGAGATAAGGTTACTATTTCATGTTTTGACCTTATGATACATGAAACATTGCTATTATTGATTTACTTTTTATTATTTCAAGAACTTTAACTAACTTCTCTATAATAATATTATATTTTAGCGAAGATTACTTCATCGACATAATATAATAAAACCCAAAATTAAAAACAAATTCAAACCATTGCTTAGCTAAAAGCAAAGCAACAACCCATAACTGTCCCACTGCTGGGCTCGGAGTCTCCTCTCACAATGTGAGGGGTATAGGCCATAGACTACCACACTAGCCAAGTGCGGATTGGTAGACTTCACACACCTTTGAGAACTTTCTGGAGAACTCTCAGGTGTGCAGGTTTCCTCATGATGTTTTCCTTCACCGAAGCAAGTGATAATTAACTTGTAATACGCACATAATATTAGAAAATTAGAGGTGCGTGCCAGGATTTGAACTCGGGCCCCTTGGTTCGAGAGACCAACGTTCTAACCGCTAAGCTATCACTGCTTAGCTATAATTTAATTTAATTTAAAAATAAATTTTATTTAAATACTAGTGGATACCCGGCGTGTTCCACTATGCTACTTCTTTCTGATGAGAATGACAGATCAGTGTTTTTGTGTTCACGTTGACGTTGATGACGCCATCTTTACATATTATCTTCAAATTGTTGTATGGGAAAAGTGGAAAATCGACTTTATCAATGGACCGAATGAGCCTAATGCATTGTTTTATTGGTCTCAAGCTACCTTCGGATTGTTGCCTTTTAAATGAAACCATTTTGCATATTGGTTGAATGGTTTCAGAGTTTACTCTATAAAGGAAATCCACTATGAACTACAATGACAACTAATACACTATCACTCTTGTAACACGAAATAATATGGTAAATATGAAAATGTAAAATATATGCAATATCCATTATTCATTTTTAAGTAAAATTAATGTTTCTACTTTTATTATTCCGTAATAATAAAGAAATAGTAACCTTACTTCTGCAGCCAATAGCACAGTTACTTTGGAGACAAACAAGGCAAACAAACATGATTTTTTAAATAAATCCGTATTTCATCCAACTGTATATTATTGACTACCCATACTTGTCTCCGTATATGTTATTATAATAGCTATAATGACACTATGTGCTTTGTTTTACCTCAGAATGTGCTAAGATCAAGTGAATTACTTGCTGTCAAGTGATTTACTCAACTCATCTCAACTGTGAATGCTAGCGATGTACATTACTATTTATTTTTATATTTCTTGCCAAAGTTCCCGAGTCTCCCTAACAATAATCTAACATTATATTCAAAGCTTTGATAGTTTGATCACAAGTTAAGATTTTTGTGAGTTAAACTCATAAAAGAACTTTGAATTTTATCGCTCAAATTCCTTAGTTAATTATGTAGTTATACTTGTTTTGACCGTTTTCAGAAACAAGTTTTGTTTTTAAACTTATACTCGAACATATGAGTCACTAAAAATGCGTCGTTCGTCCAACTATAATGGCAAATGTAGAACATTTATTATTTGACTATACTTTAGTCAGATATTCTTTCACTGTATGTTTTATTACATATCCACATTATCCACCTACAATTTTTACTATCAAATTATACACTGTAAAATTATACATGTATGACGTATATAATAAGTATATAATATGAGGTATGTAGTATGTCGTATGTAAGTAATGTTAACGTTATTCTTATTATGAGAACTCACAAAAATCTCAACTTGAAGCATAACATAACATCTAGTATTTAACATATCATATAATATCGTTATTACTCACAACTCCTTGCTACTCCATCGAAGCATAGAAATGTTAGAATTCCTTATAAATAATATTATAAGTGCATATAACAAGATTGTTACATACACTTATAATGCTTATTAATGTAAATAAGTGTAAATAATAAAAGAAAAACGTCTATTGAAACTTATAGTTATTATAAATGAGTATGTTGTGTAACTATTTTTTATATAATATATAATAGGTATATTTTTGATAAGACTCACTCAAATATTCCCATATGAGTCAGAGTATTAAGTACCTACAGTACGTTTATCAAAGGTGATTTCAGACAGCTCAATTAACTGATTACTACTTAACTAAAATGAATTGACTGTCGGAGATTCTTTGCGGAATTTTATATTTTATAAGGTACATATATACAAAAGATTTAATAACATTATTCAAGTTTTTTCTCGCCGCTTACAAATCGTAAGTCACCATAATACCGTTCAAATGTAATTATGATCACTTATTTAAGTAACAGAAGCATGTTCTTACCATTGTGATTTGTTCGAAGGGTTGTAAGAGTGCTTGGTGCAGATTGTTATAGTCAGTCTGCGGAGACTCCGCGGGACTCCCAGGACTGTGCACCATCTGAAAGGAAATTATGTATTACAAATATTATTATTTATTTAAAAATATTATAAAACTTATTCCTCTACCAACTCTCAGTAAAGAGGAGACACTCGAACCTTCGCAGCCACTAATGGGTTAAAGACAATAAAATTATAACACTTATTACTAAATTATTAACTTTAAGCGTTTTTAATATTGTATCCACGCGCAATTTATATAGATATTTTTTTTCATATTGCTTAATATTGTAACCTGACTTTCCATAAACAAATAGTATTATGAAATGATCTTTACGTTACGTAAAACTTAAACATGACAATGTATAATACAAAAGACATAAAGTAAGAATAATATCTAAATTAGTCACTAAAACTGAACAAACATCAAACTAAAAATAAAAAATAAAAACTCACAGTAGGTGAAGGTATATTGATATTCGATGTCGATGAATATTGCGAGGGCGGACTACAGTGCGATTGGTAACCAGACGCCATCCAACCGTGTTCTAATGGAGACA
Source organism: Thymelicus lineola (assembly GCA_963932265.1). NCBI lineage: Eukaryota > Metazoa > Arthropoda > Insecta > Lepidoptera > Hesperiidae > Thymelicus > Thymelicus lineola. The sequence continues at coordinate 6,021,222 of OZ010700.1, read as the reverse complement.
TGTTCTGCAACCAGCCAAAATAATAACAATCAACAGCTGAAATAAAATAAACCCAATTGCCAATACCGTAAGAGCGATAGTAGCGTGAAGCCGCAATTGCTATGTTATTAAACTCAAAAAATTCTCCTCGATAATACCAGATCATAGCCAGCAAAATTCATGCACTAATATGGAACGAATGAAGCCCTTTAATTATTATGGACGTAAAATCGTGGCCGATTAGTAAAATTAATTTAGCTCTCTTACGAAAAAACATGCGAATCTTTTTGTTACAAATAATGAAAAAAAAAATTTGTTCTTCTCAGAACAAGTTATATTAAATTTCAAGAATTTTTTAATAAAAAAAATATTTAATGATATTCTGATCTTAACAAAATTACTACATTTAAAATTTCGCGATGTACAAAATGGTGGTTACTACATAATTTTTGTTATACTCAGAATATTCGTGTAACAAAATAGAAAAAAATTAGTAAAAAATGTGCATTTACAGAAAGAAAATATTAAAATCAATGACTGTGTTAGTGTTAGAAAATTATAGATGCAGATGTTCTGGGGTAAAGAGATCCAGTTAGGACCATATAATTCAACAATGACGTAATACATGAGTTCAAAATTAGTTATAAAGTACTTGTATAATTTTCAAATACGTGGTTAATGCAGCTCAAAAACTTTAAAAGAGGGTCCCATATCTCATTTTATAAAAAAAGTTACATAATATAAGGTGCAGTGATGATTACAAAACAAGCAAAAGTCGCTTAAATTGGTAACTTGTGATAAAGTCATGAAGGTGATGAATGAGAATTATTGGACACATGCTATTTCATCCATGACTTAAGCTTCAAAACGAACCCGTAGGACTTAAACCATTAAAGGTAACAAAATGTGTTATTCCACAGCAAAATCTTTTCGAATGTCATTTCCTTCGAAATACATTGTAAGCATAAGCAAACGCCTGCAAAATGGATGAACTTGAAATATATTATCAGGTTATAAAAGAAAACGAACCTTATTATGATGGAGATAATTATTTGTGTTTGGTACAGATAAGTGATTCTGAAATAAACAAAAAATAAAATGATTTGTGTTGAAAGCAAATAAACAACAAAAATATAACAACAACAATGTTAACATCTAATTGAGGCTAGTCCCTGTCGCATTGTTAACAATCAAACACACAAAAATATATACAACACAACTTCACAAGTAAATGCTGTTTTCAACTTCTGACACAAAATAAATATTATAAACTGTATAGTCTAACTCTAAATAATTAGATCACTTGTTACACGTTCTATGATATATCCATACAAACTTGTTTAAACAAAACTATGTCTATGGTTCACCGTTATTTTTTTCCAAATGATCATATGAAACATAAAAATATTTGATGCCAATTTAGTGTGTTGTGTGAACAGTCAAGTTATATCTTAATTTTATAGTTGTAAAACATTCACACGATTCACATACAGTACGTTATAAAATGTGTAACTAAAGAGCATTTAATAATCTAGACAATTTCCGTATATGTTTAATATTTGATTGATATGTATAGAAATACAGAGACGTGGTGTAATAGACACACTTAGCTATAAACGAGTTTAAACTAATATACCTTGGTATATGGATAAGATTAAGGCGTCAAGGGCCTTCTATTTAAAAACCTAAATATAACCCCTATATCAACCGTGAAAATTTAAATGTTTCGTCTGCAGTGTGAACATTCGTGACAAAAGGCCCCATACGGTATTCCACACCATAAGGTATTCCACGAAGGCTATCGAACACAACGGCTTTTTCTAGTGTTACATTTGATATAGTAGCGGTAAAAATTACAGTATCGAAACTAGTTGCACTCACGACCTAGAAACACATCACATGTGCGTGATATATATCACACTCTGTTATCGTTAACTAACCAGAAAGAGCGATTTCGAATTATAAATTAAAAAAAAAAACATAAAATCAGCTGTAGGTATATTTAAAACAAAATCGCTCACTTGAATTACACAGAAATAGCTTAACGTACCTATTTTATAGAAATACGCAAAACAGTGTCGACGAATACTAACATTAAGTAGTTAAAGAACTTTGTGCCCTTGAGTATACATAACTCACCTGCCTAACATACCAGCTCGATACGATCTGCTATAACTAGTGATAGCTATCGCTATAACCTTAATATTCAAAATTCAAAATAATTTATTCATATAGGTATTACTATGCACGTATACATATGGGATACACATATGCACGTCATTTTTTGGATTTTCGGAAAGGTGCTTTGTCATGGAGGAGAAGAAAATCCTAACGAAACTTTGTGTTCACACTGTGTTCGCGTGAAGCCGTACTACACCACTAGTGCCAACATCAACTGTCCATTCGAGAACAAAAAAGAAAAACTACTATTGACACTCACCTGCGTATCATACAGAGGCGGTCGGTCATGATGGTGCATGGAATGGTGGGGCACTGTGGCCCCCACCGGGGACCCCGACGCGGGCGACAGGCCCCCCGTTGCGGGGGACACGCTGCCCCCGCCCGGCGATACTGCGCCCGAGTGGGGACTCTGAGGGGCACATAACTACTGTTGTATTCCACGACGACGTTCATACCGATCACCCTGGGCACCAGGTACCTCGGAGGCCGTCGCCGATGGCATATTCGTGTTCAGCGACCCCAAAAACCCCCTATCCACATAAGAGAGCTCATTTTGGACACTTTTCACCCAGCTATTAATATTTTTCAGTCGCGCAGTTGTGGTCGCCCATGCGGTGAATATAGCATCTTTCATGCTGCATAATTATAAAACTAAGGCTATGCTCAAGCTAAGACTTCGTATACAGCATGTTCTTATCCCACATAACCATTTGCCACACAGTTTGTACCCAAATTCAAGGGCTCAAATATGGGCTAAATTTGACTTGTTTTTGGACTCACTCTTTATAGTAATTTATAATTAGTGTAAACATCCCTATTAACGTACGTATCTAGCGTGCCGGTAGTCGGGCGAGGTCCGATGCGGCAGGTACGTGTGTTGGTGCTGGTGTTGTGGCGGGTAGTGCACGGACGTGAGGTCGGGCAGCGAGCCGCCCGGCACCTGCAGCTCGCCACACACCAGCCCGCCGCCCCCGCCTCCACCACCGCCGCCCCCGTCCCCGCCGCTCTCGTACACACTACACACAGACACGACACGTCGATTATTACTGGGCAATGATATTAAACTCACAGATTACCCCCAATAGATACCGCATACAAGGCAACTGACGCGCGCCAACACGTACGTGCATTTGCATGTTCACGACATTAATTTCGACCAATACTGACCCGTCAAGTTCAAGTATGAATTAGAAATAGCCAATCACAGCGCATTTTGATGTCCCCCGCAAGCCGCACCTTCCGCCAAATTTTGTGAGTTCAAACTCTAAGAAAATTTCACTTATGCGGTATCTATTGGGGGTAATCTGTGTATTAACTATACATACGTTATGCCCTTACAAATCAACCAAAAATCTGTTCCGAAAAGAGCTACAGCACACACACGTTTATCTTTTGTTTCACTACACCAATCACACTACAATAACACACGAAGGCATTTTAACGTTGTATGTCAAATCTCAAGCACTTCTGACAACAACAAAACTGTGCCTATCGTCTTGTAATGACAGAGCGACAACGAGCACACGAGGTCAATTGACTGCTCTTACGATCTTCATCTTCGAAGTGCTAGTGACATGTCTACCTCTTTTTTACTTATAATATCATTGGCTCCAGCACACTATTTTGGCACTCTATATTATCACGTGTTAAATACGAGTATGTATAACGATATCTTCAAGACATTACCAAAAAATCTAAATCAAACGACAACATATTTCACGTTATACAAGTTTTACAATGTGAATCAAATTAAGTAAATAATGTTTCAAGTAAGTGCCAAATACAGACAAATCACACTATTATGTATTTCAAACTGTTTCATGGTGCTGGTAAAATATGGCAATGAACTCGTATAATATCTTATTTAATGAATTATATTTATTTGTTTACAAAGAAACAGTTTTATTTGATTCATGTTTTAATTGAAATGATTTTTTTATTATTTCTCGGCATTCAATTTATTTTAATTAAGTGTAATTAACACTTTGCATAATTTAATTTAATTTGCATAAATTAACCTTGCTCGAATTACATAATGTCTTAAAACCATTGTATTTTGTTTCTTCTAATTCTTATACGTACTACCAATATACGACTTCCTAGCGCCCAAAATCAATAGCTACCAACATTACATCATATAAATTTCGTTCAAAAGTCCGATTTTACCTACGACTCATTTAGTAGAAACCTTGTATGAATAATTTGTAACAATAATATAAATTATTTAATATCTATATTACTCACTTATTATTGTTTGGTATCCTCGGAATTTCACACGAGGACCGCGGACGATTCGCCGGATTTATACCGAATGTCGTCAACACGTCCAATGGAATATCAGCTGGAAATAACACAAGTTTATGAACATTAAAACACGTTTACGTATAAAATTAACGATCTTATATAATCTTTATAATGCTTATATATAAATTTATCTGTACTAATATTATAAAGAGAAAATATTTTATTGTTTGCATTGAATAGGCTCCGAAACTACCGAACCGATTTGATTTTGGAGGGGCAGGGGTAGAGGGAGAGGGAGGGAGGGAATTGAATGGTCTCTGATTTGTTAAACCTACCAAAACTATTAAAGTTAAAAATAACAACAAAGTACATTCATTGATTGTTAGGCGATACGAAGATCGCTGGGTCAGCTTGTAAAATTTATGCAAAAAAAACCAGTTAATCCAAAACTTTCCTGTAGACTTAAATTATTAATAAAGATTTTAGATATGCGAATTTCTTAAGGAAAAACTTTGCAAAATGGCTAAACCAATCAACTTTCTCCGTTTACTTTTATATATCACAAGGGCAGCACACAGTCAGCATTGAGCATTAAAAACAAATGTATGTGTTCGTCCTTTTAAGGCAATGAAATTGAGTTGCAAACTATAGTAATTTTATTTGAATTTAATTGCGAATTGACATTGACTGTATCTGCCTTATAACAATTGTCATAAAAGGAACACCGAAACTCAATTAAGGCGGGAAGGGTGTTGATTGCCAGTTACCCTTATACTGTCGCCTCGACCATCTATCCTCAGGGGTAGCAACGCCTCTGTGACAAATTTCGAGTGGGCCAAATACTAACGCGTCCGCGTTCTAGCTGGCCTCTAGCAGGACGAGTGCTTCTTATACAGTCAATAAAATAATTAGGTATGCATCATATGATTCAAAAACCTTACATTATCTGTTTGTAAAAAATGTTTATACTGATGTCCTTTATAGACTCTGAAACATCCAACCGTTATGCTTCAAAATGTTTTCATTTGAAAGGCAATAATCCGAAGGTGGTTTGAGTCCACTAAAACAATGCATAAGGCACATTCATTCTATTGGTCGATTTTCCACTTTTCCCATACAACAATTTGAAGATAATATAAAGATGGCGCATCAACGTCAACGTCAACACAAAAACACTGATCTGTCATTCTCATCAGAAAAGTTTTAAACGTAGTGGATCACGCCGGGTATCCACTAGTTTTTAATATTACAGATTTTTGTGTTAGTATCAATGTTAAATGCTACCTTATTACGTAACACCTGATTTAACATTGATAAAACCATAAGCATTATGTAATGTTAAACATTACAGACGTACACGTACGTTTTCGTATCATGCATACCTAACTCTTTTGCTCTCTGTACAAGAATATAGTACAACTAGTGTCGACGTTAGAGCCACTGACACCCCGGTCAAGCATATTATGGTGCCCACTTAACGAAATCAAAATCGTGTGTTAATATATTGCTGAACCAATGTGAACGTATAATAAGAATTTTATCTTTTCTTTTTTTTCGCCCCTCCCCCCAAATTTGACGCCCTGGCCCGTCGCCCCATCGCATCCCCCTCCCCCCTAACGCCGGCACTGAGTACAACATAATGCACACCCGTGTGGTGCAATGGTTACCATGCCGGAATGCCGTGCCAAGGGTCCTGGGTTCGATTCCCAGCGAGGCGGAAATTTGAATGATGAGTTTGAATTTCTGTTCTCGGTCTGGGTATGAGTGTCCTTGTCTTGTGTGTTGTCCATGGCACCTACGACACAGGGAATCCGAGTGTGGGGCTATGAGTGTGAAGCGTTATTTATTTATTTACCTCGACGGTGGTTCTGATGGGGATGCAGATGTGGATGTTGATGATGCGGCGAGAGCGGCTGGTTGGTCATCTGCTGCTCCCCGCCGCACGACTGGTGCAGGGCGGAGTCCGAGTTGGTGCGCCGCCAGTTGCTGTCCGGTGGGGGGCTGGAAACAACGGAGACGTGCATGAAACACTTATATTTGAAGATTAGGTTCAGCTCATAAGTTGATTATGTTCAAACAATGAATCCGAGGATGAACACACAAATGTTTGACACTTAAGTTCAATTCATAAGTTGATTATGTTCAAGCGGCCAGTATTGTCAATACATATAATAAAACATACAGTGATAATGCAGAATCGCACACCACACCACACACAGACACGCACATGCCACAGACAGTCAGACACACACAAATACATAAACACGCGCACACACACACACACACACACACACACACACGCGCGCGCGCACGCACGCACGCACACAAGAATATATGCCGGACACAAACCGTAACTTAGTTTAGTATTTAAGTTTCTCATTTTAAGTGATGTAAAAATCTTATGAGAAATAAAGTTCTTTAAACCAAATTGTTACTGATCGATGTCTATACATGGAAGATATTTGAGAAAAACTTTTACTCAGGGTCGTTATTAAGAAAATAGATCCCATAACAATGATTTTTAGAATTTTGGTTTGTTTGTCAGGTTTGTCTGTGCCTTTGATTTAAATGCGGCTTTCACTGAAGTATTGTAGTGAGCTTGGTTTAACTTTTCGTGTTTGTTTTATTCCACTCGGATCACAAATAAAAAAGTCATGTCAATTAAAAGAGTACCGTCTAATAATTTATTCGAGTGTCGGGTATCCGATAAACATTTACCGAAGCAAAGCGAAGGCACGTTGGCAGTTGATAATATTATTTGCAAAAACAATTTAAAAGATCACAATAGTAAATAATAAACTGGCAAAATTCATATCATACCCGCTGTATTGTTGTAGGCTGTAAATGTATCCGTGAGTGTTTTGTTTCTTGATAACATTTTTGGGCGGGATTAATATGTATTTTGTATGTATGTATAAAGTGTAATAAATAAATAAATATTTTAAAATCAGTTGAGTCGAGTCATTCGTGACAAAGCTTTTCATTTATTGTGTTACAAAATACAATAAACTGCAGCATTTTTTAGTTTTTCAAATAACCCTGAGTCTTAGTTTAGTATATGGTATTAAAATTTAAATTCTTCGTGTCCAGTAAATTCGTAGAATCGGCCAAACTCGTTTGTTACAAACAGTTCTATTTTTCGTCCAATACGCAGAACCCTAAGAATAAATTACAACTGGACAATAAGAGAGCTAATTTACATAATGTAAAGTAACTAAAGTACCTATGTAATGCGTAAATTATTATAATATATTTATAACAAAATCTAACTTCCCTATGGCGTCGGCCGCGAAACTTGAAAAGTAGATGATCTATTAACTTGAATATTATACTAGATAAAAACAATTTATCTTATAAACTTTTTGAGAATGAATGAATGAATGGACCACGAGCAATAAACGGATTATTCTTTTGTTGCTAAGGTAGCTATTACATATGTAACACTTTTAATATTATGAAATTAACCATCTGAAGTTATGAAGAGGAAAAATCTTAGGTACATATTTCGCTACAAGGCAAACTCATGAATAATTCAAAGTAGACACTTTTAATCCGAGAAAATTATACTTCATTATAAACACCTTTAATCATGCAGTTTTTGTTATAAGAAGCAAAAGAATTTCATGCAATAATGACATTATAACATGCAAAGAGTATTGACCGTCTATGAGAACTTAAATCATGTACAATGACAGTAGAATTGTTTCCTGTTGGTACTTGGTAGTGTTTGTACTTAAAGTTCACGACAGTAAAATTAATTATGAATGAGGTTTCCTAGAATGAATGATAATGGGCCCTGAATTAATGTATGTGTCATTTAGAATGGCACATACGTAAATGTTGGCGACGCCCGGCCGAAGTGCGATAAACACTTGTTTTCGTACATACAAATCAGACCATTAACTAATTTTAATTGTTCAATTGGCCAGATGAAACTTATGAGCTTGATTCCATTTTGATTCCATCGTATTAATTCATCCTTTTTCCTGTCACATAGCTTATAACTCATAGAGATTGTCTTCTTTAAAAATGAACGTAGGGACGCGTTATATTATTATAACGTGTAAGTGGTAATATTTAAGAAAAATTTTATTTTAAATAAATATTTCCATTTACAGGTTGTAAGAATTATATTTAGTAGGTGGACGTTAATTTTTAAAGTAGACGATCTCTACGGTGTTATGTGTTGTTCTATTTGAAATCCCTTAAGACATGTACCTACTACATAATATCAATCGACAAATTTTAAAAATAAATAATAATATTTTCATTTATTGTTTTTTAGGGTTCCGTACGAAAAAACTAAAAACGGAACCCTTAAGGTCGTAGCTGACTTATACGACACCGCTCCCATCCAACCGAAGTATGAGAATTCAAATATAAACTTAAAATCGTGCTCTGTAGGTACAACTATTGAGTGGCAAGGTTGCGGTTAGCTTGCTTCCCGCGCGCGGCTGCTAATTTTTGTTGTTACTGTAAAGTGCACCTACAGAGCACGATTTTAAGTTTATATTTGAATTCTCATACTTCGGTTGGATGGGAGCGGTGTCGTATAAGTCAGCTACGACCTTTATAAGATCACTCGTGCGTCTGGGCGATCGCCGTTCACAGCCAATATACTCCGAAACTATAGGACCAAATGAGTTAAAATTTGGTACTCATGTACTTTTTTTTGATCCCAAAGTAAACAACTAAATTTTACATACATACATACGTATCATCACGCCTCTTTCCCGTAGGGGTAGGCAGAGAGCACTTCTTTCCACTTGCTACGATCCTTAAATGTTTCGCTTCGTCCACTTTCATTATTCCCTTCATACATGCTCTTCGGTTTAAGGTACTCTTGACCTGGCCTTATTTCAAGACGTCCCTGATTTGGTCTCGAAACTTCCGCCTAGGTCTGCCCCTTCCAACACTTTCATTCACACTCGCGTTATACACTTTTTTCGTCAATCGTTTTTCATTCATTCTCTCGACATGGCCAAACCATCTCATCATACCTTTCTGAATTTTTGTCACTATATCTTCTTTCAGACTACAACGTTTCCTTATCTCACTATTTCTTATCCTGTCACTCAGTTTAACTCCTATCATACATCTTAACGATCTCATCTCAACTGCATTTATTCTGCTTTCATGTTTCTTCTGCCATACCCAACTTTCACTTCCGTACATGAGTGTCGGAACTAACACCCCCTCATGCACAGCCAAACGAGCCTTGTTAGACACCTTCCGACTGTTCATAAAGGAATGCAAAGCTCCATTCACCATGTTTCCTGCATTCACTCTTCTTTCAATATCACTCTCACACTTTTCATCTCTTGTAACCTTTGAACCCAGATACACAAACTCATTCACCTGTTCAATTTGCTCATCTCCAATCACGATATTGCAGTCTGTCACTGCCTCATCTCTTTCAAACACCATCACTTTCATCTTCTTTACATTCATCTTTATTCCCTTTCTAACTCTAACTAAAGCTCCACTCATAGCAGTTACCATCTCCTGCAACTCCTCGGCTGAAGACGAATGTAATAGTCATCAGCATAGAGAAAACATTTGACGAGTAACTCATTCATTCTCAACCCACTTTCATTCTCTTTTAAATCTGTCAAGCAATTGTTCATGAACAGATTAAACAGTCACGGTGACGCTACACTTCCCTGTCTAACACCTTTTTCGATATTAAATCATTCAGTGTATGCCCCGTTTATCCTTACACAAGCACTAGAATCCCTATAAAGAGATTGCAATGCTCGTATGAGGATACTGCTCACACCGTTCACGGACAATGCTGACCGCAATTCATTCCTCACCACTCTATCACAGGCCTTTTCTACATCCACGAACGCGCAAAAGACCTTCGTGTTTTTAGCCAAACTAAATTTTGAAAAAAATATTAACGAAATCAAAATTAAACAAAAACTGTTTTGCAAACCGTATCGTTTGTTATGCCAAATAAAGGCCTTGTTGTAAGGATCTCAAATATATTTTTGTTATAGTTCTACAATCGATAATTTTAAAATTATTCAAGAAAGAACGAAAATTAAAGCCAAAAATTTACCATTCCCTCCTTATCTCCGAAACTACTGACGCAAGTAGAATTTTGAAAAAAATACAGAGAATAGTTCTTTACTTCAATATTACAGGAAAACTTATGAGAAGTCTATAATCTTAAAAAAAAAACGGCAAAAATAAATAAAATAGAAAAATAACGGTAAATACATAATCAACGTAAGGAACCCTCTCCAAGTCAGTTTAATTGGCAGTTGTCAAGTTTATTTATATTACAAAAATGTATGCGTTTAGCTAAATATAAAAATATGACAAATATATGTTTAGCTAATAGGTTTCTTATAAAAAAAAACCGCTACACTGACTGCCATCCTGAGGCAAATAAAAATTATTCCTGAATAAATTACATCCCTTCAATCACCAACATTCTAATAAGATTTGTGATTAGAATAGTTAAAATTTATGTCTTAGAGTAAATAGAGATAATTACAATAAAAAAGACTACTTTATTTATAATATACTATAAAGACTATACAATTATCAAGCCAATCTGTATCCTTTTACTTTTCTTAAATGATACTACAAAATATAAATAAATGATGTGATATGATTGAACGCAAACGCTTCTATAAAAAAAGTGTGTGCGTGTGTAGTCTTTACGCGCAATTGAAGTAAAACTTTGACGTTGGTGACACGTATTACCAAAATAATTAAACTTTTAACAACTTTTAACAACACGATGCAACTTGTTTGATCATAATTAAAACAAAACAAAATAAGGATTGCAAATAACAGTATTATTCATGTTCATTCATTTCATTCATTCATGTTTATAGTTATCGAGTAAATACCTTAAGTAAACAGTGCTTCCGTAGGGGCTGGTGTCGTGTTTCCGGTCAGCAGGGCGCCGCATCGGGCCTACGGAGGAGGAGGCTCTTCCGCGTTGGCCTGGCGACCGCGACGGTGACGTACCACCGCTCCTACCACCAATACCATACTGCGTCGCCAGCGATGCTTCTTCGGGCTGTTGACAAACGGCCATGTAAGAAACTGTACAGCTCAAAACATTCGGTATTAATTAACGATTTGTTGATATCTTCATATTACGTTTACGGTTGATCAAAATCGTGATTTTGAATTTAGTGACAGTTTATAAGGACAGATATGTATGTATTCACTTTTTACAGATCGTGAATGTGTGAACATGGTCATAAAAATTTCATGCCACTGAAAAGTAAATTGAATTGTTTTAAAGCACAATCCAGAAATGAGCCGTTCCATGCAATTTTAGTCTTATTTGATTTCTACAATTGATATATATCACAAAGTATTCTTCTGATTCTATGTATCTATATTAGAGATGCGCCGACTACACACCGACTAGTCGGGAAACCGACAAAACGGCATGTTTTCTAGTCGGCGACTATTCCACGACTAGTCGGCAAAAAACGCCGAGTATTCGGCATTTGTTTTCACTACTAAAAATAACTATACTACAAAATTATACAATTAGCTTAACTAGATTTATTTTAATAAATCCGATAATATCTAAAAAAATACTTTATGTGTGTAGCAACAATAATTAAGAAGTTTATACTTTTATTTATAGTCATATTTTTAATTATATTTAACTATGTATAGCATTTTTGTTTTATTGGATTAAGAAAAGATAAATCATAGTGTTCTTCACTATGATTTATCTTTTCTTTACGTTAGATTTATAGCTCGATCGGGAAGAAATCTGTTCCTATTATTTCCATAAATATTAGAGCGAAGTAAGGTTGATCAACTTTACCGACTAATCGGCCTAGTCACTAGACAATTATCTTACCCATTAGTTGGCTGATCGGCAAAACGCATAGTCTGCCCATCCCTAGTATATAAGTAATATGTCTATGTTTTCAATGTTTGATAACTAATGTAGTATGCATAATTATCATAATTTACATGTACCATTTGAAAATGTAACAAACATAAGTTTTGGCTATTATTATTTTACTGATTGATGCATTAATGCTTCCTCAACAATTATTAACATGCAAATAAAATAATTATAGCATCCAACTAAACATCAATTATACAATAACATCACTCTATATATTCACCAGTAAATCTACAAGGATGCATCATGCTATACAGTATACAGCAAGTAAAGTTAACATTAAAAAAATTAAAATGAATCATAAAACCATAACTCTTATTGGCAAATTGAATTTAACTTGACTGTATTGTATGATCATAACATAAATATTTATTTGTATACCATATTGATCAGTTCACACTTCACTATATGAACAGATGGAGTAACAAAAAAATTTGTGTAACACATGTTTTAATGTAACAATATATTTTATGTGTGGCTTTCTGCATGAACCCATTCATTTGATTATCACGCAACAGACACAGCGTAACTGAAATGGCACAGAGTATGCATAGCAACGAAAAATCAATAACCACTTTTCTTGTCAAAGTATTTAACTTCAACATAAAAAATAAAATGCTCAGTACATAAGTACAAAATTATCAGTAGCACAAAATAAATGTCCACTACTGAAAGTAAAAGTTTCAAGGTCTACAACATAAATATGGGATTGTAATAACGAGCAGATTCCAAAGAAAGGAACCTTGGTTGTATCTGGGTCTGCTTTGACAGTTGGTGCAGCTACATTTGGGAGGGAGCCACTGCGATAGGTGCCCAGGGCTTGCTGGGTTCCGAGAGATGCGTCAACATTCTCCACTGGCTCAGGAGGAGCTTTCATCCTCGCTCTTCTACTACTTGCATTAACCTGCAACCATGCTCTTTCAACATTGTACCATAACCACCATAAAAGTATTCATCTTTAAAAACTTTTAAATATGATTCACATTTGGTCACACAGTTCACTTTGGTAAAACAGTTAATTTGTTGCATTAAAAAATGTAAAAAATTTATGATTCAAGTAAATGATAGGTATGCCTAGTAATCAATGCCCAGATTATTAATACAAATTAGGATAACATAATATATCAGTTAGGAAAACCTATCAATGAGAATAATACCAGAATACAGATTCAATGCAATTTGTAAACATGCATGAAAATATTACAAGTTTCAGATCATTGTCACGATGCGTAGGTACCCATTGTTTACATGATGTATTGAAAGAATAATTTAATAGCGATCTCGACAATGACAATTGTTAATTATTAGATCCAGGTACTATACAGGGCAAGCAGGCAGTTGTTTGAGACATTATTGCACGCCCCGCTTATTTAATGAGAATCAACTATTCATTTAGTTATTGAGTCGCAATAGGCATATTGTAATGATTATTGTTTACGTCGGCTAGCACATTTGACGGCCAGGAAGCGATTGCCTAAGTAAATAGGCGACATACCTTATTGGTTGCGTCGGAAACTTCACGCATAATTTTTTCAAAAGCAGCCGTTTCCTCAGCTTGCTTTTGATTGTGGAGGGCAATTTTTTCACTAAATTTTCTAGGATTCGCCATGATGGTCAACAAACATTTATTCTTCTCACTTTACATCACAATTTTCTGCGGTCGTAGAACCAAAACGCGCTTGCCTGTCAGAGCAGAGCAAACGTATGATTGCCATTTTGAAAAAAAAAAACTTATTTTTTACGAAAATTACTTCAGCCCTGCAACAAGTTAAAATAAAATAGATATTGTTTCTTCCCCATGGTATAAATTATAATGAATAATAGGATTTATTACATTACTACTAGGTATTTATATTTTCCTAAAACCCATGACGGTGATAAAGTTATAAGTTATATTTTAACCAGTTACAAGTTATTAAATGATTATTTAACATTATATGTAGGAGGAAAGGAAAGGAAAGTTAAAAAAGTATCCAGCATTAACGCATAGAGTAACTTTGCATTAACGGAAATAACGGATCGTAGTTAGACGGTAACAGTCCTTTATACCTACGGACTGTTATGTATGTACTACATACCATGTAGTATGTAGTCCAAAAACGCAGTTTGACCACTGAAGTTTTACGGACCCTTTTGCACAACAGTCATTTCTCCTTTTATACCTCTATACCAATGGATTATCATACCTTTTTCACTATAGACATATTCATTACCTATTTTATGAGGAAGGTTTCAGTTTAATGCATAAATTTTTTGGGAAGTTCTCTGTTTTAAATTTTTCTTTCTTATGAAACTCTACAGTGGAATGAGATAGATTTATTATAATTATGTTTAGTTCCTCTTAAAATAACGATAATTATAACAGTAGTATTTGTAATCTGTGGAATATCTTTATCTCATTTACAGTCTAGGTATTTTATTTAGCCATTCACTGTCAAATTGTCACGTGTCATCTTTAATTACATGACAGTGACATACTGTCAATGAAGGTGACAATAGCGACTGTCAGTCTTCAGCTGAACAGCTGAATCAGCTGTCAACTCTGTGAAATTAACAAATGTCATTTTAGAAAATAACAGAACGGAGTGCTGTGAAATGATTAGAACTACTTTTAAAATTTAATTTTTTAATTTTACGGCATTAAATTAAATAATATTATAATCATTCTACGATAAGTTGCTTTATTATCATTAAAGAGGAAGACGGAAGACGGTGTGTCTTGTAGACTTGTGGGTCGAGTCATGCGAAACTTCAGTGTTGAATTTAATTAGAAAATTGGGCTGAAACCATTGAAAAGTGTCTGGTGTGCTACATTTTTTGTATTCTGTGAGGAGGGATCGAACACTGCAACTATGGAGGAGAAATATATTCTTTCTTTAGATGTCGGCACTACTACAATTCGGTCTGTGATTTACAATTCCAGAACCGAAACGGCCGGCAAAGCAGCGGATCAGGTAACATACTAGTTCCTAATTCATTTTACTGGTCAAGTTACTCGCCTTTAATAAAGATAACTTCATATCTAAATTGGATATGATAAAAAATACCTTGGAGGCTGATTAAAATGTATATTTATGATTAATTAGTTTCAAATTGCTCCAGTGTAGAATACCATAAATTTATTAATGTCCTTGTACGTTAGAAAATCTCAATAATACAATTATGTTAGTAACATTTATATGTGTAAACCGGACATTACTACATATTGTACGCATTGTATACAGGCTGTATTTTTCAAGTGCGTGTGGATGGCCAAATCTGAAACTATGAGGAATAGTGAAATATACTGATAAGAGTGTCGGGGCCGATTTTGATGAAAACTAAAACTGCATCATAAACATTTTTTTAAAATCAATATTCCTGGCCAGGAATCGAACCCGTTGATTTTGAAAACAATTCAGCCTGTATTATTGCACCATTCAATAGTGTTGTACTTGAAAAATTCACCCTGTATACTATAGCAACATATTTACTTTGGTGATGTCTTAAATTTATATTCACATGACCTGCGGTTCAAGTCATCATGGTGTCGTAACAGTGTATAAATAAATCATTTATGTATTTAATTACAATTTCTTGTAAGTTTATTAAAGAACAATGCCCAACTGCCATACATCGTTTTATTTCATTTTCAACTTTAGCGTCTTAAAATAAAAAAAAATCTAAAAATTGCCGCTTTAATTTCTGAGCTTAGATATATAAGAATTTTCAGACGACACACCCCAAAACCAAAGTATTTTGAGATTGAATTCTTATAACCATTGAGTCATAGAGTAAGGGAGAATGTAATTTTTACCATTATTTTTTATTCTGACTTTTTTTTGATTGACAACCGGAAATGGAAATTTGACATCATTACATTTGTTACCAACATTTATAACGAAATTCTGTGTGTACAAGCTGCTTGATACAAGCTATGTATCGAAGTGAGTGCCCGAATGAAAATGGACATATTGACATAATTGTTATTATAGTCAATTCATCACTTATTAATAAAATTATTTTACGCTGGGTAATACGGGCACAGGTATTAATTTTAAAATACGTAAAAAAATAATTGAATTGCTTCGGTATAACTGACGTTTTAAGACGCTACAAAAAATAAAAAATAATTTTTGGGCATTGTTCTTACGAGCTAAATTTTGTTTGCATGTAAAGTGGGTTTCTGTCAAATCAGGAGATATTAGTTGATGGAAAACACACATATTTATTGTCATATTATTCAATGTTGTTTATAACAATGTCATTGTTGATGTTTCTTTGCCAAATATCTATTATTAGATTATGATGTTGTTACTATAGATTATTTGGGACATAAAAAGAAGATTTTCTCATAATTTCTTATCCTTATCTATACTAATATTATAAAGAGGAAAGATTTTATTGTTTGTTTGCATTAAATAGGCTCCGAAACTACCAAACCAATTTAAAAAATTCTTTCACTGTTGGGACACTACACTATCCCCAGGTGACAAAGGCTATATTATATTTTATTTTTACTATTTTTCCTGAAGCGATGGGAGGGTCATTTGCTAGTTACCTAATTTAATTAAATATTTGCAGTTTTTTATTTATAATTTTCTTACAGATAATAACTATGTCAGTGTGAACACAATTATTTTAATACATTTTACTTAACATTATTTTAGATTATGTTTTCTTTTACAGGTTGTGTTACATTACCCGCAGCCTATGTTTGTAGAGATAGATCCAGATGAACTATGGAGTTCCATCAAAGATGTTGTACGAAAATCTTTACAAGGTAAGTTCAGAAGTAATATGCCCATTTGAAGATTTTACTGAAATGTTGTTGATATAAGATTACAAGCACATACACTATAAAGATCAGCAGGTTTATTTCTCTGCTTTATTTCCTGTACCTGTCTATATACTGTATATATCTATATTCTTTGGAGCCGAAGAGGTTTTCATCCTTCCTTGAGCCCAAACTACTCAGCTTGTGACATACTGCTAAACAATGATCTCTAACCATCAAATAACTTGTCCGCTCGTTTGTCTGCAAATAAATAATGCGATATAACCTTACTGAATATTAAAAAGAATTCATTGCCACAGAAATTGTTTGTTAATAATATCTTCTACCTTATTCTTGATAGATGCAAATTTATCAGCGGGGCAAATAACAGCAATGGGCATATCAACACAAAGAAGCACTTTTATTACCTGGTCACGAAAGACTGGCAAGCCATTCCATAGGTTCATAACATGGAAAGATCTTAGAGCTGATAAACTTGTCAAGCAATGGAATGAATCATATACATGGAAGGTAAAATTTTTAAAGCTATTATTATATAAAATTAATTTAATTGTTATTAACAAACATTGTTTAAGAATTTGGTTAGATATTTGTTTGGTTTTCCACAAAGATTATATTGGATGTGTATTAAGATGAAAATAGCAATTTTACTTTTTGTTTAATAGCAAAAAAAAGGTGTTAAAATAATTTTTTAATAGATATTATCAGTGGGTAAGTATTCAAAGAAATTTACATTACGATTTCTTGCACAAAACCGTCAAGATGAATGATAAAAATTTGAAAAATTTGAGTATATGCCGCTTTTGTCTGTATTTGCCATATTAATAACTATTATTCAAAGAAACATGATTTATGTACTTTAATTTATGTTTTATTTTTAAAAGATGTGCTGAAGAGTTTATTTACGGCTTTTCTTCTCCTCCATGACAAAGCACTTTTCCGAAAAGCTGGTAGATTAAAAAAAATGACGTGCATAAGAGCATAAGAGTATCAGTGATACCTACATGAATAAAAGATTATTTTATTTCATTTCATTTCATTTATGCTTTTCCCCCACTAAGGGTGCAATATGGTATATGTTTGTCACATTTTGTATAATAAGCTTTTGAATCACAAAAGGCTACCAGAGCTCAATTTTAAATTTTAAATTATGTAGGGATATGTTATTTATGCCACCTTCAATCAACAAACAACTGATTGGGCTTATCAACAAGATTAAGTTCTAAAGCAGATCAAATTCAATACAAACTCATAATTGACTCTCAATAATATACTAAAACTATGAAGTTATATTTCCAATTAAACCATGAATGCATTTAGAAGCTGATAAAACTCAACATTCTATTGAAATTTTTGATTAGAAATGGTTTGAACTCGATATTAAAATTGTTCATGAAATAAAAATATAATCGAATCAGAAACCTTGATCAAGTTTTGATTGATTTGAAAGGAAGTCAATATATTATCTTTTTGCAATAGTTATCTTTAAGCCTTCTTTCTTACACTTATTTTTACTTTCACTTTTTTACTTTCACTTATTTTTAACCTTCTTTCTTACTCTTTATTTCCAGTTAATAAAAATAGGCGCATATGTCATGTTTATGCTGTCACGAAGTAAACGATTTAGAGCTGGAAGTGTGTTCAAATTCTCAAATAATCAGGTAAGCATATACATAGATAAATAAATAAACGCTCACACACTAAGATTCCCTGTTGGTATAATAAATTTTAAACAACCATAAGTGAAGAACTAACTAGAAATCAAACCAGTAAGATCTAATGCATAATCTAGATGCCTTGGTCTAGATGACGATGTTTGCATATCTTCATCAATGGCGATTATTGTCAGTTGTTGTACAATACAATATATTACAATAAAACAGTATTGCCCTTTACTTATTGTTTCTCTGTGGCCAGCTAGCCCCGACACGAATATTTTCCAGTTTACTAGTATAATTATGCATAATTACCTACGCATAATTACGCAATTTAACTGTAGAGGCTTGGAGGTTTACAACTCGTATTTCCGTCAATCATGTTAAAAATTAAAATGGCCTTCGAAGCGACTTCACTAACAATAAGACAAGTTATTTTTTGTTGTTGTTTTCCTTTACGAAAATAATATAATAATTAACTTTAAATTTCAAATATTTTAAACTTCTATCCCCAGTGCGGATATGTTAAGTTCATATTGATGCAGTTTCCGCTTATCATCTGCTCCGAGGAATCAAATTTTCAAGGAGAGCCCTCGCGGATTAAAAGAAAATATCCTTCCGCGATTCTTCCTATCTCAAGTGAGCTATAGTTGACACAGTTCTAAGCGTTCTTCTATGACGGGGACTTAAGTACCTCTACGAGTGTCTCTCATGTGCGGAGACTTAATGCGCTGATCTGTAAAATCATTATACATATTAACGACCAATGTGGCGCAATAGGTACCATGCCGGATTACCGCGCCAAGGGTCCTGCATTCGATTCCTAGTGAGCCGGAAATTTGAATGATAGAATTTCTGTTCTCAGCCTGGGTCTCCGTCCATGGCACCCATGAGTCCCATGACACAGGGAATCCTAGTGTGAAGCTATGAGAGTGCAGCGTAATATTTTTTTATTTGTGTTATTAAGGGTGAAAACGCCGTACTCATCTTGGCTCAGTCCGGACGTTCGGTGCAACTAAATTGCTTATTTGCTGATCACATCTTTAAAGTATGCTGATAGTAGTTGAATTGGCCCATTCGGCGTGCTTAATAGATGCATGAATGACACATGTACTCCCAATAGGATCTGTACTTGTATTTGCATTTGTATTTCTTGTATTTATATTTCTTGTATTTGCATTTCTTGTCGTAGACGACGTTACGGCTATATTGGGCACTTCTCAACGTCCCCGCTCTAAAGCAAGCCGTTCAGGATAATGATGCCATGTTCGGAACTTTGGATACCTGGCTACTTTACAAACTTACAGGTAAGGTACGGATTCTTCTTTCCATTGCCCTTTTTATTTACACGAATACACGCCAGGGAAATGAGTTGTGAACAGCAAAATTCCCTTCTGGCTACATTGAAGTTTAATGTCATAGATCAGACATCTCGAACAAAATGTGTGTCCCGCCCGGGAGGTTCGAATTTCAAAATTGAGCCCCCGTTCTCCTTTCAAAATGGAACGAATCCATTGAAGATTGCAGCCACGTGGCGCCAATGCATTGGGACACACATGGTGTTCGCGGTGTCGGTTCTATACGCTAGTAATAATACTTCAATGTCTGGCTAAGGCTTTATTGACATAAAGTTATAATTGTTGTAACGATGTGTAGAAACACTTGCAGAAACGACAAGCAGGCAAGTTAAACTATTGTTTAAGATAATAAGAAAACTAATCATTTATGTATATTCTTGCTAGAAGTTTGTTGTATTGTGTTGTGAGGATAAATAAAAAATTATTCCAACTAGCAGAAAAACATCGTTTCTTAAACTAGAAATCATTACATTAAATTAATCAAACTCACGTGTATAAATTTATATATTAATATCCGGATGACCGAGCTTTGCTCGGTTTAGTGTTGCTTAACAACGCCATTTACTGAAGTAGCTTTAGTATTGCTACTTGCCAAGAGATGTCAGGAAGAGTATATTGTAGAAGTTTATCATTGCCTGAAAACAACGATAAAACGACATTTTCTAAAAATGAATCCTAGCTAGGTCGATTTACCGCCCCCGAAACCCTCTATATACTAAATTTCATGAAAATCGTTGGAGCCGATTCCGAGATTCCAATTATATATATATATACAAGAATTGCTTGTTTAAAAGTATTAGATTAGATAAAAAATTGATTGTCTCCATTTTTTTATGACAAATAATTTAGAATAATTATAGGTTGATCTCAGAGGTAGATATAAGTTTTTAAGGTTCTGAAATAAAATCGGAACCCGTATAGTTTTTTTATGTCCGTCCATCTGTCCGTCTATCAGAAACAAAGCGCCGAGACCCTTAGTGCTAGACAGCTATAATTTGGCATGAAAACACATATTTATTAAAACTTCAAAATAGTAAGTATTATAAAGTAGATTAAAAGAATAAAGATACACAAGTGAAGCGCTCATAGCTCGGCGGCTTGCGTCGATCCTAAGTGATCGGCAAAGTTAAGCAACAGCGGGCGCGGTCGGTAGTTGGATGGGTGACCGCTAGTGGCAAAAAATTCTTGAGCGTTTCCGTGCTTCGGAAGGCACGTAAAGCCGTCGGTCCCGGTTGTTATCATAAGATAACAGTCGTTAAGCTATGTCGGAGGCCCTCGGGCGGTTTGAAAACTTCCGACACTCGGGTTGGCCACTAACCCCTCCACCAATCCGCACTGGATCAGCGTGGTGGAGTATGCTCTAGGCCTCCTCAAGAGGAGAGACCCGTGTCCAGTAGTGGGCCATTAATGGGTTGAAGCCACACAAGTGTTTCAGTGATACCTACATATTATACCTATGAATATGATTTTGAATTTTGAATTACATACTAAACACAACCTGTCACTAGGCAGCAAGATACACATGTCGGATGTCTCCTCTGCATCAGCGACGGGTTTCTTCGACCCGTTCACGATGCAGTGGGCGGGCTGGGCGATGGCGCTGTTCGGGATACCGATGGCGGCGCTGCCAACCGTCGTTGACACGGCTGGCGAACACTTTACTAGTACTGCGACAGAGATCTGGGGACATGCTATACCCATACGATGCTGTGTGAGTGACTTATCCTTGTCTGGTAAAACGTCTTTAAATGATATATTGGGGAGTCACCCATAACATAGGATATCCTAATGGGGACTATACTCTATTCCAATTCGGTTTGGACTCACCAATCTTTATGTATTTCGCATACTAAATAACTACATATTCATCATCATCATCATCGTCCTGCCCATTTCCCAATTTTATTAAAAAATCCCATTTTAATTTTTTATTTTTCAAATAACTACATATTATAGAACTAAATAAGTAATCATTATAATGTTTGTGACATCTTCATTATTATAGTGACCACCCGGGGATAGTGTAGCTTCCCAACAGTGAAAGAATTTTTCAAATTGGTTCGGTAGTTTCGGAGCATATTCAATGCAAACAAACAATCAAATCTTTCCTCTTTATAATATTAGTATAGATAACATTCTCCGTAGAAGTAACACAGTATAAAACCACGTTTAGAGCCCTGTAGTGAGCTGTAATTCCAGATAGCAGACCAAACAGCCTCCATGTGGGGGTCTTGCTGCTTCGAGGTGGGAGACGTGAAGCTGACCATGGGTACGGGGACGTTCTTCAACATCCACACTGGGTCGCACCCGCACGCGAGCGTCTCCGGGCTGTACCCAGTGGTCGGCTGGAGGCTCGGGAAGGAACTGGTGTTTGCGGCCGAGGGCGCTAATAATGATACTGCTAGTATTATTAAATGGGCGCAGAATTTGGGTAAGTCTTATGCTGGACAATGGCCATACACGATCAAGTATACTTGCCTTTGCAGCGCACTTGTCACGGCATCCAGTATATTCGACGGTGTATGGCCACGGTATGCCTATCTGGTTTATAGCTATCTCTTGCAAACTGGATGCCGCATCAAGTCAAACTGAAAACTTGACAAGTACACTTGATCGTGTAAGGCCAGCTTTACTAACTTATCTAGTCTTAGTTCTTATTCCTAGGCTATGGAGATAGCTGACAAACGAACTGACGACTCACCTGATGGTAAGAGGCTATCGTCAGCGCCTCTGAAGGCGACTGATGCGTTGCCGGCCAAGAAAGAGAGAAGAAAAAGAAAGAAAGTTTATTGCTTACTGTTCAGAATCTAGAGTTGGTTTGCAACCTCAGTTACAACTTCTTGTCATATTTGTTAGAAATAAAAAAAGAAACTGTGTAAGTTGCATCAATTTGGTTTAGATCTGGCGCTTTATTTGCATGAAAATTGAAACGGATGAACAGAAAATAATTTCACAGGTTATATTTTTATCGAAAGTATAGGCTGTCTTTTAATAATATTTAATGTACAGACATATACAGCTTCAGTAGCGAATAAATCGACGTCTGGTACGCCCCAAACTTTGAATACGGCTTCCGAAGCCGGGGGTAACAAGTGCCATTCCGGCACTGGACGGTCTCGGGGTAGGGGGTCGGCTATGCCATTGTACCTCCCCGGGAGGTACGCCGCCGACAGGGTGATATTCAGGCACTCCGTCAGTTCCAGAAGCTTTGACGTAAGATCCAGAAGGGCTAGGGATCTTGTGCCCCCCTCGTTCCTTATGTACGCGAGGAGTGTTACATTGTCTGACTGTACCAAGATGTGTGCATCTTTCAGAAGCTTTTGATGACGACTTATGGCATCGAGTACAGCAAACAACTCCCAGTGGTTTGGGAGAAAAATGTAAATTTTGTTCCGCATAATTCCTTGACATACTATGAATATGGCAGATTTTTATTTGGAATATTTTATTGTAGTACAGCATATTGAGTTTTTAAGACTTTAATTTAATTATGTTACTTTAAATGCTGTTGTAAGTACTTGTATAAAAATCGTAATATACCTAATTTAAAAAAATACAGTCGAATTGAGAACCTTCTTTTTTTGAAGTCGGTTAAAAATTGCGCCTACCTTACTTTTTTCACCAGCACCCAGGGCTGATTGCTAGAGAATACCATAACGCATTAAGTTTTTGCCCTTGTATACCCTAGCTTAAAGTGTTGCAAAAATTAATTAAATAAATAAATAAATATTATATTTTTTGTAATAAATTTCAGGTTTATTTGAAAATCCAGAAGATACGGCGGAGATAGCTATGTCTGTCCCGGATTCGGACGGCGTTTTCTTTATACCAGCTTTCAGTGGATTAGGGGTGAGTGTTCTGATATTGATACACGTAAAACTACATTTAACTCTATAAAAGATCAATTTTCCTATGTTTCTGGCCAACTTGAAAAGTACTTTATAGGGTAAGTTTTTTTTATTACTACAAAGATTACAAAATATAATAATATTTCACAAAATAAGATTTACAAAATATTTTAAGCGTGATTGATTTATATTTAGGCATAGTTGTTACTGTAATCTGTTACTGTTAATACTGTTGTAATATTCAGAAATCAAATTATTTTTATATTATAACCTATCTATTAATATTATCTATTGGCAATGTCTATGTCTAGTCACTGTCTATATAAATGTAATAGGTACTTAAAAGACTAAAGTTTATACGCGGATACATAATGAATAGTTAAACTACAACTGAAGTTGACTAAACGTTTAAAAACATTACGTCTCAGTGCAAATATATGCATAAAATGTCAGTCAAATTATCAGTTTATTGCAAAATATGCTTACTTTAAAATTAATTATGTATTACGCAGGTATTATTCCTTCAAAGTTTATTATGTATGTAATTATTCGTTTAAAAGTTCAAGGTTCTGTATTGTAATACGTTTTTATTACTGTGGTATGTTTTTATGCCGCCTTCTACTGCGGAAGGGTAATGAGTGGGAAATAGCTGTGCGAAGCGTTGTAAAAGTGTTTCGGCCTTCCACTGAGGAAGAGTTAAAATGAAAATTATAGTTTGCCTTCCACCGAAAGCGAGATTCCCGGAGTGAGCTAGGCGGGAAATGAAATGAGTGAGATGAGAGCGGTGCAGCCTTCCATTGCGAGCGAGCGTTGTGGAATGCCTCAGTATTAGGCTTTACTATGACTGTATTATGAAATTAAGTTTTGGTTGTGTGTGGAGTCCGTTCCCCTCGCAGTGGAAGGCGGGCATTATAGCCCGGTACTAAGCACGGGTCTCTTCTTGAGGAGGCCTAGAGCGTACTCCACCACTCTGCTCCAGTGCGGATTGGTGGAGGGGTTAGTGGCCAAACCAAGTGTTTTAAGTTCCGCCCGAGGGCCTCCGACATACCTTAATGACTTTTATCTTACGATAACAATCGAGACTTCATTTAATGACAAGATAACGACTTGTGGTGTCTTCTGGTGAACACATATATCCGCACCGTACGCGCCGAACGCATAGTTCCTAATAGTTCCTAATTTGGCCATCCACGCACACTTGAAAACATTTATTTATTTATTTAACTTTTTGCACCATACATATGTACAATAGCAAAGGCGGACTTAATGCTAAAAGCATTCTCTCCCAGTCAACCTTCGGATAGTAAGAACACAACGATACACCCTGTATATGAGTGGTTGTTCCCCAGCCGCCATACAACGACTGCACGGCAGCGTCAGGGTTCGTGGGCATGAAGCCGTCGACGAGCAAGGCGCATCTCGTGCGAGCGGTGCTAGAGTCGCTCGCGTTTCGCACCGCACAGCTGTATACGTGCGTGCGGGGGGAGACGTCGCACACGTTTCATACTATCAGGTGCGTGGACTGATGGGTTTACGAAACTCAGTATAACTATAGTCCATTGTTTTATATGAGGCCTATTTAGTAAACAATGTTACAGTCTTTTATCGTAATTTGTAATTAATAATCTAAAAACCGACTTCAAATGAAGTTCATCCTTTCCAATAACAATAAAAAAAGAATCATCGAAATCGGTTGGCGTGATAATGAGTTATTCGCAGTGAACGAATTGTATGTTAGTATAATAGTTCATTGGTTATTCGTCCATTTGTCGCGCATATACTTAAAGCAAATTTAAGACTTATATGGTTTTCTCATGGATGCTATTGTCAGATCTTGCTCAAAATTAAGTGGGACCACATGACAAGCACCAGCTTTCGATTAAAAAAAAGAATCATCAAAATCGGTTCACCCAGACGAAAGTTCTGAGGTAACAAACATAAAAATAATACAGTCGAATTGAGAACCTCCTCCTTTTTTTGAAGTCGGTTAAAAACTGCACTGGATATTATGTCGGGATATTCATATATGGATGTATAACTACATTACATTCAGATTTGAGTAGATTAGAAGATTATTCTGTATTGATTGTGCATTAATATAAAAGATGTGCTGATGAGTTTTCTCTCCTCAATAATAAACCTGTCTGAAACGTCAGTTGAAGTAATAAATGACGTTTATGAATTGTCTATTCCTCGATGTATAGTAAATTAAAATAACATAATTATATAGTTATAATTAGTAACTTAAAAGTAACATAATATATGATAGTGTTAGATGTGAATAAATAAATCCTTTTATTTTTCTTCCAGGTTAGATGGGGGCGTGTCGAACAATGACTTCATAGTGCAGCTCATAGCGGACTTGACTGATCTGAGAGTGGAGCGGCCGGTGCAAGTCGAGATGTCCTCGTTAGGCTGCGCGCATATCGTGGGCTTGCAGTTAGGTAAGTATCGCACGTATCTTGACGCGTCTGAACATAGGCTTTGCGAACTTTAGCGCACGTAAGACAGAGATAGCGACACGGACATGTTAACGTGTGACTGAGACATAATATGCCGCGTACCGAGCATTGCAGAGTTATGTTACTGCGCAGCCTTCTGCACGAAGTTGTGCATAAAATTTAAAAAACCATTTCCAATAAATAAATTAACCATAGACATTTGTCGTTTCTATCAAAAACATCACCACTATAAAAAAACTCTTTTCGTGAGCTGAGAAAGTAACGTGCGATTCTAGATCGAATATTACGTAAATCACATAATAAGTTAAGTAAACTACTGTTAACTAATGAGGCCAGAATTTTGAAAAAATACAGAAAATAGTTCTTAACTTATATATTACAGGAAAACCTATAAGAATTCTATAAGAAGTCTTAAATAAAAACGGCAAAAATAAATAAAATAGTAAAATAACGGTAAACACATAATTAACGTAGGGAACCCTCTCCACGCGAGTTTAACTTGCGCTTGTCTAGTTTTATTTCTAATAAGTCACAGGTAGAAATAGGGTTTTTTACCTACATGAGTTTCGTCGAGTTAAACTTCAGGTTCAGTACTTATCCAATCCAATACGAGTGACCTTAGCCTCATCTGTTGTACACGAAGATGTGAGCTTATAGTTAAGTCGCATTTACACCCGAAAAATTCTTCCATTTCAGGCATATTCAAATCAAAAGAAGAACTGAAATCTCTACGCAAAATCGGCAGCGTCTTCACGCCTCGGCCACACGTGAGAAAATCCTATGAATTAATTCTAGCTCGCTGGCAAGACGCCGTCAAACGTATGTGCGGATGGTACGTTGAGAAGAGCACGCAAACAGTCAGTGTTTCTGACTCCAGTGTTAGTTCTATAACACCGCAGACCAGTTTCAAGGTCTCTGGTGGTTCAACTAATGGTCGGATCAAATAGCGCTGGCTTTTATACCTGCTGTCGATGTTCATCGCATGGTTGAGCAGTAGGTGACATTTGGATTATAACGGACTTGATATTGCGTACTTTTTACGTGTGTGTCGGTTTGACTTGAGTTTGTTATATTAATAACGTAGATTAAAATACCCCCAATTAAGTATGGTTTCAGGGTTGGTGAATGGTTTTGTATATGGAATGGGGAAGGATGCCCGAGTTTGATAATAGATGGCGTTACTGGGTGTGTGGTGGATATGATCTACAGTAATGTTCATTGAGAATATTATTTTCTTGATTTTTAATACAATTTATTTAGATAGCATAACCTACAGGTTCTCTTGACCATAATAAAATGGTTCTTGTAAAGTGCGTTTTTTCGTCAGCCCTTCAGGCAATAAAAAAATGTTAAACCAGTGCGAATATGCTTTAAAAATAAATTTGTGCTATGAAACTTTGAATAATTTGCTATGAACACTTCATTCAGAAAATTTCTTAACAGATTGGTGTTTTTAAACTATTTACCTTAACTCAAGTAATACCATCTATTGTTATGCGCCCCTTGTCCTATTAGTGGTGCTCGTGCGGTCAAATGCGAAACTTTGAATTGACAAGTTCGTAAAGGATCTCAACCAGCTTTTGTAATTTTTCTAAATACATTAAAGGTTGCATTTTGGGATATACTCGGTTTTGGCTATTTCTTCGGTTTTCCACAAGGTGATATTATGTCTAATTTATGTGAGCATTCGTTTGATTATATTGAAAAATAATTTTAAAACTGTTATATGAGCTTTGAAAATTAACAAAAGAGAAAGGACCCCGCAAAATCTCTATGGGAATTGGCTCTCGGCTAAATAGCTGAAATTTTGCACAGAGGTAGCTTTCATCATGCTGATCAAAAGTCTCAATGGGCGGAACCCCCCAAAATCAAACCCAGACCCACCACTCCCCCCCAAATCACAAAATACTCCCCAAAGCACATTGGATGAAAATCAATACAGAAGGGATATATTCATATGAAACTTCGCACAGAGGTAGCATTTATCATGCTGATCAAAAGTCTCAATGGGTGCAACCCCCCAAAATCAAACCCAGACCCACCACTCCCCCCAAACACCACCTGGCGTAAACAGGTCGGGTATCACCCAACACATTGCCTTCATATGCATATATTAGCCGTATATTTTATTATATTTTAGCCGTATTTTAGCCGGCTTAGAATACTAACCCCAATCCCACGCCGGAAGGGTGTCGTAAGAGGCGACTAAATCCGGCCCGCTGGTGGTAGGGCCCTCTTTTTTTTTTTTTTTTATAAATTATAAGTTAATGCTTGACTACAATCCCACCTGATGGTAAGTGGCGATGTAGTCATTGATGGTAAAGCACATTAACTTAGTAAAAGCCTATTCACTCTTGCCTTGAAGACACTCACATTATAATCGAGCGGAAATACCGACGCGGGCAATTTATTCCAATCCTTCGCTGTACGCATAATAAATGACGAAGCGAAGCGCTTCGTCCGTACAGGGGGAATGTCAACGACGAAGGGATGGATACCCGCCGTGCGTCGGGACGTTCGATGGTGGAATGGGGATGGCGGAATCAAATCATATATTTCCTGCGCACACTCTCCAAAATGTATCCTGTAGAATACCGAGAGGCTAGCAACTCTGCGCCTGTGCTCGAGGCTGTCCCTCGGAGGGATTATACTGGTAGTATTGATTTTAATTGTTAATTAATACCATTATTACTATTATTATTTCTCCAGGGGTACGCCTCGATAGCTACCACCCTCGAGCATGAGTCAGATGACTCGTCGTGTTTCGGCTGGGGGCTTGAGAGCCAGTTCTTTCTTTATTTTTCTTCTATCTTTCTTGGCCGGCAACGCATCAGTGATGCCTTTGGTGTTGCTGATGTTCATGGGCGGCGACAGCCACTTACCATCAGGTGGATCGTCAGCTCGTTTACCGGCTATTTCCATAAAAAAATATGTCCCTTATGCATTCCATCGAAATGTGCTTTGGGGAGTATTTTGAGATTTGGGGGGGGGGGGAATGGTGGGTCTGGGTTTGATTTTGGGGGGTTGCGCCCATTAAGACTTTTGATCAGCATGATGAAAGCTACCTCTGTGCGAAGTTTCATATGAATATATCCCTTATGCATTGATTTTCATCCAGTGTGCTTTGGGGAGCATTTTGAGATTTGGGGGGGAGTGGTGGGTCTGGGTTTGATTTTGGGGGGTTGCACCCATTGAGACTTTTGATCAGCATGATGAAAGCTACCTCTGTGCAAAATTTCAGCTAATTTAGCCGAGAGCCAATTCCCATAGAGATTTTGCGGGGTCCTTTGTGTATGTAAATTGATATTGTCTTTATGGAAAACGGAATAAATTTCCTTTTACTATATTTTGTGGGCTGCTAGGTATTATATGTAGTCATAGTAAGTAAGAAATTTCAATGTAGATTATCAAACAATATGGAATACATAAATCCCCATTCCAAATGTTGAAGCTCAATTTGAATAGTCTTTGTTTAATATTAAGTAGTTTTCTATGACAATTAGAGATCCAAATATACAAAGTTATGGATGTAATACTCTCTAGGCTTTATAAAATATTCCTTGTATAGTCGAAATCTAGACGAAATATGGATTATAACATAAAAAGACTTTTAGTATAAGTGAATGAAATGGTATTAATTAATTGATATGTGAATTATTTGCAAATGAATACATAGTAATATAGAAGTGGTATTTCAATTACCAGTATTAAAAATTAAATTTTCAATTCACTGTGATAAGGTATCTGAAGATACCAATCTGATTATTTATGTATATGTGTATAATTGTATATTATAGTATATAAAATATCATGATGATCAAATTTATATTTATTAAACTATGAAAATAGATGGTTGTGAACTATTATAAATAAACTCATAGGAGTTATGCAACCATCAAATTGTACGTCCATGTCAAATAAAATGTATATTGTTTAATTATCTGTTGTATATAATAGGCTTGTTTCCACTAAGAATAAATCGAATGGCTTAGAGTTTCTAATGATTAACCATGATAATTAGTAAACAAAAATGCAGCTTTTCTATTAAAATAATAAAAGATTAATAATATTTTTGGAAAATAAAATCGACAAATTGAGGCGTTTAATCACGTGACATTAAACATCAATCAGTGAAGCACATGGAAGCGTGACGTCACACCTCGCGAAACACTACGTTGTAGCTGTCATTTTCGTATAAAATGAACAGGTTATTTGGAGTTTTCAGCAATTCTCGTTAAATTAATACAGTTCGTTTTTAGTTTAATCTTGAAAGACAGATATAATTTGCTATGGAATCAGGATTTAACAAAGCAAACAGCAGTAATTTGCCCAAAATTGACGCCGTTATGCTTGGCAAATTTTTTGCAATAAACACCGACTTTTGTTCATCGGAATTCCGCAACTTTACCCATAATATGATACTCTGTATAATTAGTCATATCGTTTGGCAACTAAAAAAATAAGAGTATGAATTATTACATTTTATAAAACGAAAATAATATTTTAACTCAAATAAATCATAAAACCCTACTCAAGTCATAACATTTTATAGGTTATGTGTGGTATATTATGGTAGATTTTGCAAAATTCATTTCTTTTACTATACATTTATAAATAGATACATCAAGTTGTGTTTATTACTTACATCAAAATGATCTTCACAGAAATAAATTGTGGAATCACTTAGTGTGGAATCATTTAGTTGATAAAGTAAGAGCATCTTGCCTCCTTGCCATATTTAACCACTTTCTACGTATTTGTTTATTGTTTGGAACGTATATGAATAATTTGTTTGGCGTTTTTATCGTTGTACTTTTACATTGGGGCACTATACAGTATTTATAATACGAGGAATTCATTATTTATTAAAAAACAGAATTGACTGTCATACACAAACACGGCTGTTTCGCGAGGTGTGACGTCATTCAAAACGCCATGACAGTCTTGGCCTTTTTCGCGGTCAATTTCAAGTTCATTTCTAAAAACTCAAAATACTAATGTAAAAGACTTATTTTTCTTAGAATAATATATTTTTGGGGTGAAATAGATGCTAAGCTATAGTTTTAAACTAATTTCCAAATTTTGTCAACTAGCCTATTATAATAAATCTTATGGGGCACGGATGACCATAGAGCAATAAGCTTCGTGAACTTATTCACTTGAAATGTATTGAGTAGTAATAAAGGAAAGCAGCGCTAAACAAAACCAATTTCGATTACAATAATTTTTTGTATAGGTTTATTAGAATGATACAAAAATATAGAAGGAGCCCTAAGAAATGGGGTTCCGCCGATCTGGCAAGATAATAAGCTTGGTTCAGTGTTAATGTATCGGTTTTTTGTGACGCCTTTGCGGAATTACAAGTAAAAGTAGTAGATAAAGAAGTAAAAGATAGTACACAAGCGCAACTTGTTTTATGTTGTATGCGCCAGCTTTCGCTAATATTGTAAATACCATCCATCCATCCATCAGCCCTTGGAGGTCCACTGCTGGACATAGGCCTCCCCTAACTTGCGCCACTCTGACCGGTCCTGAGCCTTCTGAATCCAGCGGATGCCCGCTGTCTTCTTCAGGTCGTCGGTCCATCTTGTCGGGGGGCGTCCTGTACTTCGCTTTCCGAGACGCGGTCGCCATTCGAGGACCTTTCTTCCCCAACGGTTATGGGTCCTTCGCACTATGTGGCCGGCCCATTGCCACTTCAGCCGGCTAATTCTTTGAGCTATGTCGGTCACCCCTGTTCGCCTACGGATCTCCTCGTTTCTGATACGATCACGTAGAGAAATACCGAGCATAGCCCTCTCCATAGCCCGCTGTGCTACCCTGAGCTTGTGGATTAGGCCAATAGTGAAGCACCACGTCTCGGATCCGTATGTCATCACTGGCAACACACACTGCTCGAACACCTTCGACTTCAGGCACTGAGGTAGTGTTTTGGACGACAAGATATGACGCAGTTTCCCGAACGCAGCCCATCCGAGTTGGATTCTACGAGTGACTTCTTTCTCGAAGTTGAACTTACCCATCTGGATCACTTGTCCCAGGTAATTGTATTCGTCTACAACTTCGAGAGCAACGCCGTCAACAACAACCGGTACGGGTGTGACATGGACATTCGACATGATTTTCGTCTTGTCCATGTTCATCTTAAGACCCACCCGTTGTGAGGCGCTGTTCAAGTCCCCGAGCATTGTACCTAGTTCCTCCAGGGATCCTGCCAGGATGACTATATCATCGGCATATCGTAGGTGTGTGATGTATTCGCCATTGATGTTAATGCCACGTCGTTTCCACTCCATCAGCTTGAACACATCTTCCAATGCAGCGGTGAACAGTTTTGGGGATATAACGTCCCCTTGCCTGACACCTCTCTGCAATTGGATGGGGTTCGTGGCTGTGTCGTGTACTTTGACGGACATGGTGGCTGATGAGTACAAATACTTCAACACCTCGATATACCGGTAGTCGATCCGGCACCGCTGAAGAGAATTTAGCACCGCCTAGGTTTCGATAGAATCAAAGGCTTTCTCATAGTCCACATAGGCGACACATAACGGCAGATTATACTCCTCGGTCTTCTGTATAATCTGCCGCAGTGTGTGTATGTGGTCTATGGTGCTGTAGCCTTTCCGGAATCCTGCTTGTTCGGGAGGCTGGAAGTCGTCAAGCCTGCGTGCAATGCGATTTGTGAGCACCCTCGAAAACAGCTTATAAACGTGGTTCAGAAGTGCGATTGGCCTGTAGTTCTTCAAAAGGGCTTTATCGCCCTTTTTGAAAAACAGAGTCACCACACTTCCGCTCCACGCTTCCGGGGTAGTTCCAGTATGGATGACGGTATCAAACAGTTTTTGGAGCGCCACTAGGAGGGGTTTCCCCCCAGCTCTTAGCAGCTCTTAGCTTAATATTGTAAATACACTACTGGAATTTACTCCGCGTTTAGATTTTGTAATGTCAAGTTTTGTTTCCTTTTTAATGCTTTCGTTACCGTCTATGACTGTCTTACAGCTGCACTAGGTAATATTATTTTAAATCAAAGCGTTTCCCAAAACCGTTCATAACCTTTGTATCGTAGCAAGTTAAGTATAGCGTTATCATGACATTGAGAAGTTTTATTGATTTTAAGAGTTAAAACTAGGTATAATAAATCAATCCAGAGTCCAGACATAGTTTATAACATAGTACTATCATTATTATTATTGAGTTTAGAAACTAAATTCACAAGATCACGTGAAAACAATACATTTTTACTGGGTTACTGGTAGTTAATTGAAATGATGTGTATATAAATGTTTGTACTGGATCAATACTACTTGCTAATAAGCTAGTTCAAGTCTAATTTTGCAATGTTCATTTGATATTGTTATTATCACAATGACCGAGATACATTTAAATGATTGTGACATGCATTGTTAAATATAACAAATCTACGCATAGAATGGCAAGTAGCTTTTTTCTTGTCTTGCTTATATTGTTTAAAGTAATTAGTGGGTTTCTTGACGATGGAATGTTTTTGTATCCAGAAAGGTTGAAAATTGGTGTAGAATTACGAGATGGAAATGATTATATGGACTACGATCTAGATCGGATGGCTAGAAATGTTGTAATTGTAGAAGTTCTTGAGAATTATCAAGCACAAACAAACACGGTTGTGGAAATTGGATAAATTTTGTAATGTGACACAATATCTTGACTTTGCTCAAAATATGTAATTGATTATGGTATAAGGGTGACGTTCAATAAATTGGTGAATTAATTGTGTTGTTTTGATACTCTTTAAAATCCTACCTATTTCCTTTTATTCAAATTTGTTTTAGGCATGAGCCTCTAAAATAAAGTTATCCTTAAAAATATACAACACAAATTAATATAGGCACAAAGAAAACACAAGTTTTTGGTTTACATACATTTGTATTTTAACACAATAGCTATAATAATATGATGTTATTCTATTGTATACTTCTTGAATCGATAACAAGGTAATACATATTTCTAACTCAAATTTAAAGGAGGTGGCCAACATGTACCCCGGAAATGGTTAAAATACTCTTATTTGTACAAGGTTTTAGTCCCTTAAAAAGACATGTTTTCCATTTATTAAAACATAACTAGAGTTTTAATTTTCTTCTGAACTCCGCCATTAGTAGTCATAATAAATTAACAATAAAAATAAGTTGTATAATCTTCTACTTCCTCCATTGCTATTACTGGAGGTTGACAATTGGCTGACATAAATGCAAATGTCTGCTATATTGACATTTGATTTTTGAGTTTGATTTCTGCAAAATAATAAATGTGTTTAATTTTTTGCCGTGAGATGCATTAATTGCGCGGTTGATATTGAGCGCATGGCGCGTCACTCAATATCTTCGCTAGCAAGAAACCTTCAATCCATATTGGTAGAATGGATCACTGTAGTACAGGTATGGCATTTTTCTTTACTATTAAGTAAGTAGTGCTTACAGCTAAGACTAGGTTCACGTGGCAATGTACAATATTACTATGTTTTTATTGCAATATTACTCATAGAATATCTCGCTATTTTTACAAAAAGAAATCTCTCTTTCAAACACTTTTCCACAATTACTTATGTTTTGCAGAATGTCAAACTACAAAAGCTAAAACTCCCCGTAAAAGGAGAATCTCAAGTTCTGAAGATTTTTATTGACGAAATTATCAAAGTAGATATTGTAAGCTTTAATGTAAGGTAAAATTAAAATGTGTACA
The DNA here is from genome assembly GCA_963932265.1 of Thymelicus lineola. NCBI lineage: Eukaryota > Metazoa > Arthropoda > Insecta > Lepidoptera > Hesperiidae > Thymelicus > Thymelicus lineola. The sequence continues at coordinate 5,986,100 of OZ010700.1, read as the reverse complement.
TTATATTTCACAAGTGGGGCAAATGCCTATACAGATGTTGGCCATATCCTTTATAATGTGTTTTTTATGTTTATTTAAATTTTGCAACGTTGCGAGAATCTTACATTGAATATATTATATACACATAAATAAGTTATTATAAATCTATAATAATTACACCTAGCTTTGGTAATCCCTGCTGGGTTTCGAAGAAGCGGTAAGACTATATTCAGCCAACCCAAGTAGGCAAGATTTTAATTCTACCTACACTGGATAAACCATTTTCTGATTCTGATCGAAAACCTTCAAAATCAGCCAAAAGGTCATTGCTAGGATTCTCGTCTTTGAAAGCTGATCTCTTCTGAACTGAGTGAGCTGGTTCGGTAGCCAATTCTGTGGTGTCTGCTTCAGTTGTGTTAACTTCCAATGGTATTACAGGCACGAAGTCTATAACTTTAATTATTCTTACTATAGTTACGTCTGCATCATCGGACACAGTAGTGGTCTCTATGGATGTCGCTTCTGTTGCTTCTTTGGTAATGGGTATCGCTTCTGTCGCTTCTTTAGCTATGGGTGCTGCTTCTGTCGCTTCTTTAGCTATGGGTGTTGCTTCTGTCGCTCCTTTTGCTTCGTCTGCTGGTATCGGCGTTGCACTGGTTATTGTTAGAGTTACTAACAAAAAGAGTAATTTTTTGAATGCCATCATGGTTTGAATTATAACGCAAGTTATTTTACCTGCTACACTGCTACCTTTATTAACTGCCTTTTGTTTATTGGTATTGTCCTTTGCCTTTATATAAGCCACCAAAAAACTGTTATTTTATTTTAAGCTTTTTTTTCACTAATAGTTTTACGGCTGCAATGACAATATGAACTCGTGAGTCAGTCAGCCAGTGCTACGTTTTCTTATATATTGTTGTTTTGGCTCAGCCCAAAGGTTATATAGGTACGAGTGAACCTCCATAATTGTGCTAAACAATAATCTTAGAAACGGTGCATTGACGCATTATTTGGAGTTGTTTATTGACTCCGTAAATATTGTCAATGCCATGATGACCATGAGTATATTGTAGATTATTTTAAAGTATGACACACGAATATAATATACAGTATTTATTGATTTTTAACGATTTTACTGGTAACGTGGTAAGGTGATCATAATTCTAACAATATTGTGATTCACGGCCTTTTGTGTAATGCGTAGATACATATGGATGTGAGCAATATTTATCTTACATATTTCATTGTTGATTGTAAATAATTTACTTTGTTTGTTATTTTTATCTTATGTTAATAGGTATATTTCGTTTTCTGGAAACTTAATAGCGGCCGTCGCTGAATGTGACCTTTTTCAGTGCACCTGCTTGGCACTGCGATTAATTTTTAAGCATAGTTAGTATTACTTTTTAGCATATTGTTGTACCTATCTATTGCAGTGCCCTGAAATAAATGTTTTTCTTTCTTTCTTTCTTTATTTCTTTCTTTCTTTCTTTCTAATACCTATCCTACCTAAGATGCCAGTTACCATGAGGTAAATCAGATGCTCGTTTGCCTGCTATTTCCCTAAAAAAATAGATTTTTCGGTCGATTTGTCTGCATAGGTGCACCAGTGGGCTTCTTGTTGTGGATTTCAGGAGTAGGTAAATCAAATTTTTTTAGTTGGACAGGCGGGTAAGGGAGGGTCCCTCATTAAATATGAGTGCTATAGGAATAAAACTAGGTGGCACTATGCCTGGTAGCCTGAGCCTGATAGGCACATGTGTCCATTAAGATACTTAAACAAATTTCTATTGTTCATCACGTAGGTAGGTAAGTATGTATTTCAGGAATAAACCATATATTGTGTAGGTAACTACCACAGAACATCTAATAAATAGATCCACTGGACTTCCAAAAGCTTAGGCTGCTTTTCCAGCAGAGATGTGCTATGCAGCTATGCTACGAAGATGTGAAATCCAATAAATATGATTGGTTCAATAAATTGTATTATTTCCACCAATGAATATGATTGGTGGATATTAAACGCATCCATAGCAACGTGAGATATCACATCTCTGGTGGAAAAGCAGCCTTATGGATAGATGGATGGAAATGGTTACCGTCGCTTATGGACATCAGAAACACTATAGCATTATTGATGCGTTGCGACCAAGAAAGAAAATAACGTAAGTAACCTAGGTACATTGGGAAATAAATCATTTGAAGTAGGTAAAAAAATCTAAGTATCTAAGTAAATAGTATCTAGGGTAGTATATATTTACTTTCTAGAGAAAATAGCGCATTGGATAGCGCTGTAAATTACTAAGGACACCCAAGTACACATCAGTCACAGCCTGGCGACTTGCGTCGATCCGCAGATTGGCAAAGTTAAGTAACAGCGGGTGCTGTCGGTAGTTGGATGGGTGCTTGGTTGGGGCACATAAAGCCGGCGGTCCCGATTAGTATCCTAAGGTAACAGTCGTTTAGCCATGTTGGAGGCTTTCAGGCGGCATGAAAACTTCCAACAATTGAGTTGGCCACTAATCCCTCCACCAATCCGCACAGGAGCAGCGTGGTGGAGTATGCTTTAGGCCTCCTCAAGGGGGCTTAAGGATTTCTAAAGCATACCTCATGAGGGGATCCGTGCTCAGTAGTGGGCCGTTAATTGGTTGAAGACAGTAACCTTTTTGTTCAGTTGTGCTTGCTGTTGATCACCGATTGAGATAACGTAACCATAATATAGTAGATATGGCTACGTTATGGTAAAACTATGTAAGGTGGCAATTAAAAAGTGAATTTTCTTCGGGAATCCCTTATATCGCTTTTTTTCTTTTTCATATGTAGCCTAAAGGACTCATGATAAATCAGACGGGCACCGTCGCCTATGGACACGAGCAATTCCAGAGGCATCGCCAATGCATCGCCGGCCCTGGAGGAGAATTCAATTTACACCTTTTTTGAAGAACCCCATGTTATAGCGCTCCGAGACTTACTTCAGAACGAAGCTCATTCCACAGTATGCACGTGCGTGGACAAATGATCGAGAGAATTGGACCGTAGAACCTCTACGGTTCTCCTCGAATCCAATCGGTGTGGATGAAAATTCAGGTAGGTACTCCACGTGAGGCCTTACTTGAGCTTTATAAAACATGACCAGGTGCCTCGCAATGAAGAACTGTATTGCCCGGTTCATGACGCAGAGTTTTTTGGAAGCCAAGTAAAATATTATAACTCGAGATGTCAAGTCCCAGAATTTCCAACACTTTTACTCACGGTGAGCGGCAGCTCGGTACCCTGCAATTGAGGCGCTATGACAAATGGGGTTTTCGTAGCGGTAAACGTGCAAACTTATCTTCGCGGGTTTGAACTCAACTAAATTAATTCAACGGTCCTATTCCGAGACTTGCTTCGGAGAGTTCTCAGACATAAGTCATTTCTGTTATTTGTCACTTGCAAATGAAAAGAATTAGCGGGCGCTGTGTAGTAGGCATCCCCTGTACTGCCATCTGCATAACAATGGATACCACTCGTATGCTGCAGCATGTCCTTGAGATGCAGAATGAACACGTCCTTCATGTTGCCCATAACAGTGGTGACTGCAATCCATCAGCTCCCTCACATTGATCAGCAGCTAAATATAAAAAATAACCCTGGTTTTATAAATTTGGATACACACCTAATATTTTATTGACACGATTGCTAAGTCTGTGTTGTCTTTTATTTTTATCAAATATATCATCCATTTTTGGTATTATCACTTCGTTAGCGGCTCAGGTGTCAAGGCGCGTGAAGAAACTATTAGACACTATCGTATAGTGCACAGTGTCTACACATGTTGTTTCAGTTCGTGCGTCAGATTATTGTTTTACAAACAACAATAAATCGTTCGAGTGTACACTTTCAATAAGTTTAATATTTTTTGTAATCAGAACAATCGCTTATAAGGCTTGCTATCGGGGATAAAGTTATATTTCAAGTTCTTCAGTATTGAGCAAGATTGGATCTTTTGGAAAAGTTGAAGATGCGTTCAATGTTGTTTGTCGCCGCATTGGTGGCGCTGTTAGCGGCCTGCGCCTGCGCACCTACAGAGGAGGACGTGATTCAGCACATTCCTCTAAAGGCAACACCATCAGTTACAGGAAAAGACGCTTCGGAATCTGGTGCTACGGTAGACAATGGTGGTGCTTCTAAGGGCGCGGAGAGAGCTCGTCGTTCTATTGGCGGGCAGGAAAGTGATCTCCTACCAGCTGGAAACGAGGTCGAAGCCTCACCATTCGGGGAAATCTCTCAGCTCGATGGCCGTGGACGCATCAAGGTATTACCAGCCTTCCTCGGTTGAACCCTCAGCGCAAGTTCAATCAATACGATTATGACGAAAACCACCCTCACTATTTGATAATTGTTTCTGTTTTAGTTTTATTATCTTGATTATGTTGCTTACGCCCTTTTATGTATGAAAATATCTTTATAGTTTTAAGTTTTAGTCTTAATAAAATTGTTATAAGCATTTACTTTCGATGTTTTTTTTCACTATAGGTACCTAGTAGAGGATTTACTTTAATATCTAACCAGTTGCTAATTATAATATAATTTATTATTACTGGAAAGATACTTTTTGCTGTATTCACCGGTTCTTTAAAAAATTCTGGAATAATTTGAAGGACTTTGAAAAAATATGGAGAAATATTGTTGAGGACGAAAATGTACATCCCTTCGTTATTTTACTGTAGGCAAAATATCATAAAAAATATTAGTATATAAACATTTTTTTGCATAATAGCTTGGTTTTAACCCCTTTGTCTTAAATTATGTATCAAAAACACTAGAACGAAGTAATATAAGCCAAGGTTATATCTAGGTGTAGGTAATACATTAGGTGATACAATCCTTGCTAATTGTAATGTTAATTTGCGATATATTTAATCCCTGTGCAAATTACCACCATGAGAAGTGGATGCAATGTAAGACTTCATTATATGGTTGCTTTTATAAATGACAGTATTTGTAATTTTTAATGTAGATAGGTATCTTATGTAGGGCTCGGCCCAATAAAACGACGATATTCCACAATTATTTTAATTGCACTTCCATTACACTATTCACAAATAAATTATCACTAAAATCATAGACTTTAAATACGTTTTGCCTCGGGTTTTCATGCGACCGTTCAGGTCGACTGTCGAATGGCGAATGTCCCGATTACCGAGTTCTATCCTTTAACGTCGACATCAATGTCGTCAATGCTCACTAGCGCCACTAAGTGGCGACTGATGATAGTAACACAGATTAGTCAATATCATACTTATATTCACAATAGTTCAAAATAATAGTCACAAGTGGTACCTTACACTGTAATAATAGAGAGCACGCTAACAGCTCGGCCATCTGACTTTTCGTACGTCCTCGTACGTGATACATAGCGCAAATTAAGAATATGTTGGATTCAATACTGTACAATCATCATTTAAACAAGAAATCAATCATTTAAACAAAAAATCGACAATCCAAGAAATCATGATAAATTAAGTTGCTAATGTTGCCTTAATCTATGTGAAAATGAATTTTCATAAACCTATTGTTCACAGCTGTGTTATTCATCAAAACGAATAGATATTCATATAGTTTGTAAATTACTATCCTTCCTCTCAAATAGACATTTGAACCTTAAAAATATTTTTTAAATATAATATGAACAAATCGATATCATGTACTTAACATTTTATACATCTATAAAAAAATCCTTTATTTCGTAAGAGCGGTAATCTTTAGTCAAATATTACAATTGTTATTTCGATACTTGGTACTTTATACTTTCATCTTAATGACTTTCATCGTAAAGATCTACATATGTTCAGATTTATTAATTATGATAGTTCTTACTGAATGTAAATTTTAAATGAGAATTATAGTCAATATCTGAATAATGGGAAATAACAATATTTAAATTTTTCTATCAAACAAGCAAAAAGTTGATCAGAATACTTTTACGTCCTACTAATAATATATTATAATGTAATATCATTTTATTATACTATGCTTTTAAAATAATATCCCGGAAATTACGCATCTACAATTAAACAATAACATGTTATATGCTCCAAACAGTAGCTACTCGACCCAGAAAAACCTTTCATAACATCTATAAAATTATTGAATTTCTATAATTATTATCTATTATCAAACCTTTACGGTTGCGGTACGTATTCAAATCGCCAGCTACCTTGTCGCGTGGCACGGCTTCATGTGTCAGTCATGTTCCTTACTTGGTTCTCTTCTCTGATCAGATCCATTTCTCAATTCATACTTGGCCGTGATGGGGAGTGTCGCTCAAGCTCATCACACCGTCAGTCACGACCAAGCTTTTCCATTTGGTTCACTAAACCCGACCGTTGCTCAGGCTCATCGCTTGGACTGTCATTTTGGCAGCACCTCAGACGTTGCTCTTGCTCATCGTCTGAGGAATTCAGTGAACCATATCATCACCGTGGTGATATCGCATACGCATCGGTCGTTGCTCAAGCTCACTGCCGAAACGTATCATTTCTCTCACGACCGTAGCTCTAGCTCTCCGGTGGTGTCAATTAATGTCATTTCATCAAATATTGTCTGTTTCCCATGGTCTTGTCTCATATTGTCAAGTCTCATATAGTCTTGTCTCATTTCATTGCTTCATCATTTTATTTCAAATTATATCGTTCATTTTTATCAATTTTAATTAATGCAATTCAATTGATGCATTTCAATTCACTTGATTTCAATTAGGTTCATTTCGATTAGCTTCGTTTCAACTCGATTCCATTCGCCTCAATTCGATTCAACTCGATTCGATTCAACACGATTCGATTCTACTCGATTCATTTCAATTCGATTCAATTCAACCCCATTCGATTCTACTCGATTCATTTCAATTCGATTCAATTCAACTCCATTCGATTCAACTCGATTCGATTCTACTCGATTCGATCCAACTCGATTCGATTTAACTCGATTCGATTTAACTCGATTTCATTCAATTCGTTTCAATTCAACTCGATTCGATGCAACTTGATTCAATTCACCTCCTGCATGTTCTTCACCAGAGTTTTCAGGTGCCCGCCGTTCGTCAGGTGCTTCATTCAAGAGTTGTTCATCGAATTTTGTCAGAATCGTGGTTTCATCAGTGTTGTTTCTGAACCTCCTGACCTGATGTATGTATTCGATCTGAAACTTATAAATACTGTATAAGTGTGGATTCATACACTAACGCAAATAGGCAGAAGTCATAAGGACTCCATGATATACCTAATATCGTAACGTTATTATTTAAGAATCAGAGTATATGTTTATCATTAAAAAGGTATAGGTATGTGTTTAACTATATTCTGTCAATCCAGTATCCAGCAACATCTTTTGTCGCAGAAATAAAGCAACTAAAAATCAATAGTATATTCCTATAATTTATTCTTCATACTCTGGAGATTAAAAATAAGTGGACGCTTACGTAATAAGAGAAATCTATTTTTCAGATAAAATGTTTCTGGTACCTACAGTGGTACGTACTCTTGTTTATTTATTTATTTATTTATTGAACGCCAACATAACAAACATTATTTCTAGTACATCATATTCAACAAATAGTAAATTATCTTTCTTATCGTTTGTATAATAATATCAATAAATAAATAAAATCTTAAAATTCCAGTAGTTTCAATGCTCGTAGAAACTAACCCCAATAGCCCAATACATACATCAAATCAATCCATTAACATGGTTCACGTCAATATTCATCACTCCTTTGAATAATCGCTTCATTATAGGGAAAAATAACCCTAAACTTCTGTAAGCAAATCTGTACTAAACCTGTCTATCGGGGTAGTCATAGCCCGATAAATGGTCCAAGAATATTAATTGACCAGGTTTTCAAAGTCAAAAGTCAAAATATTTTATTCATACAGGTATCACTGATACACTTATGCACGTCATTCATTTTTTTTTTTTTGCTTTTCGAAAGGTGCTTTGTCGTGGAGGAGAAGAAAAGCCTAAAGAAACTCCTCACCTCCTCTTTTATTATCGCATTCCAAGGAAAAGGATATCAATATGACATTATTTCATAATACCATAATATGGAGTACCTATACATGGATACTCCTATGATGAATTCCCTCTTCGACTGCAAGACACTAAATAATTATCATCATCAAATAAATCTATATAGTTTGTTAATATATCTGATATTAACGGATGTTGCGTATTTCCATTCTATTACTTTGGCTTAGAAGCCTGTTTGATACCTCAAAGTTTCATAGCAGAGACATTTGTCGATCACACATCACACACATAGATGTCTCATTCTTTGCAGTAATAAATATAATAGTTTGGTGTCTTACATCAGACACATCAAACCCCAAATGTAAGATATAATCCCCGGAGATACCCATCACATTCAACAATTATATATTGCAATGTCTAAACCTCATTTCTGTGTCTCTAACAGTTTGCCCGACGTCTCAGTGAATCGATCTATGCCATAACTGTGGTGCTATGAGTACGTAGCATTATCAAACATCACTAATAAAAGTAAAGTAAAGACATTACCTTGTACCTCCTTGGAAGAGCAACGTACGCACATAGGGATGTGATCAGGCTGCGTAATCAAATGCACATGTTAGTACGCGGTATCTCACAAATACATTATGTTTATCAATTACCGTAGAATCCCGACCGCAGTCCGGCAATCTCTTGTCACCAAGAAATCTGTAATCATAATATGTACATAGTTTAGTTATTGTCAGTCACTGTCACTTTCCAGTTGTTTGAATTCGTCGAGTAGTCCGTTAATTTCAATTACACGAATTGTACCGCTGTAGAGTGGGCGGGATAACAATCTAAACGCAATAAGAACAATACTTGTAACATCAAACGGGAATCACCAAAAAAATCCGGAGTAGCCATCTAAGCTCATATTTGGTGTGCAACGTACAGAAGCCATTATGATAACCGAATTTATCGAGTAGTCATCTAAGTGTGCATTCATTGCATCTTATTCTGTAATGTACCTACCTTTACGCTAATATGCCTTTATGATAACCGACAGTAACAATAGTTACTTACATCAAACAGATATCACAAGAAATAATCTCTAATAATCCTCTTGACTTGCTGTAATTTGATGAATAGTACATGATCTAAACGAGTCACCCGCTTGCTAACAAAAATTACCAAAACAAATGTCTTACCATAGAATAGATAATAATACTACATGTTTTACCTCAACAACCCGTTATTTTTCTTTCATTTCATTTCAAATATCCGGTGTCTAATCAAATCCTGTAAGTTAACTTGACTCACTTCCCAGTGTCCAATTGATCTGAAACGCGATTCATGCGGCATAAGCACTTGGTTACCGTGACTGTATATTAACATTCCTAATATTATAACGTTGCCGCGTTGTGGAACGGATCCAGATGGCATAACTTCTATCGGTCATGATATAATATAACATGAGAATAACAGATCTTTAGTTTTAAAACATTAAATTATGATATCTTGCTTCAGATGCATAAAATAATTGCCATTCTCAAACTTGGCTCAACAACACACTCTTTCCGCTTTAGTAGTTCTATTACAATAACGCTATAAAAGTGTATTTCTATTATTGTTTTTACCCTTTGCTCCCGTAACCAAATTCACGTGTAAGTATGGAACTCGGATTAAGTTTGAACTCACTAAAATTTCAGTATGAGGGTACACTAATTGTGGTAAAATTATACCTCATTTATTATCATAAATGTATATCTGACATATCTTATTCGTCATAAAAAATCGGTGAAACAGTTTCGAAGGAGTGAGAACACGCCACAAACACCGTGACACGAGATTTCTATATTTATTTTTTTGGATATATCTTTAATAAAATAGAGCTTGTCTATTGTACATAAAATCGAAAAGATCCATACGGAGTAGCATCAACATTCAAAAATTCAATTCAAAATCATTTATTCATGTATATATTATTATATATATCAGTTCTTATTTTTTTTTATTTATCCATCAGCAATTCGGAAAGGTTCTTTGATAACAGCAAAAGATTTTTGTGTAATTACCTGTATGTTCATCTTCGGATTTGGTATATTGGTGGGTATATTGTGATTTCATATAGTTATGACAATTATGAGAAACTAGCGGATACACAGCGTATTCCACTAGGCTAAAATGTTGCATATGAAAAGTCGAAAATCAAAAATGTGCCTAAAGCATTGTTTTAGTCTTACACCATCTTCACATTACTGCGTTTCAAATGAAATCAGTTTGGGGCACATCAGTTGGGTGGTTTCAAAGTAGAAAACATCCGTACAAGCATTTTTTTTTTGTGTTTTATATTATATGGATAATAAGAACTCACCAAAATAAAGCAATACGATCTCAAAGTCGAAGAGTCTTGCAATAATGGCAGAATAATTCCATTGTCCATCTTGTGATACCATCACGTCCACCTCGTCAGAGTATCAACAAGTTGAAACTACCATACACATACTCGTACTAGTGTATTCGGTGACCTCTTTAGGTGCATAGTTTTACATATTGAAAAAGTAAATTAATTTAACTACATGATCAAATTAAATGAAATGGTAAAGTTCGGTTCTGCGTTACCTTCAAATCATCTCAATGCACAACTGGTGGCTAGACCAAAGTAATGTTGCGATATTTTAAGCAATCACTGAAACATTTATGTACTTACTCAAGTAATAAAAATCCTGTAAGTAATATCTCCTGGTGTTTTATTCAATCTTTGGCTTCCAATATATTCTTACATACATTGCATCACAGTAGTAGGTACTGTGAGGATCAACTATTAGGAAGGTAATTGGTGTTTCCGCGAAACATGGAGGGAACTCAAGTGCATTGCTGGCCATCGAGTGGAGGACGTCTTATCGGGGCAATATTCCAAATGCAAGTTTTACAGTTCGTTTTTATTCAATTTTGATGCATTGATTCAGTAGCTAATAATAAAAGATAGGCTTTGTATTATCAGTTCTAGCTAATAATGGTTACTTAATAACCTGGAACTTTTATTACTTTTCTTTCCTTTATTTTTATATACGCTCTAGCAGATGCTAGAGCTGTTTAGTATACTTTTCATGATGTTTGTTGTTTTTCTTTTTAAATATAATTAATGCTAGGCAATCACTCTCGCTTCGTTTCGGGAAAAATAGTAAAAAAAATGTAGCCTATGTCATCCGGGGATAGTCACAGTGTAGCTTCCCAGCAGTGAAAGATTTTTTCAAATCGGTTCGGTAGTTTCGGAGCCTATTCAATGCAAACATACAATCAAATCTTTTCTCTTTATAGTATTAGTATATATGATCAGCTGCACACAAAATCTTTAGTCTTTCAATTCAATTCCGTTCTCGAACGAAAATATTGAAGAGCAAGCGCAAATTAGAAAAAATCATTTTAGTTCTTCATTTTTCTAATTCGGCATGTGTCATTAGGTAGAAGAGAAAAAAAAATTACTCACGTTTTTACTTTACCTCACCTCTTTGGGGCGTGGCTAGAGGTTTATCCTTCAAGAGATACTTCACTTAGTTTTCCATTTTCCCAAATTCAACACGTGTCATCAGGAAGAAAATAAAATACTCGCGTTTTTATCTCTTTGGGGCGTGGCAAGAGATTCTTCTATCTGTTCATCCCGGCTTCTGATTTGTAGGGCTCGGCCCAATAAAACGACGATATTCCACAATTATTTTAATTGCACTTCCATTACACTATTCACAAATAAATTATCACTAAAATCATAGACTTTAAATACGTTTTGCCTCGGGTTTTCATGCGACCGTTCAGGTCGACTGTCGAATGGCGAATGTCCCGATTACCGAGTTCTATCCTTTAACGTCGACATCAATGTCGTCAATGCTCACTAGCGCCACTAAGTGGCGACTGATGATAGTAACACAGATTAGTCAATATCATACTTATATTCACAATAGTTCAAAATAATAGTCACAAGTGGTACCTTACACTGTAATAATAGAGAGCACGCTAACACTTACGAGCTACTTACTTGATTTCCGGTAGTTGATTTAATTATTATGAAACTAATCCTTGTGATGTTGATTATATCAACCTACGCAATTGAGTCAGAAGCAAATGTTTTTGATTTTGATCATAATTATAAAAAGTTGAATAAAACTGGAGAAGATAACAATGTAATACTAAATATAAATAAAGTTGACGAAGTATCCGAGGATAATCCTGTTTATCCAACAGAAGTGAACAGTGAAGGTGAAGAGATAGAAACTGCAGAGAGTAATAATTATGTGTTTCGTCCACTCTATGTATACCGAAGAATTGAACATAGCAAACGAAGGATAACCATGTACAACTCATTTGCTGGTTAAAATTAAATAGTAAGTAGCAAAGTAAAGAAATATTCATGGTATACAGGTGGATTTTTGAGACGGGTCAGTAAGGGCAGGTACCTTAACCGTTATAGTTACAGGAAAACGTTCCTAGGAGACTATCCACAACATTTTAAGATATTCTGAACTGCATTCACAGATTTTTGAGAAAATGTATAGTCAGCGAAAAAAGTGCTAAAATCCAAAAAAAAATATTTTTATGCGTATCGATCCTACTTCATATGGGGATCAGAATACTCTATGGGACCATTTAAGGTATGAGTACTAGAAATGTCAGAAATCGCTAAAAACATTTTCCATACATTTTGTACTGAAAAACGATAAATCAACTCGTAATATTCTTTATCGCCAAACAACCTTATAAGATCCTAAAAAAATAAGTAAAAAAAATTATAAAAAAGAAGTTTGAAAGTAAATTTTGAATTTTGAATCTTCAAAACCAGTTGGATGAATGGCCCCTGACGGAATTGCGAAAAGTTTATTTTCGACAAGATGGCGCACCGCCACATAACAGCCGTCTTACGCGTTCTAACTTGAACAAACAATTCGGGACACAATGGATAGGAACACATGGTCCAATTAAGTGGCCATCTCGCAGCCCAGAAGCGTTAGCCTCTCGATTTTTTTTTGTGGGGCCACCTAAAAAATGAAGTCTACAAAAGAAAGTACGACAGTGTTCAGGAGCTGAAAGAGGCATTAACGAGGATTTTAAATAATAACCATCAAAGAAAACTTTCCGCTGTAACTTGCTCAGTACAAAAACGAGTGAACTTATGTATTCGTGAAAACGGCGGTCATTGTGAACAATTTATTTCGTAGATAACCTATTTTTAAGTTTGTGTGATATGTTGTGTCTTACCGTGGTTTTTGTATTTAAATTTCAATAGGCCTTAAAGAATCTTTTAATCGTAGTTAGAAATAGGATTGTTTGGCAATAAAGAATATTACGAGTTGATTTATCGTTTTTCAGTACAAAATGTATGGAAAATGTTTTTAGCGTTTTCTGACATTTCTAGTACTCATACCTTAAATGGTCCCATAGAGTATTTTGATCCCCATACGAAGTAGGATCGATAGGCATAAAAATATTTTTTTTTGGATTTTAGCACTTTTTTCGCTGACCGTACATTTTCTCAAAAATCTGTGAATGCAGTTCAGAATATCTTAAAAAGTTATGGATAGTCTCCTAGGAACGTTTTCCTGTAACTATTGGTTAAGGTACCTGCCCTTACTGACCCGTCTCAAAAATCCACCCTGTATAGTGAGCAGAATTAAATAAAAGTTTTTCCAATATAAAAATAACATTGAAGTAAAATAAAACTATGGCCAAAGCAAAAACCAATCAACTAATTGCCAATTTACTGCAAATTGCCGTTGGGTCAACTTTTAAGATTTTGTCGTCCATTTTCTTACACTTCTAACGCCTGTGTCGAGTGCTAAAATGATTATTTTATTAATTTATTCATTTTTTCTTTTGGTAAGATTTTACATTGAGAAACTTTATGATATTATATAATACATCATTAGTAACCAATGATATATATTTTCAGATAAGTTTAATTTCAGCTGGGATATCTCCAGTTCACGATTTTAGAAACCAAATTAATTCCAAATTGCCAGTTGAAAGATTCCTACTAAACTCTCCTCATAAAGTGTTAAAACATTTAGATGACTCAGTGTTAAAAGCTACTAAAAATGTAACACAAAATCCTGAAATGGAAGACAATTTGTACAAAATTTCTAAAGATCTTGTTTCAGCGATCTTATCTAAGTTGGAAGTTCAAGATAAAATCACTAGAGTCACCAGAGAAGCTCTTGATGCTCCAGGCCAAAATAAAGGTATTACTGCTATAGAAACGAGAAGGATTCTTGATTATATATCACGAACATTATCAGGCCACATACTAACAATAACAAGAGATTCAACGGAGCCTGAGCTTCATCGCTTAGTTTATGGATTAGCACAAATTGCAGCTGAAGTATCAATTGTATCTGCTTTAAAGGATATTACATACTCTACTGCGTTGTCAAAAAAACAATCCGTTGACTTATCACTGCGAAGAAAAAGATCAGTAACGGAAGATGACAAAGGATTAACTACAAATTTACCGATTACTCCTTCTCCAAAGGTTTATAATATCATTCTGAATAAAACATTATCAGAAGGTGTGATACCTTTAGATTCTGCCACTATTAAACCTAAAAAAGATACAATGAATGTATCACCTTTCTCTGTGATGAATGAAAGAAAATCTGTACAAATATTGAATACCAAAAATGATCTTATTCCTACCAGAAAAGGATTTCTGAATCAGACAGTTCTCGATACTGAAAACGACTCGGCTATTAATGAAACAGATGCGATAGTTTTGAACAAAAAAATTAATGGGACAGACGTGATTATGCATACTCAAAATTTAGAAACAAAAGAATCCAGTGCTCCAGGTCTGGTGGATGACTGGGTTGATCCAAAATCAAATGTTTATGCTTTAAATCCTGATATTATCGCTGAAATGGAAATAGACCAACCTGAAATTGAGGAAGATACTATGACTGAAAAGAAATCTAAACAAAAACTAGAAAAGCTTGAGTTAAAGGCAAAAAAAGCCATTCTATACGCTGGTGATGTAGCGTACTTAACTGCCGCCAGTGTAGTGGCCATGAGGCGTGCATTGACTGCATCAATTGAAGTGCAAATGTCTGTGAAGTTTGCTAAGAATGGAATGTCAAATCATCAGGAGTTAATGATGAATTTAGCTAAAACTGCTGCTCAACAAGCTGGCAAAGAAGCTAGAAGTGCTACATCTAAATCTTTGGCCTGTGAACGTGTGATTAAGTTAGCTGTTAAATATACTGCGCAGTCTAAAGGTGCTAAATTGAATCATGTTGCAAATAGAATTATTATGGACACGTTATCATTGGCCACATTAGCGAAGTCCATGGCTTTTGTGTCCTCTGATATAGCAATAAATTCCCTGTATCAGGCAACAGATGTAAAACCGCCTTCGTAATAAAACATAAATATATTAAAATTTAATGTTATATTACTATTATGTACTACTCTTATATCTTCTGTGGTTTATATACAGGCTTTGGTTGTAATAAAACATTGCACGAATACACTTATTGCTATTTGATATTATTAGGAGTTCCACCAGTAAGAGCTACAATATTTGTTTTTATTTAAATTTTTCGAGAGTGCATTTTGTTGAATTATCAGTTAACATTAACTTTACAGTTCCATTTTGTCACTTACCGCCAACCTAGCCTTAATATTGCGATTGTGGTAAAACCATATCCATTTATCATCGCGTGGATACTAACAGATCTACTTAAATTAAAAATTTAATTCAAAAGTTGTCTGCATCATGAGTAACATATTAATAGTTATTTTTTCTTTAAAAGTTTATAAAAAAATTACAAAATTATAAACATACAATTTTTACCAAACCCTATCAATCACTTCAATTTTATCCAATCCAAACATGAAAAAAGAGATTTGTAAAATCATGCGCAATTTGCACTGACAATGCCATCTGTGTATAAACGCTTTTAACACGTGTAGGTACATAATGTGAAATGAACTCTATGAAAAAATAAAAATACCTCGCAATACATACACAATCGACTTTACAATGAATAATTTCCTCACGAGATGGCGCTACATAATTGGTGGTAGACTGATAAGAAGCTGTTTTATCGGAGGATGTTGTAGACGGGTAATTAAAAAACCCCGCCAAGCCGACTCACGCACGGAGGGTTCCAAAAGGCTGCCTGGAAGAACCTTTAAGTCAAAAACGATGAAACTGCTTTAATTTAATACGAAAAAAACGTTAGGTCGTAAACAAGTTTAACTTCCTATGTGTGTTTTATACAAATATGCGCACACTTCTCTTAAGTGTTATTCAACAATTACAGTAAGTACTTAATAATTTTAATCAAATTACATAGAACAAAAATATAAGTAATTAATTATCCTAAATTAAGTATGTACATGCAAATGAAGTATTGAGCCGGTAGTTTTAAATTTGATATTTACCTATATCCTCTTCATGGTTGTGACGTAATTTATGAATTTAATGAAAATTATATACCTCTCTTTGTTGTGTAAAAATCCGTTTAATTGCAATCCTCCGGGTATTGCAATTAGTGGCAGTAGTTCGGTTGTTAGGAAGCACCGAACTAACGATACAATTAGCGGTTGCCGGCCAACTGTGGTAAGTACGGAACATGCGTTATTGGATCCTCAGTGAAAGTTTTAGCTTTTCGTTTATCATCCTGAAGTACAGCCTAGCGATATCCTGCATGAACCTCGTACCATTTCCTCGTCCATTGTTCATGAGAGTGTACCACAAGCAGAGGAGATTAGCTTTGACTAAAAGTGGCCGATTGGTGTTTGGCTAGAAGGTGGACTGAGTGGAGATCAATGATATTATATGTATAAAAAGAGGTCTATGAAGTTTATAAAGGTTTCAGGCATTACGTTAAGTTACAACTTTCGAAATACGAAATCATTATCAGACACGTATAACAAACATTCTTCCGTGATATGATAATCACCTCCTACGAGTAAGTTCTACTCTCAGAATACGTGTTAATCAAAAAAATTTTTTTTTTTAAATATAATATGTACACCTAATATATGGCAACCACATTCGATCCGGCAATTTTTTAACTCTTTGTTTTGTTTATAAAGCAATGAAGAGATGTTTATTATTTCACCATTATCTTTCAGGACTGCTGAAAACAAGATGTCATCCTGTGTCATCGATTCTATAAATAGAGCTCTTTCTGAGCTGGAGAATAAATTAGAGCTCTTTCTGTTCACTGCCATTGCATCCAGCATCCTAAATGTCTTATAATTCCCTCCGTGCAACGTTAAGCTACCAAATTCTCGACGTTGCAATGGATTATTTACGATTGTATCTACTAGTCTGATTTTTTTTCTTTATTGGCAACGCATCAGTGAATCCTCAGATGTTACCAATGTCCATGGGCGGAGACCACTAACCATACGGCGGCATGTCGGCTGCTATTTACCCTAGGTAAATAAAACTTAAAAAACGATGAGGTTGAATTACTGTTCTTGGTCTGGGCATGTGTGTCTTTGCCTTTGTGTGCTGTCCATGGCACCCAGGCCACGAGGCCACGAGTCACGACCCAGGACATAGGGAATTCTAGTATGGGGTGGGGCTATGAGTGTGTATGAGAGTTTAATGTGTAGAACATCTTTTATGTTCAAATTGTAAGTAAATCCACATTCCGCCGGTTCTGCGAGATCTACTTTCGTTGATGTATTACAATTCGCAACCGGTTGACTGTGCAAATATCGCGGTCGCGGTGAGCGACGCAAATCCAAGATGGACTTTGAACAACCTTGCTCTTTACTTGTTTAGTTGAACGCGTTGTAATGTCAACAGCATTTAGGTTTTAAATAGTAGCAGATCCTTTATCAGGAGTAGGTATCGGTTACTTTTTTGTTTTACATATAAATTACACTTTTTACCGACTTAAAAAAAGAAGTAGATTATTAATTCGTCGTGTAGGTATATCATTATTATTTTTTACATTGTATTGACTTAAAATATTTCAGTAGATCGATAGCATACCTATTATAGTAATAATACAGTGAAACCTGTATAACTGGAATCTCTAGGGACCTGGACCGTGAATTTTGTACTAGGTTTTTGAAGTGAAACTTCTTTAGAATCGTTAGTGATTTGAAATCGGATGCAACGACAGGTAAGATAATATAACCGCTAATTTCGACTTTCAATTTAACTTCTACGTAGCTCAATGGTCAGGACGTAGATACACAATACTTACTTTTTATATTTTATTTTACTTATATAGGTACTATAAATGTTATTTACTTTTGTTGGCTGTCTACTCTATTCATATACCTAACCTACCATGACTGTTAAAGCTGAAACCATATATTACAGGAAAAATACATTATTTAACTAAGCCTCCTACTTAAATATTTAATCATGTAAGTATTTCTACAGTTGTAGAACTAGTTACATAAGTTCCGTAATACATGCAATTATGTAAATACTTTAAGTAGATTCTCGATGGATATGTTGATGTTACTTGAAACAATGTTTGTAAAACACTACAAAAATGGTACTTACATGTATGTAATTAGATTCGATCGATCTATCTATTCGATATCGACGTTCGAAAGAAATACACAAAAAACCTATTCTTGAAATCGAATATTTTTCGAGCAATGTAAAAGACGAAAAACTGCATAAAAATATGACGGATGGGTTTCGTTAATCAAACAATATAAAGTTTCAATCAAATAGCGCTGAAAGACCATCTCGCTCTACCTGAACAAGGGCTAAGGTCAACGTTGAGGTCTTTTTCTGTAGATATCTAAAATGTTCAGGATTTGTTAGAAAAATGTCCGGATTTTTTTAATTGTCCGAACTTTTCGAATTTTGTGTTGGTAACTCTACTCTCGAAGACTGTTCTGTGCAGGCTGGATAGAGGAATCAGGGGAAGGAACGCGTTTATGAGCTCTGACTTTGCACAATAAAATTATTTCTTAATGCATTATTCGATCTATTTTTACACGCTTTATTTATTGTTTGATACTTAGGTACTTCAAACAATGACATCTCACAGGCACCATATTTGTTTTTTTTAAATTTCACTTATCTAAGAATATTTGGGTTATCAAAAAGAATCTAACGATTTCTTAATTTATACATAATTAAGTCCGTTCAGCCACGTTCAGCGGTTTGGAAGATACGAGGTAAGTAATAAAGAATATTACATGCATACAAACATACATATTTCATACTATATCCAAGATACGGCAGTCGGGTAAAAAAATGGATTATACAAACAAGGTACGTACTTAATTAGAGGTGGGAAATGCGTCAATAATACGAGTACAACTGAAGTTTCTAAATCCAGGCGCGCGACCTTGCAAGGTTTCGATCCGTAAAAGGTTATTGAATCCTCCGTTTCTTACATAACCTACTTACACTGTACTTCCCATACAAACAGAAGCATACATGAATAATCATTAATCTGATTATCTACCTTCGTAAGTATAAGAAAATAGAAAATTTCTGACGACAGGCGTCAGGCCCTTATCGTTACGTAGCTGCCTGGGTAGGTACTTACCTTCTTACTAATTTGAAGCTATAAATTAGTAGGTAATCTGTGTCTGAAACTCTTGAAGTAATACAGATAAGATAAACTTAGTCAGTGTTGCCAACTCGGTCGGTATCAGGTTTTGGGGCTAAATAGAGTTTGAAAAAGGGCTAGATTCGTCCAATACATTGAAAATAGAATTATTAAAGGTGAGCACGAAAAAAAGTATGATAATGGTCATTTTTCGATATCTTTCTCTACCTAAATTGGTGTTTTCAATCGATTGCATCAAAAAGTTCGTGGAAAACCTGAATTTATCCCTTTTTTTAAGATGGCGGAAAATGGTTTTGGGGCTAGAAATTGGGCTAGATGCTAAATAATTATTTAAAGGGCTAAAAAACCATAAAAAGAGCTAGCCCCGAAAGGGCTAAATTGGCAACACTGAACTTAATTTTTCACTACAATTCTTTTCTGAAATTCCCAGTAAGAAGGCCCCAAGGATTTAAAGATTTTTGCACCAGTGGGGACATCTTGAGGGGATTTCATTAATAAAGCCTCAGGACGTAGGTATACTTAGAAAATGCAAAACGAAAGAAGCAGAAACAACACAAGTACCTACATTATTACATTGTGATTTCTTTCAGGTAACCTATACAAACAACGATGTAGAGAAAACAAAGGGAAGATTAGACTTTCTAATGCAACATGGTTACCAAGAAAGCACATGAGTGACAGCTAGCTGCAGCAAAAGGTGATAGTTCTTACACTGATGACGTAATGCATAAAATTCAGAGAATAATTAAATTAAAGTCCACGATCATTAATAAGCAAGTTATTAATTTGATGTGTATTAGTTTTTGTGTAAACAGGTACTACTCGCATTTATGATTATTCTAGAGACTTCGGCAGGAGTTCCGAGTTAGTTAATTTACACAATAATGGCTGATTCCATTAGCGACGAAATATTGTTGCAAAAGTTTAAATGCCATGGTATTTTGTGGCGACGTCTGTGGTTGAACTGATACTTGTATCCAGTGAAAGATGAGCTGATGTTTGCTATAACTAAATGTGATTTTTAATGTCCCTCGATACCTACTGATAAGTAGTAACAGTCGTCATATTAATAAAAGTAGGTGGTAGGTGGCTCCTCTAAAATTTACTTTCAAATGGGTTCTATTTGTGAAGTTGAAGAAGGTGTGCTTCCTTTTCGGACACGTAGAAATTGCTAATCTAGAGGTCGCTAGTTAAAATCCGGCTCGAAGGACCAACACACTTATGAATTTGAACAACTATGGAACGTGCTATAACCAGGATAACATACATTAAAATGTGTCTTTAATGTTTTTGTGTATTTCTTTCGAACGTCGATATCGAATAGATAGATCGATCGAATCTAATTACATACATGTAAGTACCATTTTTGTAGTGTTTTACAAACATTGTTTCAAATAACATCAACATATCCATCGAGAATCTACTTAAAGTATTTACATAATTGCATGTATTACGGAACTTATGTAACTAGTTCTACAACTGTAGAAATACTTACATGATTAAATATTTAAGTAGGAGGCTTAGTTAAATAATGTATTTTTCCTGTAATATATGGTTTCAGCTTTAACAGTCATGGTAGGTTAGGTATATGAATAGAGTAGACAGCCAACAAAAGTAAATAACATTTATAGTACCTATATAAGTAAAATAAAATATAAAAAGTAAGTAAAAGTAAGTATTGTGTATCTACGTCCTGACCATTGAGCTACGTAGAAGTTAAATTGAAAGTCAATGTGATTTTTAATGTCCCTCGATACCTACTGATAAGTAGTAACAGTCGTCATATTAATAAAAGTAGGTGGTAGGTGGCTCCTCTAAAATTTACTTTCAAATGGGTTCTGTAGTATATTGCATGTTACTCAATATGAGGGTAGTTGGGATTTGATTGTTAAAAACCCACCCTCGAGTTGGATTGGCGAATAAAAGGGAGTTGTGGCTGATTCACGGTGTTTCCTTGTGCCTTCCCGGTGTAAAAACCTAGATATTACAGTGGCGACGAAGTAATAACGAACAACAATTGTAATTTTTATTCATTCCACGCGAAATATTGGTAGAAAATGTCTATCTTCGGAAGTGTGCCTAATTTTGATTGTAAAGTCGACGAGTGGTCAGTGCACAAGGCTCAATTAAAAAACTTTTTCCTTGCCAATGATATTACGGAGATAAAGGACCTAGGCGGCAATAAGAGGCGGGCTATTTTGTTAAATTGTATGTCGCAAGACTCCTACCGCCTCACGCGTGATTTATTGTTTCCCGAAACGCCCGAGACAGCTACGTACGCGACGATCATCGATACATTGGTTGCACATTTTAAGCCAAAGAAGTGTGTATATGCAGAGCGTGAAAAGTTTTACGCGGCTGTAAAGAATAGCGAGGAATCCGTTACCGAGTACGCTGCACGTCTGCGTGGATTGGCCGCGGAGTGTAAGTTCGGAACATCGCTGGAGATGTGTTTGACGGATAGATTCGTTTTGGGTGTGGACTCGTCGGTAATTCGGGAGAAACTATACCGGGAAGAAGCCACCGAGTTGAAGATGAGCACGGCGGTAGAAATTGCATGTGCGGTGGAAAGTGCGCAACGCATCGCAAGCAGCAGTAAGGTGGTGATTAAAAGTGAACCGCTGCTATACACGGGCTCCCGGAGTACGGCGGCGGCGGCGCGGGCAGGCAGGACGCGCGCCGCGCGCGGCGGTGCCAGCGGCGGTGAAGCTGCTCCCAGGTGTTCCGTCTGCGGCGCGAGATCCCACGACGCCGCCGACTGCGGTTATCGTCATCTAGCGTGTGATGTGTGCGGAGAAAAAGGGCACTTGAAAAGGATGTGTTCGAATAAAAATAGTGGCAGTGCTAGTAGTAGGCATCGTAAACAAAAGAAAGGTTGGCGTAATAATTATATGTGTGAAGATGAGCATAGTGATAGTGATGATTCGGTAGCGGTAAACAATGTGCGGTGTTCGGAAGAGGAGCCGATGTGTGTGGAGGTGCGCTGCGGGCCGGCCGCGCTCGCCATGGAGGTGGACTCCGGCAGCGCCGTGTCCGTGCTGCCGGCCGCGGTCTGGCGCGAGTATTTTTCACATATGGGACAACTCGGTAAGGCGAACAAAACATTACGAACTTACAACGGCTCGGTGGTAGCCCCGGTAGGTACGTGTACGTTACCAGTCACTTACAACGATGCAACTCATAAATTAACATTTTATATTGTCGAGAAGGGCCCGGTATCGTTGCTCGGCAGGGATTTTTTATGTAAGTTTAATTTAGGCCTCGTACCATTAAATTATTGTTTATTAAAAGAGAACGACATCCTATTAGATAAATACAAAGCATTATTTTCGGGTAAATTGGGCACCTTCAATAAATATAAATTATCCTTACATTTAAAAGAAGGCGCGAAACCTAAGTTCTGTAAAGCGAGACCGGTTCCTTTCGCTTTGAAGGAAAAAGTAGGGAACGAATTAGATCGGTTGGTGCGCGTTGGCATACTGAAACCGGTTTCTTATTCTGAGTACGCGTCTCCGATCGTAGCGGTGCTTAAGAAAAACAACGACGTGCGGATTTGTGGCGATTACTCGGCTACAATAAACAAAGATCTTTTAATAGATTCGTATCCCTTGCCGACTATAACCGAGTTGCGCGCTTCCTTACATGGTTGTCGTTATTTTAGTAAGATAGATTTGTCTAATAGCTACAACCAATTCTTGTTAGACGAGAAATCGCAAAAGTATACATGTATCAATACGCACAAGGGGCTATTTAAATACACGAGGCTTGTCTTTGGTCTGGCGAACGCGCCTGCGCTATTCCAGCGCGCCATGGTGCAGCTGCTGCGCATGGAGGGCGTCGAGGTGTTCCTGGACGACGTGCTGGTGGCGGCGCCCACGCCGGAGCTGCACTGGCGCCGTGTCGAGCGTGTGCTGCGGCGGCTGCAGGACGCCGGCCTGATGCTACAAAAGTCCAAGTGCTCATTTTTTCAAAAGCAGGTCGAGTACCTGGGCTACGTCATTGACGGAGACGGTATTCATAAGGACCCGGAAAAGGTTAGGGCCATTTTGGAGGCGAAAGCCCCGGAGAATCCAAAACAGCTAAAGTCGTTTCTCGGCATTATTAACTTTTATCGTAGTTTTATACCGCGCGCATCGGCGGTCTTGGAGCCCCTCCATTCGTTGTTGCGTAAAGACGTGGCCTGGGACTGGAACGGCAGTCACCAGGAGGCCTTCGAGGCCATTAAGAGGGAGTTGGGCTCGCCGCGGGTGCTCGCTCACTACGACCCGCGCGGCCGCGGCTCGAGCTCGTGCTGACGGTGGACGCGGCGCCAGGCGGGCTGGGCGCCGTGCTGGCCGCGCGCTACCCCGATGGGGTTGAGCGACCGCTCGGGTATGCGTCCCGCTCCCTCTGTAGGAGCGAACGAGCATATAGCCAGATCCAGAAAGAAGCGACGGCAATAATTTTTGGAATTAAAAGATTCCATCAGTATCTGTACGGCCGTCGGGTACCTTTTATCTTGCGTACAGACCACAAGCCGCTCATGTCTATTTTTTCGCCCGATAAGGGTATTTCACAGATGACGGAGGCGCGGTTGCAGCGATACGCATTGTTTCTCGCCGCATATAATTACAAAATTGAATTCGTTAACAGCGAGAGAAACGTTGCCGACTATTTGAGTCGATGCCCGGTTCCGACCGGTGACCCCATAACTGATGGTGGTGCGGACTCCCCGAGCTACATGAACGCGTTGTCCGCGGCGGGGGCGCCGCTGCCGGCCTCCCCGGCGGAGCTCGCCGCGGCGACCGCCGACGATGAAACGCTTGCTAAGGTGTTAATCTACGTAACGAAGGGGTGGCCGAGGCGAGTACGAGCAGAATTGCTGCCGTACCGACGGTGTCAACATGAACTGCATGTTGACAACGGTGTATTGATGCGCGGACACCGCGTCGTAGTACCGACCGTTTACCGAGCGGCCGTTGTACAAGAATTACATGCCGCGCATTTGGGCATCGTTAAGATGAAAATGACTGCTAGGGAAAGGTTGTGGTTCCCGGGTATCGATGCAGAAATTGAGCGGGTAGCTTCGACCTGTGATCGCTGTGTCGCATCTCGAGGATCGCCGTCTAAGGTTCCTGTTGAAAATTGGGAATGGCCCAATTCGGTTTTTGAACGAGTTCACATTGATTACCTCGGTCCGGTTCATAATAAAAATTTTCTTGTTCTTGTAGATGCGTATAGTAAGTGGCTGGAATGCATAGAGGTGTCGAATTTATCTGCCCTTACATTAATCAATAAACTAAAATCTGTATTTACACACTTCGGGTTGCCAAAGTGTATCGTATCCGATAATGCGAAGACTTTTGTTTCGACCGAGTTCTCGACTTATTGTAAAAATAATGGAATTAAACAAATATTTTCTCCGGTTTATTCGCCACAGAGTAATGGACTCGCAGAGAACGCAGTCAAAACGTGCAAAAAATTAATAATCAATGCAGTTAAAGACGGTAGCCCGAAGGAAGTAACGTCACGCTTAGACGATTATTTGTTTTACTATAGAAATTCGCCTCACTGTACGACCGAGTTGTCACCTGCGCGCTTAATGTTCGGTAGAAATTTGCGTTGTAAGCTCGATTTAGTTTCTACACCCCTCATTGGTGCGCAGCCTCCGCACGACATCGGGGATACGGCCGACATAGTGCGTGCGAATCAAGCTCGACAAAAAAAATACTTTCGGGGTAAAAATAAACTTATAAACGTCAACGATAGCGTATGGGTTAAAGATTACCGCAACAATCCACAAAAACCAACTTGGGTTTTAGGAACAATAATAGCACGGAGAGGTAAAGTGCTTTATGATGTGGCAGTTAACAATTCTGAGATCGTTTGGAGGCGTCACGCGAATCAGCTAATGAAGGCACACAGGGATAAAATGCCTGATACACAGGGTGGTGACGAGAACTGGACGTACGATAAATATGACATCGGTACGGATTCGAACTCCGGACCGATCGGCACTCCGTATGCTGGCTCGTCCCGCGACGCGCCGTCGCCGCGCGAGCCCCCTGCGTGCGGCAGCGAGGGCGGCGCGCGTGGGCAGCCGTCGGAGTGCTATGGTACGCCTGCAAGCGATGCCAGCAGCTTGCCTGACGGTGATGGCGAGCAGGAGCCCTATCACTCGCCAGTTGAAGATGCAACTTCAACAAAGCGCACGCGCTATGGACGGATTATTGTCCCCCCTAAACGGTTATTCTAATTTTACTTGTATGTGTAGGCATAATTAGTATGTACATATTTTTTTAAATTATAAAATTATATAGACTATTTCTCGCTATACTAGGTATAGCAGTATATTGTCTAAAATAATTTCATGATTGATTTTTTTTTACTTGTTTTGCTGAGGAGGAGGGAAGTGCAAGTAAAGTAAAAGTAAAATAAGTATATAATCATATACCTAATCAAAATATCATCACAAATCGCAGTATGTGTCTAATAAAGATTCTATTATAATTAATAATAACAACTAATGTAATTAAAATAATAATTTAAATAAAATAGTAATTCCACTAAAATAAAATAATTAATAATAGTATAATTAAAATAAAATTATTTGTTTATTAGTTGATAAAATCTACTTAATTTTAGCAAAACTATTGTTATTGATTTGTTGTGGAGGAGTGTAGTATATTGCATGTTACTCAATATGAGGGTAGTTGGGATTTGATTGTTAAAAACCCACCCTCGAGTTGGATTGGCGAATAAAAGGGAGTTGTGGCTGATTCACGGTGTTTCCTTGTGCCTTCCCGGTGTAAAAACCTAGATATTACAGGTTCTATTTGTGAAGTTGAAGAAGGTGTGCTTCCTTTTCGGACACGTAGAAATTGCTAATCTAGAGGTCGCTAGTTAAAATCCGGCTCGAAGGACCAACACACTTATGAATTTGAACAACTATGGAACGTGCTATAACCAGGATAACATACATTAAAGACACATTTTAATCAAAGTACGATGGGATGTAGATAGATAGATATAAAGAGAGAAGAGTGTAGTTGACAATTTATAATCCATAGTTATTTAGATATTTGATCTAAGGAAATAACTTGGCATATCGCCAATAGTAATATGTATATTAATAATTAGTAATTATTAATTGCTATTAGTTGGACTATTTTTGTTAATGTATATTATCGCATCGCTTCGCTGTCAGTAAGATACGATTACAAAATGACGTTGGGGTCAGTGTTTGGACTTTGTACTACAGAGTACCATCCATACTAGTATTGGATTTCTAAGCCAAAGCTGTTCTTGACAATGTGAATGCACTAGAGAGAGTGCGACAACATTATCGTACATAATATAAGGTAAATAGTTGTGTGGAGTTGTCACTATGCTGATTTATTTCTAGTTTGTTGAAAGTTGAAACCTAATTTTGGTACTTAACGGCATAGTGACCTTTGTTAATTTCTGGCATTCGTTAACGAGTTTGTAGAACCAGTACGAAAGCTTATTAATGTTATGTATTTATTCAATAGATCAGAATATGAAAGAGTGTTTCTGGTTTATTGGTTTAATTACAATACTATTGGATTAGACTAAGAACTAGTTTCAGTTCTAATTGGAGTTTAAATCTTTGAAAAAATAGCTTGTCACCAATTCAATAAGTATTTTTGTTCAAGTTCGACAAATAATCAGTTTGGAATATTTGCCTTTGTTGCGAACTTGTCCACTCCACCGTCATTAAAATAATTACATTTGATAATGATGAGAATGGTAATAAAATTCACAAACCGGTTTTGGCAATAACGTCATTACATCCGCCTGGGTTTTTGGTTTTTTTTTAGAATAAGTAAATTTTTTTATTAGCATAACAAGAATAAAAAATCAAAACTTTTTTTTATGTGTTTGTCCAGATGTTTATAATTTTATTAATGCATATGTAGGTTATACTTATTAAATATACGAGTTACAAGTTTATAGAAGATAGCGCTAATTTCGTAATGTACCTACTAGGTAGTAGGTATGATAATATATGAAAGAACCAATTTTCGTAGTTCCGCGCGGGGCAATGTCCATCCATCATCCATGTATCAGACTTTGGAGGTCCACTGCTGGACATAGGCCTCCCCTAATTTGCGCCACTCTGACCGGTCCTGAGCCTTCTGAATCCAGCGGATGCCCGCTGTCTTCTTCAGGCGCGGGGCAATGTATACCTATCTAAATAGATAATAATACGAAGTGTTAGTACAGATGTCAAAGGCAGGATTTCCCACTAAAACCAGGTCGTCGGCCACCATTGGAATGTAAACCTCAAAGTAAGCAGTGTGCTCGCAAGGTGAACAACGCTAATAGCTGAAGGATTGCTGTCTGTCTCTACAGTTGCACGAGAAAGCCATTTCGTAAGATCCGATCATGACACTGAAGGCCAACAATCAATTTTTAGTGGGTGGGTAATTCGGCAACATTCCACATTTTATATACAGTCGTTAGAGGACAGATGCGAACAAATGCTTATGCATTTCCAATGATATTAAACTATCTATATAATATCATTGTGCATTTCCGTTTTCCGAGAAAAATGCCTTTAAAAAGCTATTTATACAAGCTAATTAGTTCGTACAAACTTTGTAACTGTGTTGCTTGCTACAAGCACAGCAGCACAACTCACATGGTACTCTTAAAGGTGTAGCCTGTACGAGTATAGTACGCATGCGACAAAAACTTAAAAAATAAATAAATATTTCTTTTGAGCACCTGTCGACTTTTCGGAAGGGAGTCGTCTTCAGAAAGTTCCGCAGACGTCGGCGACCACCGGGAATCACCGAAAACGTGTCACTTCGCTGATAAAAGTGAATTAGTTATTAGTTATTGATATGTATGTTAGTCTATATGGTATTTATACTATGGGCCTTGTTGCCCAAAATAAATAAATAAATAAATTAATTTTTTATAGATTTTTTTAAAACTTTCAAAAATGAATCCATATTTCCCTTGGTCATGGCATCACGCGTGATCGGCTGGACCGATTTCGCTAATTATTTTTTGTTGTGTTTGTTATTGTCAGAAGGTTCTTATGTAAGAAGAAAAAAGAAAGTTGCACAGAAAATTAGACAATTTAAGAAAACTTAACGACCATATAAGCTTTTCTAATGTAACCTTAGCAACATAACTTTTTTATTTTATATCTGTCAGTCGAGGGTGACGGAGACGGGTTGATAGCCGGTACAAAGTCTGCTGGGTCAGCTTATACAGCTAATACGTAATATAATAAATATGTACTTAATTTAATGTCTACATACAATCTCTTTAAGCTTTATCTACAAATAAAGATATTGTTTTTATCATTAGTAGGTTAGTAGGTAGATTAATGGATAAGAAGTTTTGTATAATAAAATTATTAAAAGTTATGCAATTATTGTCATAAGCCAACCTCCCGCGTACCCGTTCTTACCCGTATTGCAGTAGGTAAGTACAGGATGAATTCTCTAAGTGTGCGTGGATGGCCAAATCCGAAACTACGAGGAATAGCCAAAAATGCTCAAATGAGTCTCGGGGCCTATTTTGATGAAAACTAAAACTGCATCATTAAATTAAAAAAAAGATTACCCTGGTCAGGAATCAAGCCCGAAGATTTTGAAGAAAAAAAAAACACATTCTATATTATTTTTCTTAGTCGTACACTCTTGACGGAGTGGTCGTGGTAATGGATTGTCTGTCAGTTTGGCAGCAGCCTTTGCGACACTTCTCCATCTCTCCCTATTCATGGCACTGCGTGTACATTCTGTGAGGGTACACTTTGTGGCTGTTTTAATGATGTCAGTCCATCTTGTGGGCGATCAGCCACGAGGACGTTGACCCTCTACTCTACCTTGTACTACTAATCGTTCCAGAGAGCTTTCATTGCGGATGATGTGTCCAAACATTTTAAGAATTCGTAGTTGCGCAGTCGACGAGTCTTTGTTTGACGCGAAGCTCTTTCAAAATGGAATTATTAGTGCGACGGTTAGTCCACTTTATCCTCAACAAGCGTCTCCAGCCAGCACCACATCTCCAGGGCGTCAATCTTTTTACGACACTTTCGGTGGATCGTCCATGTTTCGTATAAAAATTTAATATGATAATGTTTTTTCTTTATTCTAAGTGATAAGGCTATGGAGGCCCGTTTTCTCATAATTAGTGGATGGTATATGGATGGCAGATTTTTTTATACGTTATTTAACCTTTATAAATTATAATAATTTTAATTGTCCTTATTGTTATTCTTTACTTCCTCTAGCTGCTTACCAACATCCTATTGGTAACCTTCCTAAAATATACAGTAAAATTTTATTAAATTAAGATCAGAGAACATGTTTGCAACCGACATTATGTGTGTTTGTGTCTGTCTGTCTGTGTGTGTGTCTGTGTGTGCCAATTAGAACAAACAAACAAAAGGGGCGCGGTGCTGCGGTCACTTTTATTTGAATTATTGAGCAAAGTCCGAAATAGCCGGATTTTGTTAGACTTATCTACGGATGGTAATATGAATGTAAGGTATTTAAATGATAATATTGATAATGTTCATGACGTGTGTACATATTTATTTGTGGTCGGTATTCAGTTGTATTTTTCCTACGTGAGTTACGTGACTCAATTTTTTCCTTTATGATCAAAACAATCGGAATTTTTATCAGATCAGGTATGATAATTAGTGAATGAGTGTAAACATCGTATCATCAAAGGACAAAGGAGGAGATTCTCAATTCAAGTGTATTTTTCTGTGTTCATAATTTTTTATTGGATGTACCGATTTTGATGATTCTTTTTATATTCGAAAGCTGGTGTTTGTCATGTGGTCCCATTTAAATTTGAGCGGGATCTAATGAGTAGTTTTTGAGTTATCCTTAATATTGCGTATTTCATTTACTTCGACTACGTTGATGATCTTCTCATTTTATTTTTATTTAATATAGGTAATATTGAAGTCGGTTTTATTTGTATGAATTATTCATTGAAATGAAGGAATTATTAATTGAAATAAAGGAATCCGTGATTTGATTCATTAATTTGATCAGGCGGTCTATTATGAACTCTTAATTCCAGCCAAGTTCCAGTGTAAACGTCAAATAATTCGTGTTACGAAATCGGTCACGTGACACTTTTTAGCCAATCATACGTCGCTTAAAGCCCGCGAAATGAATTGCCTGGAACATGAATGGTTTTATAAAAGTTCATAATAGGCCCCCGCAAGATGATATTATAGTGACGACTATTTCACTCGAGCATTTCAGTGATTTGATCGTCTTACCAGTTACAGTAGCGTAGCTTCTTACCCCAGACGAGCCCGGTATCAAAATTAATGGAGGGGTTCCCGTTTTGACGGGGTTGGGGTAATTGATAGAAAGATCATGTACCTAAACAAGATGACAAAATACAGTAGGTACAACATAAAATCTACAAATCACTATTTCTTTTACTTTTTTGAGAGCCATTAATTAATCTTTTTCAAATTTCAACATATTAGACAGCAGTTATATAAATAAAGCACTAAGTACTGTGACTCAGTACGTATTATAATTAATTAATTTATTTATTATCTACCTATGTTTTTGCGATCTGAAGGTTGTCTGTTGTTGTTGGACCCCTCGCCTGCGTATTCTTATTCATATTATTTCTCACGTATCTACCTCCATTTTGCAGACGTTATTATTTTTGTAGGCTAATGAATTACGGTTTCGTAGCATGACCTTCTGTAAACGAGCACGCATTAACATTTTATTATATTCTGTACGATTGGAATAAAATCGAGATTCGAGAACGTGGATACGCATCCTAGACAGACTGTGGAATTCATTATTGTTATAGGTACGTAACTACGTACATACACGTATTACTAAGAATTAATAATAGATCTTTAAGTAAGTAAATAAAATTCTGTTCATAATAAAGATTTTAGCAATTTCAACTATGAAATTGCTTGAGAATGTGTATCATCAGCATTTAAAAATTGAAGGACGTCTAACTGGTGATTTCTAATAGCACCTAGTTTAGGTGTGTATCCCTTGCCACCCAAAATAAGTCAAAGTAAAGTAAAGTAAAAAATAAAAGTAACGAAAAAAAAACTGAAAACAGAAAAATAAAATAAACTATTTAGTATTATAAATTAAGATCCTAAATTAACAGTAAATAAACAATTTTGAGACGGCGCCACACAACACAAACATTCAAAATTAATCACGGGGTAAAAATTCCGTGGGTGAACAATCATTCATCCCCTATTTTCGTAGCTTTAGGGTAGGAATAAAATTTCCAAAAAAATGGGACCAACTTCAAGACATTTTTGACACTTCAAGACACTTCAAGATGAGATGAAGAAGAGACGATCCACCCGATGGCAAAGTGGCTATCGCCGCCCATAAGACATACCCCATCCATTAAAAAAGAATCATCAAAATCGGACCAACCTGTGTCGACTGCAGCGTGATCATACATAAAAAAATATACCTACGTGTCGAATTGAGAACCTCCTCCCTTTTTTCGTCTGTAAATAACTCCTAACTGTGGTTCCATTAATATAAAGAAGGATGCCTTACATATTGATACCTCCAGCCAGTAATATTGGGGGGGTACCCTCAAGAAGGAAGAAAGGTCCTCGAATGGCGCCCGCGTCTCGCAAAGCGAAGTACAGGACGCCCCCCGACAAGATGGACCGACGACCTGAAGAAGACAGCGGGCTTCCGCTGGATTCAGAAGGCTATAGGATATATTACGTAATCCCAAATTTCCTACATATTTACGTGAACGATTTTCTTTTGCTCGCCCCTCATTTGCTCCATGTAGATCCCATAATAAACTTCTCCTTGCATTCCCATCCCACAAAACCAGCGCTTACTCCCATTCCTTTACTGTACGTGCAGTGAAACTGTGGAATTGTCTCCCCCCTGGTGTTAGAGCATGTAAAACGCTCACTACGTTTAAAAAATCTGTCAAACTACACTATTTGTCCATTGCTTATAGTTAAATTTATTTACACTGTTTAGATATAGGTTTAGTTTTTATATCACTTATTCACTTTTTTAGTAAGTATATTATTATGTTAATACTATAATTTATAGCTATTGTTTGTATGTATTATTAGTATAATATATATGATGTATATGATATATTTATGTATATATGTATGTATATATGTATGTGTATATGTATGTATATATATTATGTATATGTATGTATATTTTATATTTGTTTATGTATCTTTGTGTGCACTCAGTTTGCCACTCAAATTTAAATTTTCCTTTTGTGGGGCTACTGGAAGAGATTTCGTTTCGAAATAAGTAGCTCCCATGTGCGAATATCTCTAAATTTAAGTTTTCTATTTAAAATTGTATGGTGTGCATGAATCATTAAATAAATAAATAAATAAAGGCTCAGGACCGGTCAGAGTGGCGCAAGTTAGGGGAGGCCTATGTCCAGCTGTGGACCTCCAAGGGCTGATGGATGGATGGATGGATGGACCCTCAAAATAATCGTCAGATTTTGGGTCACTATGGCTGGGACATCATGATAAACTTTCAATATGTTAATCTGACGTGCTCAAGTATCTCCAGATGGCGATTTTTTTACATTTTCAGCAATTCGCTGCGAGCTTGTGTCGCTTCCAAATTATTAGTCTAAGAAATGGGAGCATCTGTAGGGTTCACTGAACACTCCCTCTGAAAATCTGACGCGCTCGAGTAATTCGTTTTTCTTTTTCACCCCTTCCGCATAGCGAGCCCCACCACGCAAATTGGCAGATTATATTTGATATCAGGGACATGTTGGAGCATGAAACATGAATATCTGACACGCTTGAGTATTTCCATGTAATTTTTTTTACAAATTTGAAAATCTGTAGACGCTTTGTTCACTGCTGAAAGTGGAAACATTATAGGACCATTTATTCTTCCTATCGTCTAATCTACTAAATTTAATAGGTTTCCGTGACGCTCGAGTAACTCCACATTTAACATCATGAGCTCCTCTACTATAATTCTTCAAGTCACAATTTTTCTTTGTTGAGGGTCGTAGGCCGTACTGCTGTAGCCACTCGTAGCTACTTCTACAGGATTGAAGTTCTACAGCACGACATTAACTTCTTTTAACTTTTAAATCTCGTTTCGAACATTTAAATACCTTTAATCCTTTGAGTCGTCTTTTGCTATGATTTATCACAATTTAAATATGTACTATTCTTGTATTGTTTATTTTGCTTACTTCTTTTCAAATTTTTTTTTCAAATTTTTTTAAGAATGGGCATGATGACAGATTTTGAAATACGGTTCTATATTGTTGGGAAATATATTATAATTATATCTAACGTATATCAAATTTTGGCAAAAAAATAAGGTTTAGTATTAAATAAATACACTTTAATTTTAAGTTTAAAATTCGCACCAAAACACTTCAAAGTGTCATGGCGTTGCTTGTGACGTAACGTCTAAAATAAGTGATAGACAAGATGTCATTGACAGTAGGTATGTATAGTGATATTCATTTGTTTACTTAAGCGTGACGTAATTCACTCAGATTGAGACTGATTGGCGTTAAAGAAATCATGGTGGCTTGCCGTATTTTGCAGTTTTATGTTACCAAAATATTATTAATCTCGCTCATAATAATACAAATAAACGAGTGTTTTGCAATCCATTATTAGGGTTTCATTAAATAAATACATAATTTTAGTGATATTTACTTACTGTCATCATGCCTATTGTATGATTAACGATATACGATATACTCCAATGCATAGTCATAGAGAAAAAACCCAAATATTGTTGACAAGCCAAAGGAAGAAAACATCCATCTCATCTATCATCACATGAAATTATTTATTCAAACTTCGAACACCTTCGACTAAAGACACCGATTAATAACAGTTTTTGCGAATGGATTAAACCCAATGAACTCACCAACTCAATGAATATACTAACGTACAAAACCTGTCTAATTTACAGTTGTTTAACTAGGGTCTCTACTTATTATTCTCAAATCTCAACCAACTTGAGCTATCACCTATACCCTACGTATATAATATAAGGCATATAATATAATTATTATTCCCTTTTTCATTGTTTGTATGTAAATCAGGCTTATTAGCATATTATGTATGGCATACATACAATACATTGTAATGCACTTCATTTTCGATTCAGATTGAAATCTTTGAACTACGGTTCACTGTGATTACCTCTTGCCTACATTCATTTTAATTACCGTACACATTTCTAGTTATTTCATTTAAAAATTAATGGGAATTTAATTTACAGTACAATTACATTGAAAGATATAGCTAACACTTAAAACTTTCATTCGAACATTCTTCTGTGAGGAGTTTGCCGTATGTCATTACTTCCCAGAATTCGATCCTTACTATCGACACTATCAGATGGTGTAATAATACAGGGTGTCTTTTTTCCAAAATCAACGGGTTCGATTCCTGGCTAGGAATATTGATTTTTCAAAAATAAAATGATGCATTTTTATTTTTCATAAAATTCGGGCCCGAGGGGAGGGTCCTTTCAACACTTTTTAATATTTTCATAGACCATTCATGGACCATTCGCGAATGGGACGTTATTCGGAGGATTATAGATCGATGAATAAACCCAATCAATTAGTTATACAGATTTTACCAAAAGCAGCAAACATAAATGAAACGTAATGCTCTTTGAATTTAATAAGTGTTAAAACTAACATAATTTAATATTATATTACAGGTAACTGCGAATATTTTGATTGAATAGTAACTCAACAATTCTACCTAT
Organism: Thymelicus lineola; assembly: GCA_963932265.1. Lineage (NCBI taxonomy): Eukaryota > Metazoa > Arthropoda > Insecta > Lepidoptera > Hesperiidae > Thymelicus > Thymelicus lineola. Next base: position 5,950,822 of record OZ010700.1, on the reverse strand, counting down.
CTATTGAATTAAACGGAGGTTGTGAAGGAGAAGTTGTATTAAGTGATTGCAAGCGTTCCTGAACCATGACAGCAAGCAAATCCTGTTGGCAAATCAAAGCTCGATGTAAAGGCATATTCTTCAACTGAACAGCCAAACTTCGACAGAATAAATCAAATTCATCCTCCATTGTTCCTTTCTTATCTTCATTTATGACTTTGTTTATGGGATAATAATCGTCAACGATTTTCTGCTGCTTGACTTCACTCTCCATTGGTGTATCATTACATCTCTTTCTATTTTTCGGTGCACGCGATATATCAGCAAAAGGATCTTTAAGCTGGTGAGAATCTTGACCTCCTTCCTCTGGGTTTTCTTTTATTGTCAGCTGCAGTTGCTCCTCTGAGATGCTCTGAAAATAAAAAAAACAGAAATCTAACCTATGCGACTTATGGTGGAATTTATCGGGAATATTATTGTTTTATATATTTAGTTCAACCTTCAACAACTTGCGCAGAGCCATACTTTTGACTAAGATTGAGGGACTGTAAAGTTAAAGCTTGTAGAGTCAGGCCTTGTAGAGTTAATAGTAATACTTGTAGTTGTTAACAACGGGATAAACATTATCCACCAGAAACATTTCAATTAAAGTAACCAAGACTCACAAGCTCATATCATTTTCACTATTCAAAAGTTAGCAGATCTAGTGAAGAATAAAACCCTTAAAAGATCCGATAAGCGTCGGTAGGTCGGCGCCTGTAACCAGCTTTCTACGTGAATACCCTTAAGGGCTTGGCTCTTCATGAGATCTGATAACCTTTGAATAGTGAAAATGATATGAGCTTGTGAGTCTGTTACTTTAAATGAAATGTTTTTGGTGGATAATGTTTATGACATTGCTACTCGAAGTCCAAAAGTCTGACAAAACTGGCCTGGCACAAAGTTTAAAGATAAACTTGTTTTCTCTTAATGTTCTTGATCTACTGAAGTCATGCTATTTTTTAATTAAGTTTACTTAATTCGCGTCAGATAATAATATATCGTAACTTAACTTAACATGTATTTTTAAGGGAATTAAAGGATTTAGGAAAAAATAAGAACATTTGAGCGAAAAGTTCTTCGAACCCACAGTTCTTAGTCAATAGCCTTTCTGATTTCATTGCAGTTTTATTCTAGACACAACACTGATTAAGCAAGAATTTTAAATTCATAGACAATTTAATGTGCTAGAAATTATACAAATAAAATAAACTGCGATTGTGATTAATTGGAACTAGGCGATTTTGATCATGTGCTCGCAGAAATGTTTGCAACGCCAAGGTCTGCGTATGTTTACGACATTAAATTGAAATAATAAGACGAATAAGTAAATTTTAATAATAATGATAATGTCAGTCGAAAATTAAGAAATAAAAACAAGTGAATGGCTAAAATTCTGAGTAAATGGTACGCTAGGTAGTCGTTAACGCCTTTGTTTGTATTTGTACGCTACATACTTAGCAAAGTCGGAAAACTACTCGTATACCTACATCCATACTAATTATCAAAATTGAAATGTTTTGGTTTAATATCTTGACATGTGAGTGTTATGTATCTATCATCTAAGTATACTCCATGGTATCTACATGACATGTTTTCAGATTGTTCCTGTTTCCCTCGAAGATTTTCTCAAAAGGTTTTCTTAAAATTTTAATTCAGGTTAATCCGAATGCCACTCAAAAACAGATTTTTTCACAGCGCCAAAGTCTGTGATTCATCAATATACAATTGCTATAGTGTTATTAATCACAAAATCAGTTTTGTTCCGTTATTAACTTATCTCTTCATCGCGGAAACGTGCTTCTGATAAAATATGATAAATTACTTTGAATTCGTTTACAAAAAACCGATAAGTTTATGTCATTATGAGGAAATAAAAATTAGATAGTAGGAAAGTCTAAGAAGGGAAAAAATATATAAAAATGCAAAAGGTGATCGTAAAACGAATCTATTTCGCAAGAAAAATCTGCTCGAAAAAATTCTTCGCTACCTTTAAGGCCGTTCGTATTTACATTCTGCATTTTTACGACACAGTAGTTCTATATCAGTTAAAGTAGAGCACATTCTGATGATTCGAGTAGAATTCAATGTCGCGGTAGCCGACTTCAACCGATTGTATCCGAGTTCATCAGACCGGGCGACCCACCAAGTCATAGATTTAAGTGCTTACGGTTACGGTAGGTAACCGATCATATCCGAATACACACGAGCCATGTTATGGATTCAGAGGATTAATCAACATGCAAATATGAACTTTATGCGCTGATCTTAAGGATCGTAACATTCGTGACAGACTTCAATTTCCACACCTTTCGTTAAGCTTCGTTCACTTTTGTTGTGGAAACTGGAAGTCGCTTCGGCATCTCGCAACGAGTTTGCGTCGCGCATAAGGTCATTGATCAGATCATTCTTAATAGGTATATCTTTTGGTAGTAAATGATAATTTCAAGATACTGTAAAAGTATGAAAATTCCAATATCACTTACAAAATTTGATGACGATGGACTTTCTCGTGGAACACATACAGCATTCAAAAATTCGTTTGCTTGTTGGAACCAAAACAACTTGGGAACATAAATATCATCTGATGAAGAACAGCCATTTTGAATTGATCGTTTTATTTTAGCTAACTCACAAGTATAACGAGTACGGATACTTTTAATTTTTAATTTTATGTCTTCTTCTGTCACACCCACGAGATTTAAATTTTCAATAAGGCACTTTATAGCATGTGCGCGCGTTTCCTTATTTTTGTATCCTACCGTTTTGTAATCCCATAAGCAGGGATAGCTTTTAAAATGTTCCAAAAACAGGGGTGTGTGCTCCTCTTTCCATTTGTACACCATTTTACAGTTACCACGCCTTCTTTCAGCGCCGCTTCGACGTAACGTACGCGAGTGAACCATTCAATGTTCAATACACATACTGAAACTGAACTGAAGAGTGAAGACTGAAGATTGCTCCGCGTTCAGCTACCCGTATCTATTGACATTTCTATTATGCGTTCGTTCGGTTCATTCCACGTTCAATTACATTGAATGATGAACGGCAGAAGTGACAATAATTGGAATTTGGAAAAGTTAAATTATTTCAAAGCTTTTGTATGATAGTACCACAGGATAGTACGATGCCAATTTTAATGATATAAAAATGAGTTTGTATTTTTATATTTTAACGCTTTTCACTTCTAGCTTGTTTATCATGACTAATAAATATGGATGTTAAATGAAGGAGTTTGTGGCAGGCAAGAGTTTCATTTGCACTATTTCACTAGGCTTGGAAAACGTTCAGCCATGAATGCCATGCTGTTTGTTTTGCCCGTAGTCCTCACAGGCGACGTCCAAAGCCGAGGTCTGAACGTAGGACTCAGGAACTTAGGACGTTCGCATACCTAGGGTATGCTTCTCGAGGTGGCGATATCACTCTAACTAATATTCTATTTTATGTACTTTTCTAAATTTGGTTTATTGGTAGCTAACTAATGAAAACTAGCCAAGTTAAATGTAGAGCTTGAATTTCTATTTTCTTGATCTTGCGATTAAAATTTAAATACACTACAATAAAACTTAACCCAGGTACACATAACCCAGTAAACAGGTAGGTAATAATTGGTCTTATATACTAAAGATTTATGAGTGGAAAGAAAAGCCACTTATTATTTATCTTTATCACACGTACTTTGCGTTGACTATCTAATGAACGAAGTAAACTAACGTAGCAATGATGATATCGATCGCCAACGTCATCGACTGCTCTTACGAAATAAATCTAGAATAGTCTAAAGGTGTACGCAGGTGCGTTAAAGTAGAACGTATGTTAGAAGCGAAATATTATTTTGTTTGTAGACAGTCGATCGGATTTATCACTGCGTTCGTGGGTGTGTACGGTACTGCGGTAGTTATGTTAACAAGCTGGGTTGTTAGCATTTTCTGTTAAAAGTCAACAGACCGAGTGGTTTTTTAATTCGGTCGCATTACGAGCACACCCACTGCGTTTGTTTGTACCTTCTGTAACTTCTGTTCTGTTGGTAACATTCAATGCCGCGCTGAGTCAGTTCTGTTATGCTCTGATCTTTCTTTTCATTCCCCGCCAGTTTTTCTTATTGATTGCACGCCGTTCGCATAAATATTTTTTACGTTCGATACGTAGTTGGAGTAATAAAACAATAACATACAAGCATGTATTCGATCGCTGAAGCCACCCTAGCTTTTGTGGTTCTTTATCTTTTCTCGTTCCTTTTCGAAGTTGTAACGGGAATAGTGTCCTCATAATAGACGCTATGGTGCTTAAAATTTATTAATGATGTGATACTATAATATAATTTAGGATTTAAGTTAGGGTTTAAGTTATTAAAGTCAAATCATCAATGCAATTTAAATTAGTCTTTCGATGCTTGTTTTATTAAACTTTCCTTCAATTGTCTACGTCGAAGAAACTTTCGGTAAGTGTTTTTTAATACTTACTATTTTGTTACAATCACAATTAAATAATAAATCAATAAAATAATAAGAGTATAAAAATAATAATTTATTCTTAATATCTGTCTTTCTTTCTTTTTTGAACACAACAACATTAAACATTTCGGTGTAAAACTATATACAATGTAAAACTTAAAACACAGTGTATGTACATGACTCAAGTCAAATATTTACGAAACTTTAATTTAAAATTATGTAATGTCATATAATTATTATATGTCAAGTCAATGTAAAATATTACCTACTCACAGATTAGAGCTATTAATTATTGTGGAAAGTAGCATATTAATTTAAATTAATATGCTATAATAAAGCAAATCCTGATAACAAAATACTTATTAATTTGAACAAAGGATCATTCTACAATTTTATTATCTCGTTTTAGTAACGTCATCTGATATCTATTTCCACAAAAAAATTAATAGCTCTTTTTTCTAATTCGAAGCTAAGTTGTCAATTCAAAATTTCAAACGAAACTGAGTTACCTTTAAGCACACCAGGGGTTAAACTGAGTGACAATTTAACGTAAAGAATTGACAGCGACTGATATATCACAACAGCTGATTTTGACAATTTGCTTTGACATTGACAGCACAGCAGTCAGTTTGCCGTGATCGTGAAATAGTACTGTGTGAATTTTATGACGAAAATAAAATATCAATACTATAATTTTAACTTTAAAATCAATACTAGCTCCCCTAAACTGAACTTTGTGAATAACTTTTAACATAAAACAAAGTTAAAAACTACAAAAATAAATGTTTACGCAGCAGCATAACTAAATGTAGCAAGTCATTGTAATTTAAACATGAAGTTATTATGTGGTCGTGTAAAATATACACATTTTAAGTGTTTGAAGAGATTGTATTCTGCAACAAAGTGGCAGAGTGTTGTTGGCTTAGAAGTGCACGCACAGTTGAATACGCAATCGAAACTGTTTTCTGGTGCTAAAAACACTTTTGGTGGATTAGTGAATAACTGTGTGTCGTTGTTCGATGCTGCTATTCCGGGAACGTTGCCGGTGTTGAACAGGAGATGCGTGGAATTGGGTGTAATCACAGCATTAGCTCTATCATGCAAAGTGAACGAAGTGTCAACGTTCGATCGCAAGCATTACTTTTACGCTGACTTGCCGACCGGTTACCAAATCACACAGCAAAGAGCACCTTTGGCTAGTGATGGCGTTATACAATTTCAGGTATTTCTCTCAGCATTGACAAAAGTTTAAAAACATATCTCACACTAGCTGTTGCCCGCAGCTTTGCATACGGAAATTATGTTTTAACTTAATAAAAATTTTATCCTGCTTTCCCGGGAAACCTTTTAACTTTCCGGAATGAAAAGTTGTCTAAAATATGACCCAGGGTATCCGTAACAACTTTACCAATTTTCATTGAAATCCATTCAAGGGTTTTTATGTGATGCCCGGACAGAGAAATAGACACTTTGAGTTTTATTATAGTATAGATTACATGCTATATGTCTGCGTAACACAATAAACAACTTCTTCAACATTTAATGTATATCTTTGTTTATTTAATTAATATCAATATCTGTTTTTCTATTGCTTCAGGTGTTCACACCAGGAATACATAAGAAGCCATATACTAAAAGTTCAAAAATCAAGCAGATTCAGTTAGAACAGGACAGCGGGAAATCTCTTCATGATAGCGAGCTGAAACGCAGTCTTGTGGATCTTAACAGAGCTGGTGCACCATTAATTGAAGTTGTCTTTGAACCTGATTTGGAGGTAAAGGAAATTTAAAAATAATAGTTTAAAAAACTAAATACACGGTTTTATATTGTCAATGTTATCTACATGACAATATAAAACCTGAAGAAAAAAAATTGGGACTGTGATTTTAACCATTAAGGAGTTCCATGGCTGGAGCCAATCCTGGTTGTAATATCAGGTCCAGCTTGTCACAAAAATGCATTTGTCATCAGTACTAAAGCAATGTGTAAAATTTTAAGCCCTAAGGAAAAGTGGAAGTATGTCTAATTAGGTTTGCAAGATTTGACCTAAACAAAGCAAGCTAAATAAAACCGTTCAATAAGACACATTCTGTTTTGTTTCTACTGTTTTGCCGACCCTGTAGCCTAGTTGGTACCTTGCCTGCGAAGCGAGGGGTCCGGGGTTTGATTCCCGGCCAGGATAGATATTTATGTGACAGATAAATATTTATGCTCGAGTCATAGGTGTTATTGTGATGTGTTTTAAATTGTGACATACCGCCTGTGACGCAGGTAAAAACCTACTGCGGGAGTATAGGTGTGTAAGCTTTTATTTATTAATATTTCCAACAAGTAAAATCACAGTTACTCATATTAAATAAATATTATTTATCTATGGCATAATCATAGACACTGGTCAGGAATCAAACCTAGAACTCCTTTAACTACATGCAAGGTCACACTATGCTACTGGGACAATTCAATGGGATTCTTTCAAACCATTCCAGAATTATAAAAGTAGTAGAAAAAAATGTGATTGTATTTGGTGTAGATATTTGTTGTTAAGCAAAGTAGATACATGCTAGGTCTCGTCAATTATTAGGTTTGCTAATTGAAGAATGCAAATACAAAATATCTACCTAAAATTTTTTTGTCCATATTCTTCAATAGTTATTAAAACTTCATAATTATACATATGATAATAACGCTTCACACTCATAATAACGCTTCACACTCATAGCCCCACACTAGGATTCCCTGTGTCGTGGGTGCCATGGACAACACACAAGACAAGGACATTCACACCCAGACCAAGAACAGCAATTCAAACTCATCATTCAAATTTCCGCCTCGCTGGGAATCGAATCCAGGACCCTTGGCGCGGCGATCCGGCATGGTAACCATTGCGCCACACGGGTCGTCAAATGACATAACTATGTTAGCATTGGCTAAATTTAAACAGGAAATTAGCAATTTTATGTACATGTAAATCAGTTCTTAGGCTCCTTAGTATGTAAATAAAGAACAAAGGGTATAACTAGATTTAATGAGATATTAAAACTGTTTATAAAAAATTGAGGAAGTTTGGCAATGTGTTTATAATTGACTGCGTAGGTTTTTAATTAATTGATAATTATTAGATAATGTTATAATAATTACATACATAATTACATGCATTCATAGTACGTATATTTTATACAGAAATTGATAACAAACTATCGGATAAGCCATTTGATGGCAAGTGGTCACCCGTCGGCGTTGCCCATCGACATCAAAAACAAAAAAGACGTCACTGACGCATTCCTAGCCAAAAAGGAACCAGGATATTTGGTTCATTAAAAATTTATTTTATTTTACTTTTATGGTTCCGAACGAAAAAAATGAAAAACGGAACCCCTCACTCGTGTTTGGGCGACCTCCCTTCACAGCTAATTTTTTCCGAATCATTTCATTTCATTTCATTTCATAACTATTTTGCTAACCGTATCGTGTGGCATGTCAGTTGTTGTAGGAATCTCAAATATATTTTTACAATACGACATACGTGTTGAAGTTGTAAAGTCGTTTTCAAAATAACGTAGAATTCTTTCTTCATCGGATGAACTATAATTGCATGGTCTTCCATAATCGGTTTGTCTCCTTTACACAGATCCCAGCTCTCGTATTCTTGGGTAGCTATCACCGAAGACAAATCCGTGTGATAGTCGGCGTTGATATTCACGGCGAGCGGCCAAATTATACGAGTAGATATTGTAACGGGAATGGTTACAATATCCGTAACAGAAAAGAATATCGGCGTACTCTTGATTAGAGAACTGGGTTTGTTCTGCAGTCCTTTAAACGCGTCAAGTTGTTGGAATAGCAATCGATCACAGAGTCCATTCATAAGCCAAGTCGTAAAGCATGGCCAGAAACAATACTAAAAGTGTTCCACAGAGAGAGTGGATACCACAGTATGAGGCACGAGCAGACTAATTTATAAATTGTTGCAATTTTTGCGCAGATTTTAATCTTTTGACGATATTAAATTAAACTCGTTAAATTACAGGAATACCACCCTTTCATCTAATTTTATTATAGGTACTTACCGACCCTACTATTTTTGTCCTATTGTCTTAAAAATTACAAATACTACGGCGGTTTCTTAGTTTGTTTTACCTGTTCAATCGTTAATCATGTTTAATTGTTCTTCTTTTCTTACAATGGGACGTCATCCACGTGTTGTATACACGTGCATCGATGAGTCAAGGGTGGGATCAAAGGATTCAAAGAATCAAAAGTGTTTTTAACCGACTTCAAAAAAGGAGGAGGTTCTCAATTCACCTGTATTTTTTTTTTTTATGTTTGTTACCTCAGAACTTTGGACTGGGTGAACCGATTTGGATGATTTTTATTTTAATCGAAAGGTGGTGCTTGTCGTGTGGTCCCACATAAATTTAAACGAGATCTGACAATGGTATCCATGTCAAAAGTACAAAGTACTTCATTTGAAGTCGGTTACTTTTTTTGTTAAAATGTTAGATTATTCTTGAACCTCTCAAGCAACTAATTATTTTGTTAAACGTTTTAAAAGGTTCTTGTTTCGAAAATGAACTATAAAAATAAGTGCCTTTATTTTAATTATTATTGGAGTTTGTACAAGTAATTTTCAATTTCTTGTATCTTTTTTTATCTTGTTAGATAGCTAATAAGTTGTACATGTTTTTAAAATGTTCTTCCGATAAAGTTCTTCTGTCTTTTTTTCAAGAAAACATAAATTAAAGTCGAATAAACCTGGTTGAGGTATGAAAATTTTAAGGATTTGTGGCTCTTATTTAAAAATTGTTGAAAAAAATTCACCGTCTAATAGTTGATTATTAGGTATATATTAAATAAAGTGTTTGAAACCAAATAAAAAAAGCATTTATGCATTACCGGTTTTTTTTTTCAATTTTCAAAATTGAATATCGCACATTCTTGAAAAAAACACAAATAAATGAATTACTGATGACAGCCGTCGTTACAATGACGATATTTAAACGAAGGATAACGCTTCTACAATTCTCCCTTATTAAATGTAGTTAGCATTTAACATGTATACTAAAAGGGCAACTTTCGCTTCCAGGATGGCGAGGAAGCGGCGGCGTTGGTTAAGGAGCTGGTGCTGATAGTGCAGCGACTGGGCGCCTGCTCCGGCCGAATGGAGGAAGGGGCGCTGCGCGTTGACGCCAATGTGTCGATGAGGCGGGTTGGCGATCCCCTGTCTACACGCACCGAGGTTATTATACTGTTTTCTTGTCTACTTTATACGTTAATACTGGCTGATAGACAAAGCACAGATAAATGAGACTCACCGCATTGTATTTGACTGAGGAAGAAAATACCGTGTTTTCTGCCAGTAACTTCCGGACAGAAAAACAAAAACGGCATGGTTTTTGACGCGGATGAGCGTGGTAGCTTGTAAATACAGGAATTACGTAGTCCAGCACGGTATTTTCCTTCCTCAGTCAAATACAAGGCGGTGAGTTATCTACCTTATTTATTGATCTGTGTAAATGATCGTAGAATCATTACAGTACAGGGTTCCTCATATAAGTGGGATGGGAAAGAAAGGGCCTAAATTGGATATTGAAACATAATATATCGAAGTCACGGACATAAGATAGTTGAACTAATGATTGGTTGTCTATGGTAGACTGGCCAGATGTATCAATTGAAGAGCGAATAGCTTCACAACGAATAGTTTAGCCAGCAAGGGGGGGGGGGGACACTTGACTCTAATCCATAAGTAAGGCGCTTTGCCTTGGACAGACGGATAGACGGACGGATGGACGGACGGACATAATGACGAAACTATAAGGGTTTAGATTTTACTTCGGAACCCTAAAAATGACTTGCATAAGTGTATCAGTGATACCTATATGAATAAATAATTGAATACATAATATAATAAGAAGTGAATGAATTTTAATTCTAGAGTAGGTAACAATTAAAATGGTTTATATCGATCGAATACTCGATATTATAATTGATTCAACTTTCGTAGAACGTAAAGTTTAAGTTTTAATAATTTATTATTTTAAATACTAATATACAGATGTGGCCCCGTTAACTTGTTTTTTAGTACCTTGACCTACTAGCTAATGCCGGTTACTTCGTTTGCAAAAAGATTTTTATAGTCATATTAACTTTAATCGTCCCTTTTTACTAAAGGATTAATTTTCAAAAATCCTTTTTTCGTGCTCCTTCATCATATATAAAAGGAATCCTGTAGTGCAAGTGAACCATTTCTTGCTCATAACGCACCCTGACCAACAGATGGCAATGATGCCAAGCCTCCTTTCTTCCTTCGGTCCTATGACGTGGAAGTCTTAAAAATATTATATTAAATAGATTTTTACTATGTAAGCAAGTGATCCGTAGTTATAGTGCGTTGGATAAAAATGTCTTTTAATAAGCATTAAAAATCTGTTAGGTCAACACTTTTACCTGATCTAGAGTAAGTCGGGGAAAAATATGCCAACTTATAGACCAATACTATTGCAAATTGCGCCTAAACATTGTCATTACTCCTTACTCTATTACAGATAAGAGTTGCCCTATCTGATTTTAAAAGTTTATTAAAAGACATGTTTCAAATTAATCCGGCAAACTATACTTACTACTTACTTACATACTACTTTCACATTGAAGTATAATGTCATAGAACAGACATCTCGAACAAAATGTGTGTCCCGTCCGGGAGGTTCGATTTTCAAAATTGAGCCCCGGTTCTCCTTTCAAAATCGAACGAATCCATTGAAGATTGAAGGCACGTGGCGCCAATGCATTGGGACATACATGGTGTTCGCGGTGTCGGTTCTATACGCTAGTAATAATACTTCAATGTACTTTAATTTCATTTTAGTGTGATGTTTGTAGATAAAAAACATCGGCTCGATCCGCGGCGTGGCGGGGGCGGTTCGACACGAGATCGACCGGCAACGCGCCGTGCTGGAGACCGGCGGGCGTGTCGTCAACGAGACGCGCTCGTGGGACGCCGCCGCCAGGGTCACCGTGCCCATGCGGGACAAGGAGGTCGTTCAGGATTATAGGTGGGTTCTTAGTTTCGTGTGTGTGTAGTGTCTATATAGGTTAGATTAGGTTAGGTTGTGGTTTTGGTGGGTTCAAGTCCCACATACCTGTCCGGCTTCCCGTGGCCGGATGGATGAGACGAAGGTCTTTCCACGCGTTAAAAAAAAGTTTAGAATGGTGGGCGTGTCGTCAACGACTCTCGTTCAACAGTCACAGGGTCAGATCCAGAATATTTGTTCAATTTGTTTTAATCAAACACGTTTATTTTATATCACTAGCTGAACTGATTTGATGGTAAGAGACCACCGTCACCCATGGACATGATTAATACCAAAGACAGCACCGATGCGTTGCCGACCAAGAAAGAAGCCAGCGAGTAAAAGAAAGTACTGGCTCCCAAGCTAAATCTTTCTCTTTATAAAATTGAAAAGCAATAGAAATAGGTACTGTGCAAATTAGAAAAAAATAAAAATGAAAAGTAAATTAAAAATACTATAAAATGAATCTTTATCTTTCCAGGTATATGCCAGAACCAAACCTTCCACCATTGCGAGTCAATTTAAAAACTAAAGAAGAGACTTCTAATATAATCAGCGTGCCACTTATTATGGATAGGATACCAGAACTGCCCGAAGAATCTAGAAGAAAACTCATTGAGGATTTCTCTTTACGACCACAAATCGCGATACAACTAGTTAATGAACCATTTCTTTTGGATATCTTTCATAACCTCACATCCGACCAAACTGAGAACGCTACGAAAATAGCCAACCTTTTAATAAACGATTTCTTGACTGTCCTTAATAAAAGGAAACTGGACGTTTCAGAGTGTCCTTTAACGATTGACCATTTAAGGGAGCTTACTGATATGTTTTTACAAAAACAAATTAGTCTAGATACGTACCGTAATACTATAGACGAACTTATCGATAACGAAAACCAAATACCTTCCAAAATTATCGAAGAAAAAGGCTGGTACCTAGTGACAGATGAAGCAGAAATAACCCAAAGGTGTCGTGAAATAGTGGAAAATAACCCTAAGTTAGTAAAACAGTATAAAGAGGGGAAAGTAAAAGTTTTCAAAGCTTTATTAGGGATATTGTATAAGAATACAAATAATAGTATTGATATGTCTCTGGGGTCTAGAATAATGGAGGAAGTACTTAAAAAGCAATAAATGATTTATAAAACTCAATGCTTTTTTATTTACGCAATTTTTATTGAGTACTTAAAATACCTACCTTGTATCCTTGGGTGGAATCACATAAAAAAGTAAGTATCTAATGTATTACCTTACCATATTCGCATCGACTTAAAAATATAATGGGTACTCTATTTGATGATATTACAAGACAGCCTCGTGATGGCAACTTGTCACCGCTATTCAACCCTAGCATCAGAGACGTTAACGCATTGTTGACGATGGCAACAAATTTTCTTGCGTTTAACAAGAATTATTCGACATTAAGTTATACCTAATATGATCAATTGCTATTTTTCACTCAGAGTATTTGATTTTAATTAGGATTTGTTCTAATGTAATTTTTCAGTAAAAATTCTAGTCTTTTCTCAATGGAATTCGCTACTATTAACTATATTAGCCAGCCTAGAACTAACGTGGTCTATGTTACTCACTACAACCTCGGTACTCTCAACTTCTAAAAATGTATAATATATTACTGAAATTAACTTTAAAATCACTTGCTTTTTTTAATGGAAATAGCCGCAAACGGGCTGACGATCTACCTGATGGTAAGTGGCTATCGTCGCCCATGGACATCAGCAACACCATAAGCATCACTGATGCACTGTCGGCCAAGAAAAAGAAGAAAAAGAAAGAAAGAACTGCTCTCAAGCCCCAGCCGGAACACGACGAGTCGTTTGTTGGCTGACTCATGCTCCAGGGACCACCCTTTCTCAATGGGGTTTGCCTGGATAGCTACCAAGCTATCCAGGCGAACCCCATTGAGAAATAATAATAACAATTATGGTATTAATTAACAATTAAAATCAATATTACCATAGATTTTATGGTAATATTATTTTAGCCTTAAGAATAGACATAGTGTTTAAGTAGAGAGTACTTATTCTCTCTGTCATTGTGAGCAGTGTTGCCAACTCTACAGTTTTAACTGTACGTCTACAGTTTTTTCGATGTCTTCACAGTTTTTAGTTTAGACCTGCAAATCTACAGTTTTTTCTTTATAATATTAGCGCACCCAAACTTAGGAATAAATAGTCAACCATCACCATAAACGACACTTTACAAACAAAGTCAGAAATTAAAAATTATTATGAGTTCAATGCTACCGATGACCATTTAAAAAGATTTTATAAAAATATGTACGATTTTAAAAATAAAAATGAAACTGAAAATCAAGAGTATGTGCAAATTGAAAACGAGGCAGTTTTAGTAGAAATTGTGTAATTTTTTTTTTTAATTTAAAGTTGAGTTACGAATACAAGTATAATGTTCATACTATTTTATGTTGTTTTTAAGAAAAGCTGTAGATTTACAGTTTTCTAAACAGAATTTACAGTTTTCTACAGCTTTTTGAAAGCCTCTTTACAGTTTTAATCTAGATTAGGGTTGGCAACACTGATTGTGAGTATGAAAAAACACTTGGTTATTTCTTGCCGCATCGTCTATGAACTACTAACTATAGTCCTTTTCATGAAAGAAGTCCCGCGGTGATTTTTGGAACTAAATTTGACAGGTCGGTCATGTGTTGTCATTCGTCGATGTTATCAAGTTCGTTTGTTGTAGTAGATTTTTGTGAGTTTTTAACTAGCTTAGTGCATTTTAAAGATTGTTTACAATGCCAAAAGTTGTAAAAAGTTCGGCTCGAGATATGATATTGAAAGTGAAAGAGTTCTGTGAAGCGGAACAAAAGAATCAAGGTGTTTTAATACCACTAAACAATGTTCGGAAGAGAGTTGCCGCCATAATAACAGGTACTTTTTAGAGTTGCCATATAATAATTTTTTGCTGTATTGATGGGACTTTTATGATATAAATTCATTTTTGCGACAAAATTGAACAAATACATAATGTGATGAAACTAGGTAACTGAAATTAAAACATATATTACATAGTACTTGCATTATAAACTTAAAGTTACTATTATTTTTAATTGTTCATTATTTAATTGCAGGTGTGTCAGAAAAAACTGTAACAAGAATTACAAAAGAAGGTATAACAGCGGCGATTACTTCGAAAAAAATTGTCACCCCGGGGAAGAGTCGCCCGCATCCGAAAAAGTTCGACTTAGACGCGTTCGATTTGTGCGCTATCCGGCAAAAAATTCACAGTTTTTACGTTGTGCATAAAGAATTACCAACTTTGGCTAAATTACGGGCAGCTTTGAGAGAAGACCTCAATTTTCAGGGAAGCATCACAACATTGCACAGGATATTAAATAGGATTGGTTTCAAGTACAACCGATGTCAATCCAGACGCAAACTACTTATGGAACGTCACGACATTTTTTTGCTTTTTGTGCAAAATATTTGGATAAAATACGAATCAATCGCACTGTGGAAAAACGACCCGTTGTATACTTAGATGAGACCTATATACACAATACTTATCATACAAAAAGTTGTTGGCAGAGTGAGGAGGAGCCAGGAATGTTCGTCTCAGAGTCATCAGGGAGTCGCTGGATAATCGCTCATGCGGGAACAAAAAATGGATTCATAAATGGGGTATTATTAATGTTCAAATCCCAATCAAAGTCCTCAGATTACCACGATGACATGAACTCTGCAAATTTCTTAAAATGGGTGACGGAAAAACTAATACCTAATCTACCTGAAAAGTCCCTTGTGGTAATGGACAACGCTCCTTACCATTGCACTCAATTAAACAAAGCCCCTTCAATGTCAAATATAAAAAGTAGTATTCAAGAATGGCTCCGGCAAAAGGGTATATATTTTGAAGACACCTGGAGAAAAGCTGTGTTGTTTGAGCTAATCAAACAAAATAAAGGACCACCGACATTTGCAGTGGATGAATTATTAACAGCTCACGGACACGAAGTATTAAGGTTGCCGCCTTACCATTGCGACCTCAACCCGATTGAGAAAATCTGGAGCCTTGTAAAAAGAAAGGTGGCGGATAAGAACATGGCACAAGATCCAAAAGAAATTGTAAAATTAACTGAAGAGGCCTTTGAGTCTATTACGGCGGAAGATTGGACAGCTCAGTGCACGCATGTCGAACATTTAGAGGAGGAATATTTAAAAAATGACGGCCTTATGGATGAAGAGATGGACCGAATAATTATATCTACGGCTAGTGATACTAAAACAGAATCTGATTCTGTTTCCATCCACTCTTCACTTCAGACAGTGATGTTTCTATGGCCGCTGATCACAATTATGCAATAAAACTGTGAATAAATAATTGAATCCTAAAAAAATTTTTTTTTTTTAAACGCTTTTATTTCAATAATGTTTAGTTTATAAAATTAGCTACAAGTTGTGAAAATTTCAAGTCTCTACGTAAAATAGAACATAGAGAATTATGCGTCTAAAGTCTGAAAATCGTTTTTTTTTAATTTAACAACAAATAAACAATGAAAATTAGTTTAAAATATGATTTTCGTGTATTGTCATCGGAAATACACATGTCTGCCAAATTTCATCAATTTTCATTAAAGGGAAGTCATTCAAATTAACGTTACAAGATTTGATGCTTTGAAGATTTGATGCTTTGATGCTCCGAAGTGAAGCTAAATAAAAGCGTTTAAAAATTGTAATGCTTTTCTTTACCCTATTTTCTCATCTTTTGTCTGTAAATAAGTAGAACACCGCTTATATAAGTAAAAATATACTTTTTACATAACAGGAATATAGTAAGTAGTATAGGTAAATATACTTTGGACTTATCAGAAATATACATGTTTCACTTATTTGAACTATTGTTATAGTATGGGCTTGAGTAATGAAATTACAGCCTATCTAAAATGTATTTATTTCTTAATACAATTTAAGAGCTTATATTGTTTCATCGAAGTATGCAGGAAATATTATTTGATAAATTACATAAGCTAAATGTATTTAGGTAGTAGGTATTTACTCATAAATGGCAACATTATGTCACGCGAGTACAGCGCTGCGTCTGGGGGACTTCTTTCATGAAAAGGACTTTACTCATTGAGGATGATGGCGTAATTTGACATTAGAAAAGTGTTTGTATCGGACTTTATTTTAATTTTATTTAATTTCACTGCTAAGAAAAGTACATACCTACCTACATTAGGTATCCATCCAAAGCCCCTGATGTAAAGTTAAGTGTTAACTCAATTTAAATAAGTTCTCCACAAAATAAAAACATTATGTTTGCTCAGGCAGGTAGGTAGTGACATTATTCTTTTTACTCAATAAATAAACAACCTCCCACCCTGTGGTCCTTTAACGCGGGGAATATGATATGCTGAAGAGTACTAGAGGAATATGATGTACCCACAGACTTGAAAAAAGAATCAGACGGATTGTCAGCAACAAATTCAGTGAAGCACCCATAGTAATACCAACTCCTCTATTCGTAAGTATCACACGCACACATTGACACCATTCTGTTTAGCATAATACAAATTTTTGGGGGGTATTCATTAGAACGTCCTATCGACTATCTTATCCGGTATCGACTCGTAAGTCGTAACAAGACTTAGTTCTGGTCTTTCAATTCCTTCTTCCTTATTGGCCGGCAACGCGTTGGTGACGCTGACGCCCCTAGTGGTGTTAATGTCCATGGGCGTTTGTGATCACTTCATCCATCCATCCATCCATCAGCCCTTGGAGGTCCACTGCTGGACATAGGCCTTCCCTAACTTGCGCCAACCTGACCGGTCCTGAGCCTTCTGAATCCAGCGGATGCCCGCTGTCTTCTTCAGGTCGTCAGTCCGCCTGGTCGGGGGGCGTCCTATACTCCGTTGTGATCACTTTTACCATCAGGTCAGCTCGTTTGTCTCCTCACAACATATCTAAAACACGATCAACCGACCGAAGGCTGTACGTCATAATTATGTGCCCTTCGAACTCCGAAGCACGGAAACGCTCAAGTATTTTAACACAGACGTGAAAATAAACCAGACGTCACCTTGTCTTATCAAGAGTGACGCCGCCCGCTTACCATGTGTACGTAATTTTTAGTGCGGTCCGACCAATCCCACGTGGTAATGGCGGCCGATTAATAACAGGATGATGTCAATGTGTGCGTGTGATACCTAGTATCTACTTGTACAAATAGAGGAGTTGGTATTACTATGGGCGTCTCACTGAATTTGTTGCTGACATTCCGTCTGTTCTTTTTTAAGTCTGTGTATTTTAGGTACTTTTTTGCCACTAGCGGTCAACCATCCGACTACCGACCGCGCCCTCGGCCGATCATTTTAGAATCGCCAAACTCACAAGCCGTTATAAACGCTTCAGGCAGGTATACCAACCGTTTGCAATAATAAAATTTTGATTAAGGTATACCTAAATTGAATTGGTTTTTTAAATCGTAATATTAACTATTACGCAATGATATTATATATTAAAAAGAGGCAGATAGGTCATAAGCGCGCGCGTTGTGATGATTGAAAAAGTTCCCAATTGGGAACTTTTGTGATTAGTCTGCGTCGAGCGCAATCACGAGCGTGGCGCATCGTAGGTTAATACGTGGTAATGAAAATATAACAAAATGCCATCCTGTGTGTTTAGAAAGTGCACCAATTATGACTCCAAGGTCAACAAAACACAAGGAATCTCATACCATGCGTGAGTACGCTAAGATACTTAGATTATTTAGTCTATTTCAATTATTTTTCTAAACAATCTAATAACTCATGCAAAGACGCCATATTCAGATGAAGAAAGAGATAGCGATCTAGTTTTGACGCGAGAGCGATAAAGACCGTAGCGTATATAGATTGACGCGAGCGACAAACACTAGCTGTCTTTTTCACTATTATGGTTTTAGTAATGCCATCCTTTTTACATAATTTGCCAATGTACGAGTGATTGGTGTAGGGAAACAAAAGATAAACGTGTGTGTATTGTAGCTCGGTCGGAACAGATTTTTCGGTCGATTTGTAAGGGCATAACGTATCTGTATTTAGTTCATCTTTGCTATTACGTATTTTATTAACTTACTATGTGACTGTATAACTTTAGACTTTTGGACTTAAGACATGTTAACTACTTAGAAGAAAAATGCAAATCTATGAATGTTTGATGAAAACTCATTGAAATGGAAATAATATTTAGAGTTTTCACGCATTTGTATGCACGGCGACGGTGACGCAAGGTTGTTGTTGAAAATACCACACGCGCCCCGAATATCATTATTACCAGAGGTATACAACATTTTTATTCTTCCTCAAACATACTATTAAGTATCGTTTCTTAATATTCCACAGCTGGACATGAGGTGCTAAATTGCGCAACTCTGACCAGTTCTAGGCATTCTGAATCCAGTGGATATCTTTCTATCTTTCTTCTGTAGATCGTCATCTCAGTCTACCAAGTCAGGTGGTGTCCTGTGCCACTTTAGCCGGGTTCCCATTCATGGACTTTTTTTTAAAATTTCTGCAATGGTTATCGGTCCCGTGTGGCCGCCCAATGCCTACGTCGACATAAATGGAGAAGCTAGGTAAAACACGGCCCCAGATGGATAATATTTCTGTCTAATTACTTTATAAAATTATCTATGGCAATTAACCTTAACTTTATACGTGTAACTATAATTTAATTGACGGTTTAGAACCCCTGAACAACCCTCATTATGTCTTTGAACGTAACATATACATGTGCGATTACAATTAGCGTCAGCTCACGTGCTATTGCTGCAATCTTACTCCCCAGACCATTACTTACTGACCAAGCGCTTGAAGAATCAACACTCATTATAGAAAAGACGTCAGCGTAAACACAATGTATCATATCCTTACTGCTTTATTCCTTGCATCAGAAGCCATAGCCGAAATAACGGTCCCAGGCATAGAGAGAACCATGAGTAATAGAGTGAACAGCGTGGGCTATAGTGTTGTCTATGGTGACGAAGATATGACGGTGATCAATGAGGTGATATCAGACACAGAGAAAATCGACGGGTTGAAGAGTAGAATTAATCTCAATGACGTCATCAAGCCTCTACCGGTGGAGGATGTTAAATGTTTGATGTCGGTTGACCGGTATTGCTCTCAAGCAATGGGAAAAATGAAAAGTAAGTAGAAACTTCCTGAAGTACCTACCTACTGTTCGTGTTTTAATATGTGTGTGCGTGTGCCAGTTTGTGTATCGTGATATCTGATAGAGAAATAGACATCTCCATCAGTGAAATCTTATTTTATGAGTGATGCGTTCCTTCAATTCCTCATAGATCCCAACATCAAAAAGGAAGCCTTTCAGGAAAAAACCTTAAAGGAAAAAGGAGCTTTCAAATGAAATAATAATACAACCGAATTGAGGATCTTCTTCTTTTTTGAAGCCGTTTAAAACATCATAACGCGGTTTCCTTCTAGGTGTCCTCATCCAAGCTCTGAAAGAAGACTGCGCGAAGTGTTCGCAGACAGAGAAAGAAGAAGCCGGCAAGGTTGTCGCATCCATGATGGCACATGACCCGGCGGCGTGGAAGCTCTTTCTCACAAGGTACGACAGCCTCAACAAAATTCAGAGGATCCTCGGATAATACGTAAGGTACTTAATAATATTCCTTTTAATCTCATCATTTTAATGAGTGTAGATTTACAACGGTACTTAGGGAACATACCAAAACCACGTGACCCATTTTTTCCAACTTTTTACCCCCCCCCCCCCCCCCTTCGTGACCATTCGTAGTATATGAGAAGACCCCCACCCTCCCCCCTTGTTTTCACGTGGTAATTCATAAATACGGTTTTCAAAATTTTTTGCAAATTTTTCAATGTTCTCATCTGTGAACTCGAAAAGGCACGAAATTTTCTTAGGGAATATTGACTACGTGACGAAAACCTAAACCCCCCCCCTACCCCTCTGTGACCAAGCGTAGTGTTTTGAAGACCCCCCTCCCCACCTAAATGGGTCACGTGGTTTTGGTATGTTCCCTTAGTTATGAATATTAATAGGATTGCTTCTAACATTTTCTAACACGACCATGAAATTTTTTTTGCAGCTAATAAATACGGACCCTTATATGTAGTTACAACTTTTTTTCTCGGCTACATTCCTCATAGTGTGAATTATTGTTGGATAGGTCTTATCAAAGTTCAAGTTTCAAAGTTGGATAGGCATTTTTAAGTAACTCCCCCTCTGCCAGCCAATGGTAGGCGTTGGACATAAGAAAATCTTCACGGCAATACCTTATAAAGGTGTGATAAATTTAAAAGAAAAACTATCATAGCAAGGGTTTATACAAGTTAGTGAGAAATAGTTGATCAACAAAGCTACGGAACTCGACATTTCGCGTGTCTTGTCACGCGCTTGGTCGCTTTTTTACGTGTTTCCGTTGCAGTGACGATAGCCAGCAGTCTTTTTACCTGAAACGTCAGGCTATGTTGGCTCATCTGCATATTACTCAGCTATTTACGAAACAAAATATTCAATGTCAGCTTGTCAATAGGATCAATTAACGTTCTTTTTCAGGTCGGCTTTACAAATTTTATCGCAAAAGAAAACCCCGAAGCCAGAGAACACCAGATACAGAGTTGTCGGAGAACCAGAGTACATTGAGAACAGCAGAAACAGATACACGATGCCGGGTGTTAAAGTTAGAGTAAAAAGATACGCAATGGAGAAACTTAACTAACACCACAAACAACAATGTAATAATACACTTTCTTACTCGTACTTCCTTATTGTTTGTACCTTGCCTTATTTTAGTACTAGCTGTTGCCCGCAGCTCTGCATACGGAAATTATGTTTTAACTTATTCAAACTTTTATCCTGTTTTCCTGGGAAACCTTTTAATTTTCCGGGATGAAAAGTTGTCTAAAATATGACCCAGGGTATCAGTAACAACTTTACCAATTTTCATCGAAATCCGTTCAAGGGTTTTTATGTGATGCCCGTACAGACAAACAGACTCTTTGAGTTTTATTATAGTATAGATAGGTAAAATATTTTAGTTTTTAAGTTCACAGATAGACCTAGATCATATTGATATGGTAGATTATGAATACAAAAATATTGTAATAATGTTTCGTTTTCTTTTCTTGCTCTTTGCATTATGTAGGCACCAGTTTTCCTTTTTCCTGTTTACCTACTATTTTTTGCGCTGAAGAGTTATTTTCAAACAGTAAAACACATGTCACGAAGACTAAAGAAACTATAATTTTATTACGACTTTCCTCATCATCATTGCAATCACACAATCATTGCGTTAGCTTAGGTAGGTAATGCAGGGTAGCTAGATAGTAGATAGGTGTTAGAATATTATTTATTCCTTTTTCCCGTTGTCATGTGCTTCCTCAGCAGTTTCTTCATTAGATTTCTGATTATTGTCGGTTTTTGATTTACTCTCCAAGTACTTCTTCTTGTAGCTTCCATCGGAATTATATCTGCAATAAGTAAGTAGTAGTAAGTACCTTACCATACTCCATTCCACGAGTCGAACTCATAGGAATCTAAATACTTGCAGCTAATTGGTCGATGCGCTCGGCTAGAACAAGCGAAAATATAAACCATAGAGTCCGCTTTTAAGGAAAGGTTTACATGCGGCAGGTTAGGGAACATACCAAAACCACATGACCCAATTTTCCAACTTTTTACCCCCCTCCCCCCCCTTCGTGACTATTCGTAGTATATGAGAAGACCCCCCCCTCTCCCCCGTAGTTTTTACGTGGTAATTCATAAATACGGTTTTCAATACTTTTTTGCAAAAACAGAGTTAAAAAATGATAATTTTGCTTATATTTGACGAATTGTGTGGCGCAATATTCACTACGTGAAAAAAACCTAAGCCCCCCCCACCCCTCTGTGACCAATCGTGGTGTTTTGAAGACCCCCCTCCCCCCCCTAAATGGGTCACGTGGTTTTGGTATGTTCCCTTACCTACTATGCATTATTTTTATAATGAAAATAATTTTTGAAGTTAAAACTTCTTTAGGCGCGTTGGGAATTTTTGAGATGGAACAAAACCAATCAGTTTGCGACACCGTAATCATTTTAATCGACTCCTACCTGTGGCGCCATCTCTGAGAGAAGTACAAAACTATAGTTACTTAATTAACAGCTTCTATTAATATCAAGATTGTAGTTGTAGGTATACTTTACGAGGTGTTGACACTGTTGGCAGCCATTCACTAAAAATGCAAGGAATAAAAACCACTTCAAAGTATTTCCTGCACACTCTGTCAATAGTTAATTCAGTTCAGTTCCTGTTTTTACTCCGCTCGTGGAACCTATCAATCTACGTCACTCTTTACACACACACTTTATTCTTTTATAACTATAGTTTTTAATGCCAAGTGATAGACAGCGGGACAAAACTGTAGGCAGGCAGGTAGTAGGTACTTACTTTTCTTCTAGCTTATCCCAATCATTAGGCCTGTGGTCGATAATGTGATGCATCACTTTATCAGAACCCTCTCGTTGACGGTCGGTGCACTTTTTGCAGTCGTTTTCTATTGCATCAGGGAGATTACCTAAAAAAATCACTAGTGATATTATGTTTTCACAACAACAAATATAGTATTTTACTTGTTTTCAAATAGCTTTATCGAAGCATTTGCTGCTTATTTTTCTCAGGCGTATCGAAATAGATTTTTAAGATTCGTGCATAATAAAAAAGTAAACCAGCAATAAATGTTTCTCAATTTGAAAAGACCATTAAAATATAGATTTTATAGATTTTATTATACATAGATTTAGCTTAGAATTGCATTAACTATGAGCATAGACTAGTAAACCACCATCATTCCGATTCAAGAAATCTACGCCTTGCGTTTATAAATAGCAATTCTAACCTAAAATAGTTTTGCAGACACACTAAGTGTACTAACGTTTTAACTCCTTTGCATCTGGGGTGCAGGGTCCGTTATCTAGTAAGCAGTTGATGTATCCGATGAGCAACCGGTCACTGGCCAGGATTTCATCCAGATTGACTTCATCGTATTTCGACGTGTAAGTCGTGCTGTCTCCGGCGCTTCGATATATCATGTAAACGAATAGCACGCTACTTGTAAAAATCTTCATGGCTCCTGAATAGTGAAGAAAAATTTATAAGCTGTTCTAGTTTTAGTTATAAACTGTACCTTGTATCTGCTAAGTTTTCGACTGCAACAGAACCACACAAATATACACGACTGATTAAGGAAGGTACCAAACAACAGTTAAAGGACCTGGTGGCAAATCAACCTGGTAAAAGCTTAACTAGGCGCTAACGCTACCGGCCTAAAGCCTGATTTTATTATTAATAATAATAAATTAACGCTTCATACTCATAGCCCCACACTAGTATAACCTGTGTCGTGGGTGCCATGGACAACACACAAAGACAAGAACACACACACACCCAGACCGAGAAATTCTAACTCATCATTAAAATTTCCACCTCTTTGGGAATCGAACCCAGGACCCTTGGCGCGGCGATCCAGCATGACGCATAATGCTTATGCGCCACACGGGTCGTCATAATAATATGATCTAATCTAGGTAAATATTTTTTTTATATCATATAAATTAATGTAATTAATTCAACTTTATCTTCATTTATTAGTACTTGACCGTGTAACATTATTATTATAACTATGTTTTGATTTACTTAAGACCATTGTTCACGGTACCTAACATTAATTATGATTAAAAGTCGTGTTAAAGAGGATCTAATGTAAATTAAAATAATGATATTTGTGGATGTATGTAAATACATCCACATCACAACGATTGGCCATTGGGCTCACGGATAATTTCTATGATTATATTATTTGAAGATATTTTTGCCTCGTAGGGCTAGGTAGGGCTATTTTTGGCTAAGATATATCAGATAACGTAAAAATTGTCACAACACTCCTAGTGCCGAGGTAAGTTGTGACATAGGTCAAGGTAAGTTGTGACAAGTATTTAGTGGGGCATTTCATGAAAAACAATACAATGGAAACATTGTTTTTGATGAATAAACCATTTTTATTTAAGTATGTATCCAAGTCTTTTTTACAGAACCAGAAAATGGAATTGGCGGCTTTAATTGCAGAATTTTTTTAAGAGCCATTTCGCGGTTAGACGCGCGGAATGAAGAATTTGATGTCAAAAATTAGTATCATAAGAAAGATATTAATGCTGGCAAATGAACTCATAAAATAGATCAATCCTTCATCTTGGATCTTCATTTACCGGAATTTTGAAAATATTAATTTGTTTCTGCGTAACTGTCAATCTAGCATAACTATTTTTCAGCAAAAGGACGACAGAGTCAATTTCATACACTGATTTTCTTTATTAAGTTTTATTAAATTGAGTAAAAAAGAATGTCTAGAGAACACTCATATATTATATTTTGCATTTATTACAAGGGATATACGATTACTATAATATTCGTTTCAAAATTAATTCAATAACATTACCAATTTTCATGGTTTATGCCATGACTTTACCATCGATTTTTGTATTCAATAAAGCGTATTTCCCATCAAAAATTTATGTAGTAATAAAATATGGTCTTTGTCGAATATGACACGTAATTTTTTTTTATCTTACTGCAAAAAATAATTTACTAAAACGTATTTACTTTACCATATAAAGATACGAACTGGCGCGAAATCAAATCAGTCGTGCGGCAGCACTCTTGGACGTCGGACCTATGTCAATTTTTGCTTTAGCCATCTAAGGAATAGATTTCGTAAAAGTAACGTAATTATATTGCCATTGAACAGTCTTGATCACGTGAGAATTTTTAGTTACAGTCAATTGTATTATTTTTAGTTTTCTATAATTTTCAGGGTTTTGTAGTCAAATCGGAATCATGTCTAGTCCGTTCGTTATTTCAACCGGCCGGCTAGCCCGTCCGGCCGTCCGTCCTTCCGTCCGTCCGTCTGTCCGTTCCGTATGATTTTTTCTTCGTCTACCCCTTAATGTGGGGTATCGTTGAAAAGGTCTTTCAAAAATATTATAGGTTTCAAAAGACCATTTTTAAATTCAGGGGTCCGTTTGCGTAATATTCTGCTTTAAACATCTTTGGTTTGAAGAAAACAATAGAAATTAAGTAACTATTTCTTTCCAATTTATGTAGTGTAAGTAGTAACGGAGAAAATCACGAACATACATATGTACAAAATATAACTATATCTATACTAATCTATACTATTACTATTGTAATATTATAAAGCAGAAAAGTTTGTTTGCTTGTTTGGTTGAACGCGCTAATCTCAGGAACTACTGGTTTGAATTGAAAAATTCTTTTTGTATTGGATAGTTCATTTATCGAAGAAGGCTTTAGGCTATCGGATTTTTGGAAATTCAACCCCTATTGGGTTGGAAGTCACTGCTGTAATTTGAAATAAAACATTGTCCGTTTTTAGACATTAGTTACTGTTTACAGTATTTAGGTTTTTTGTTATATGTGTAAATTACATATTTACATAGAAAAAAAATAATAAATAATTATAACTTGTATACACATACCCTTTATTTATACAACTTTTAGATCAATCTGTACTTTATAGAGTTCCGTACCCAAACGGTGTCAACGGGACCCTATTGCTAAGCCAAAATGTTGGAATGATAGAAGCTCCGACATTAGTCAGCTATAGTCACTTATTATTAGTCAAAGATAATACATTCGTTGTTTGGAAACTCTCGTGCACCCAAGACGTATCTCAAATACACAACACAAATACAAATCACCCTCTCATTTTTTCCCTTCACAACCCCTCGCCTCCCCCTATACCCCCCCCCCCCTCAGTTCTTCACCCAAAAGTGGAATTTTGCGTCGTGATAATCTGGGAGGCATCCGGGCAAATACCGCACTCATCAGGTAGGCGCAGATCGGCAGATCAGGATATCGGGATATAGATTTTTGGAAAACCGGAAATCCCGGATATCTCGGAGACGGTGCGTCCTAGACAAGTTTAGACGGAAATTTCAACCCCCTTTAGTAAGCCCCCAAACCTTATTGCTAAATCTTACTGAACCCACTTTTACCCCCCCCCCCCCTCCCCAAATTTTCCTAAAATACCATATATCTCCTAAACGGTACGTCCTAGACGATTTCCGACTGAATTTCCATCCGCCCTGTGGAACTCATACTTGCAACATTACCCAATCTTATTGGGCCCAACCTTAACCCCCCCCCCCCCTCCCAAATTTTCCGAAAACTCCTTATATCTCCTAAACGGTGCGTCCTAGACGATTTCCGAAAGGATCGAGTAAAAGTTGTAGCCCATAAAAAGATTGACATTTTATGTGCCATACATTTTTCTTGTAGAGCAAGTGGTTTGGGAGGAAAGTGCGAATTTCGTTTCTCATAATTTATTATACTAGACTATTGTCAATATTTTGTTTTGTAAACCAACAGAAAACAATAAAGAATTCGTTTTTAACATTCAAAGAATAGTGTTTTGAATATCTTCTTTTTAAAGCTGTAATCATTTTTGTGTATGGATTGTATTTACCTTTATTTTTACGTTATCTTTTGTATCACGGTAATGATTAGGGTATCGAAAACCGATCCTGTTTTAAATTACCGGGATTTTCGGTACTCGCCTATGCTGGAACCGGGATTCCCGGGATTTTCAGTTCTTTCGGGATTATTTTACCACGGCTTTCCCCGCGTGAAAATAGTTAGTATCGCGTTTCCTATTTTATCTCTCAGGAGCATTAAATAGGGAAAAACTGTTTTCTACCCAAATCCGTATAGTCGTTTGCCGTGATTGAGTAACCATCATACTATTATACCTTACATGCAAACATAAGTTTCGTATTAATTGTATGAAAGCAACACAATTGTATTGCACAATTCAGCACTGCTTGGACGAGAAAAAAGAGTTAAATCATCTTCATTTATATTAGAAAAATATCGATCTGGGTTGTGTAAATAATATTATATTAAAGAAAGAAAAGAAAGAAACACTTTATTTTACACTAAAATACGCTGCAGTGCAGGCATAGGGCTTAATACACAGTGGTAGGTACATAATATGTTTAGCAATTAGTATAACTAATTAAACTAATACTACTAACTAATTAATACTACTACTAATAGTACTATTAACTAAATAATTAGTATTAATTAATTAGTATAGCTGCTTCATGTAGCCGACGTTCTGAATATCTTCTTTTTAAAGCTGTAATCATTTTTGTGTATGGATTGTATTTACCTTTATTTTTACGTTATCTTTTGTATCACGACGCGACATATTTTTATTTCCCAAAAGTTCAGAAAATCCCGGTTCTTTTATTTTGTTTCCCGGTTCTTTTATTTTGTTTCCTGGTTCTTTTGAAAAGTACCGTATTCCTTTGTAAATCCCGGGATTTTCGGTTCCGGGATTTCCCGGTTCTATACCCTCCGATTGATTTGAATTTAGGTATACCTATGTATTTCGACGCGCTGCGAATATCGCAGGCAAAATGGACGCATATTGCATTTTATAGATCACCTTGAAAAAACGTGATTTTTAATTTTTCACGTTGATTTGCCAAAATATTGATTTTTGCAATATGCATCTATTGGACATCTTTATTGTGATGTACCTAACCCTTTGTGGAGCAAAGAGGTATTGGAATTGTTAAATAAAACAAGAACTAAACCAAATTGTTTTTTTTTAATATATTAAATAAATTTTATGACAAAAATTTTTTTTCAGGAATAAGACACTGAGTTTTCAGGTTGTATCTTTTTAGATACAAAAACACAATATACAAAATAGGTTATTGCGAACTTCGTATCTAAAAAAACACAAAATGACTCTAGGGCTTATAAACTAGAAACAAAAATTCAAATTAAATCAAAGGTTAAAAGTAAATAAAATAAAATGAGTGGTTATTAGTTACTTTAAATTATTCAAAGTAAATATGACAAAATAAATTGAGCCTTGAAAAACTATTTCGTATGAAACTCACGAAAACAGTTACGTTTTTCTATGAGACATAGACTCGTATCACATTTCAGACAACTAATGACTATCTGACCTGTTGTGCAGTTCCTGCACCGACCCTTCCTTACAACGGTAGGTATATGGTATAAGCCATCAGTGCGTATATCTTTATCGGGCCTTGACACAACGGGTTGTTTAATTTTCACTGAACTTGTGGCCATTCTACTCCCCGTTTTTCCTTTTTGTAAAAGCAAGTTCGAAATGCTTAATTTGAAATCTTTAACTATTCTTGACACAAATATCTACCAAATGGTAATATATTCTTTTATACCATTTGCTACTCTTACCGCCTGTTCGATAAAGAGAAACGAACATTCCCGCCAAGTCCACACCGCCCATGTGCTGGTTATATTCTGATATGACGGTTGGGCATTTGACATCTACTTTACGCTTAGAGGTCTAGGAATATCTTTTTACAAAACTTTTCCTGTAGTCTGCTGCATATGAACTCGCTAAAGAAACACATTTATTATCCGCCCATTTAGTAACAGCAATCTTCTTATTGTTATCGATCATAACCTTGTAGCTACCTCTTCCTTTCTTTAGCAAGTCTGTCCGATATCATGTCACATCCTCTCAAACGATCTTTATGGATAACCCCCAACGACAGGATGCCAAATTCACTTCTCAAATACACTTTGGACACAATTTTGGACACAACTAAATAATTTGCTAATCACTGAGAAAGACGCCCAGTATCTATTTAGATACACAATTAATAAACTCGATTTATAAAGGTAAGTCGCAAAGTATCTTTTTAGATACAAATACTTTATTGCTTCATTATACATAAAATAAAATTGAAAAGAGACACACCGCTGATTAAACAAAAAATCTCAGAAACTACCGAACCGATTACGATGAAATTTGGCAGAGAGATAGTTTATGCTAAGGAGACGTCAGCTAAGAACGGATTTTTGAAAATTCATCCCCTAAGTAGCAAAAATAGGGGTCCGAAGTCATTTTCATACAAACCAACTTCGTTAGTTTTAGAGTTATAATTATGAAAATTTTTATGCAAGTTTATAGTAATAAACAAAAGTTAAATTTAACATATTTTTTTGGAAAATCATCCCTTAAAGGGTTAAAGTAAGCAATTGAACGTAGTATGTAACTTCGTCATTTTTGAAGTTAAAAACATGAAAATTTACATATTACCTCAAAATTAGAAACTAAATTTTTAAGTATTACGTTTTTTTAGAAAATCATCCCCCAAAGGGTTAATTAAGGCAGCGCAAGTTAGTATGGGAACTTCGTCAGTTTTGAAGTAAGAAGGGTGAAAATTTGTATTTAAGCTCATAGTTAGACACAAAAAATAACTGTATCACAGTTTTCTTGAAATTCATCCCCTAAAAATAGGGGTTGATAGTCAACTACATACAAATCAACCTCACCAGTTTTCGAGGGATAAATATGAAAATTTTTGTTAGTATATAGTAATAAACAAAAGTTAAATTTAACACATTTTTTTGGAAAATCATCCCTTAAAGGGTTAATTTAGACTTTAGAGGATGGAACTCAAACGCAACTTCGTCATTTTTGAAGTTAACAACATGAAAATTTACATATTAGCTCAACATTAGAAACAAAATTTTAAAGTTGTGTTTTTTTGGAAAAACAACCCTTAAAGGGTTAAATAAGAGTGTGTAAGTTAGTATGTCAACTTCGTCAGTTTTGAAGTAAGAAGGGTGAAATTTCGTATAAAAGCTTACTATAGTTAGACACAAAAAATAACTGTATCACGGTTTTCTCGAAGAGGAGACCGGGGGCGGGAGGAGAGGGAGAGGGACGGGAAACGGGAGAGGAAGAGGGAGAGGGACAGGAAACGGGAGAGGGAGAGGGAGCGGGAGATGGGCCGGGAACGGAACAGGCAGCGGGAGAAGGACCGGGAGCGGGAGAGGGAGAGGGACAGGAAATGGGAGAGCGAGAGGGAAAGGGAGCGGGAGAGGGACTAGGAGTGGAAGAGGGAGAGAGAGAGAAAAAGAGAGAGGGATTAATATTGAAATTTTTAACCAATAAATAACACTTCAATTACGTGTTAGAGCACCAAAAATTTGTTTTTAAAATTATTGTTTGTCTGTCTGTCTGTTTGTCTGTCCGGGCATCACATCAAAACCCTTGAACTGATTTCGACGGAAATTAGTTAAGTTGTTTCTTATACTTTTGGTCATATTTTAGAAAACTTTTCATCCAGAAAAATTAAAAGGTTTCCCTGGAAACAAGATGAAACTTTGTATGGGTTATTTTAAAAATATCAGCAATTTGCTTTAAATTTGCTACAAACGTTTCTCCTTTAATTGATGGAATACGTTTTCGAATTTTTCAAAATTTTTCATGAAAAAAAAACAAATTAATATGAATATTGTTTATTTTTCAAAACCCGCTGCCGGAGGAATGATTTGTGATTGTATCGTATGTTTTACTTTATAAATTCCTAAATTCAATATAAATAAACCTGTTATTAAATCTTCTGTGAGGGGTACAAATATAATTTCATAATAAGCATAATTTCCGCGTGCGAAGCTGCGGGCAACTGCTAGTTATACATAAAATAACGTAATTATGTAATGAAATAATACTTACCTGTTATTATTAGATGCCTTTCAAATAATATGACACTAAAATATTCACAATTTACCCAGTTTTACTACAACTTTTAACAAAATTTTAATTAACCATCCACTATTCCTCAATTTCGGCGCGAACCGTCTAATTTATTGCTGTTTTTGAAGAGAAAGAGATAGATCTGCGGCATGACTTATTGATTTCTCGTTTTATTGTAGGTTGATAATTCAAGCAGCAAGAGTTATACGTTCGTGTGACTTTTAAATTTTGTGTAAGGTGCGTTTAAATGTGTTGTGCATATTTAGATACAAAAAACCTTAAAGGGCTAAGTAGGTACCTAAAATGTATTAAGGTCAACTCGGCGAAGACCGTCTGGAGGGTAGGACCGTACAGTAAGAAATACAACGAATTCTGAATAACTACAGCAAATACAACCCAACGTACAAACACTTTAAACTGTTTTAGTTTCAATAAATTGACATAGATGGCGCTATTTATAACACAAAGAGAAAAAAATACGTATAAAATTTAGTCGGGCTATCAACTTGCAACACGACCTAGCAACACGTTGGCAAAAAAATATTTTAAGTGGTTTTTCATCATATTTATCAAGGTTTGTGTAGCTAATTTAATTAATTATCAATATTATTATCTAAATATTATATTAGAATAGAATAAAACATATTTTTTACGAAGTTACATCTAGTGAAAAAAACCAATCCTCAAATTGCACTAGTGGAGAAGTCCGTCTAGTTCTTGGAGGGAAAGATCGGCATGTGCCGGTCTTCGTCGTTTCCAGATGTAATAAACCTTTTACGCCTAAGCAAATTTTATAAAATTAATCCTTATACATATGATTCGTATATTTAAGCTTCCTGCGTAGTGAGTCTCTCTTAAAACCTCTTAAGGTCTACTCTTAAAATCGATAATCGATATTTCATTTCAATTGCCGTGTTATTTTATTATTTTTCTTTGACTCATACATTTATTTTATTATAATATTCTATTTTATACTTTCGACGAATTTATTAGCACTAGCGCTGAAAAAAAACAATTATAATATGAATATAGAAGAAGGTGTATTTTAGTACCTACTTCGATTAAGTAAGTTGGTTTTTGATCTCTTAAATGGTAGACCTAAAGAAGGCGATTCCTTTTAATAAAACTGATATACAAAAAAAAACGTTTTTTTAATTTGATTTAATTGTTTTTTACCCCTGAGTTTCGATCTATACCGGACTTACCCGACATGCGTATTTTTTTGCGATTTATGACGATAGGAGCGTTTAATATGAAAAACGATAGCACACATTTAAATGGCGTTGAAATACATACGCGTATAAAATGTCTATATTCACGTAAACCGACTATTTGTAGGTTTTTTTTCCACAAGACGGTCTTATCCGACGTGGTAGTAAAGTCCGTCTATTTCACCATTGTTTCAAAATTAATTTTTATTTCATTAATCGATAACCTTAATGTAATTTTTAGAGTTTTTTTTAATGGTCAACTAAATATTTGATTACCTAATTCAATAAAATTTGCCTAAAATGTTATAGAAATGGCAAAATTTGCCTAATGAATTAAATTTTTAATGAAGTATGCCGGTCTTCGACGAGTTGACCTTATGTAAATAAGTTACCGATAATGGTACTACTACATTGTACTCTTAATTATTATATTATATATAATCCTAGACTTACCACCGTGATAACTATATAATTGTTCTCCCAGAAAGAGTCGAGATACAACTTTGTTGTCTATGGCGAAAGTTCTCCATCTCCTCCCGACACCTCGGGAAAAATCTGACATTTCCCATTTTCAAGATGGCGGCTGCGCGGCGATTGTCAACTTTTTTGTTTATGGCCTTTTGCCAAATGTTTTTCGGGTGTTTTGTTAAAATTGTAAGGAGAATTATGAAAAAATGAGAAAAAATTGAAAAAACAAGATGGCCGCCGAGTTATTTTGGTTTGAATTTTTCCCATTTCAGAGGTGAGTTTGCGGGGTCGCATCGGGGTGGTTTTTAAACTTTTTGGCGATATTTTTTTTGCGTTGTCTTGAAAGTATCCTCGATTTTGATATTTTGGGGATATTTATTTTTTCGACAAGATGGCGGACGCGGTGGCGGCCATTTTGAAAAATGTACGAAAAATGTCATTTTTTGGGTGCATTTTTCTTCTGGTTGGCAACATTTGAGCGGGTCCCTTTGTTCCGGGCGATTGTGTAACTTGACCCAAAGTGTTGCCAGGTTTTATTTTTTTTATCTTCGTTCACACATTTTTTTGGACTTTCTATTCAAAAACATGAAAAGTAGAAGGAGCAATATTTTTGATACAAATGTCACACAGAAAACCGTGTCGCGGTCGTCGCTATGACATTTGACCATTTTCGTCGATGTCGACTGGCAACACTGACTGCTGGATTTTTTTTTTCGTTTTATGAAAACCCGAATTGATCTCCCAGAAGGAGTGGTGGGGGGTGAATATTATGTATGCGGAAATTTTTGATTAACCCCCTTGTCTATGGGAAAAATCCGACTTTTCGAAAATCCAAGATGGCGGCCGAGGTGAAATGACCAACTTTTTTTTTTATTATGCAGCTACCCGAGATTGGTGTCGCTTTCGGCTAATGTTGGGAAAAGTGTTAAGAAAAATTTGGAAAAATTTGAAAAAACAAGATGGCCGCCGAGATATTTTGATTTAAAATTTTTCAATTTTCGAGGTGACTTTGCGGGGTCGGATTGCGTTGGGTTTTAAACTTTTTTGCTATTTTTTTGCTTTGTTGCCTTGCATCTATCCCCAATTTTGACGTTTGGTGTATATTTTTTTTTTCGCCAAGATGGCGGACCCCCTGGCGGCCATTTTATAAAATGTACGAAAAATTGCATTTTTTGAAGGAAAAAATTTTTAGGTTGGCAACATTTGAGGGGGTCACTTTGTATGGGGCGGTTGTGGGTCTTAGTCTGAAGTGTTGCCAGGTTACGTTGATTTTTTTTTCTTTCATACATTTTTGTGAACTTTCTATTCAAAAATATAAAAAGTAGAAGGAAAAACATTTTTAATCAAAAAATTTCACCAAAAAATTTTTAGTGGTCGTCGTAATGACATTTGACCATTTTCATCTAAATTAACTGGCAACACTGGGAGCTAGATTTTTTTTCCCCGTTTTTTCACATTTCGAGTAGCCCAGCCGAAAGTATTGGTGATGAGTTATAATGATGTATGGAAAAAATGCTTGACTATTTATGGTCACTATGGGAAAAATCCGACCGTTCGAAAATTCAAGATGGCGGCCGCTCGGCGATTGTCAACTTTTTTAATTATGTGAGCACCTACCCAATATTGGTGTCATTTTCGAATAATTTTGGGACGACTAATACGATAAAATTAGAAAAAAATTAAAAAACAAGATGGCCGCCGAGATATTTTTCTTTAAAGTTTTGAAATTTTAGAGGTGACTTTGTGGGGTCGCATCGGGTTGGTTTTTCAACTTTTTTCTAATATTCTTCATGTTTTCTCTTAGAAGTGTCCTAAATTTTGATATTTTGGGAATATTTTTTTTTTCAACAAGATGGCGGACCCCGTGGTGGCCATTTTGTAAAATGTACGAAAAATGGCATTTTTTGAAGGAAAAAATTTGCAGGTTGGCAACATTTGAGGGGGTCACTTTGTATGGGGCAGTTGTGCAGCTTGACCGAAAGTGTTGCCATGTATGGTTTTTCTTTTCTTCGTTCATACAATTTTTTGGACTTTCCATTCAAAAATATGAAAAGTAGAAGGAAAAATATTTTTAATCAAAATATTTCACCAAAATATTTAAAGTGGTCGTCGTAATGACATTTGACCATTTTCATCTTAATTAACTGGCAACACTGGAGTCCAGAATTTTTTTCACTCTTCGAGTAATTGAGCCTAAACTATAGATCAGAAGTATAAGAAATGTATGGGAGATATTTCTTAATTAATTCATTTGTTTTGGGAAAACAATAAAATTTTAGTGTTGCCATACAAAAAATAATAATTTTCATACAAATTTATTTTTGGATTGAATATTTCGCTACTATATTGTATGGGGCATTTGTAGGTACTGATATTTTGTGAATTTTGGTGAAAAAAAATTCAGTGTTGCCATACAAAAAATAATAATTTTCATACAAATATTTTCTTTTTTCAAATATTTGAGGCGGTTGTCTTCATTTGATGGCCTTATAATGTATGGGGCGATTGTAGGCTCTAATAGTTTGTAAATGATGGTGAAAAAATATTTTAGGGTTGCCATACATAAAATAAAAGTTTTCATACAAATGTTTTCTTTTTTCAAATATTTGAGGCGGTTGTCTTCATTTGATGGCCTTATAATGTATAGGGCGATTGTAGGTTCTAATAGTCCGTAAATGATGGTGAAAAAATATTTTAGGGTTGCCATACAAAAAATAAAAGTTTTCATACAAATGTACTTTTTTATGTAATATTTCAGGCTATTTCATAAATCTTATGTCATTAAAATACATCAGGAGGTTGTTGGTACTTATTGCTCGTACATATCAGAGTAAAAATGTTGCAATGTTGCCATATAAAAATATTAATTTTCATACAAATGTATTTTGTGTCGAATATTTCAGATTGTTTGTCCATTGAATGTCAATACGATGTATGAGGCGTTTATTAGTATTAAGGATTATTATTAGTTATTGTTATGAACTAGCTGAACCGGCAAACTTTGTACCTCCTACCAATTTCTCTTTCTCCCTCTCCATCGCTTTCCTTCACCTCTACCTCCCCTTTGCCCTCCCTCTCCCGCTACCTCTCCTCCTCCCTTTCCCTCCCCTCTCTCTACCTCTCCCACTCCCTCTTCAACTTCCATTCGCTACCTCTCCGTCACACCCTCCCTCTTCCTCTCTCTGCCGCTCCTTCTCCCTCTTCCTCCCCCTCTCCCTCGTTCTCCCTCTACCTCTTCTTCCCTCTCACTATCCCTCCTTCTCCCGCCCACTCTCTCTACGTCTACCTCTCCCTTTCCCTCTCCCTCTCCTTCACGCTCTCCCTCTCTCTCTCCCTCTCATATTCTGTTAACCATGCCGAAAAAATAGACATACCAAAAGTAGTAGTTTGATTTCGCAAACAGACCCCTGAATCGAAAAATAAATTTCCAAGACCGATGACAATTTTGAAAAAAAACTATTTATTTATTTTGTCTTTTGCGAAAGAGAAAGGCACGCGCGCTGCTTTAGCAGCGCGCGCCCCACGCGAAAACCTAGTTGTTATATAAACTTATATTGTCACAAACCAGATACATGTATGTGGTCACAAAACTCACAAAGTGTATAATTAAAATTATATGTTCATAATTTTAAAATTTTTACGTTTGAAAGTATCAAGAAGATTACTCGCACAGAACTGAGGTCAAGCGCGAGGCGAGCCGCGCGAGGCAATATCACGCCGCGGAGCCGCTTCAAATACCTATAGTTTATCAACCGAGTTTTGCGAAATGGCTCTTAAACTTTGGTAAAAGAAATATTACATTCGAAAGTGCCCAATTATACAACAAACTACCCAATAACGTAAAAGAAATGAAAAGTTTTAACTTATTTAAAAAACAACTTAAACTTCATATCATGAACGAAAGTAAAATTAATTTATAAAGTGTCACATCTAGTCATTCCTGAGCGGTATATCTTGATTCTTGTTTTCTGCGTTCGCATGACGCTGCGCTGTTCGACTAGTATTTTGTTAAACTACCTCCATGATTCGATTCTGCATTTGAGTAATAGTACTTAATAGTAATTTTATTGTAGTTAATTCCTGTGTTAAACATTTGTTAAAATAAGAGTAGTATTCAAAGTGCTGTTGACTTTGTGAATGGTTATGTCAATGGGTCAATAAGTGTTCTGCACGCTATGTCGCAACTATTGTTTAGTGTACCTACTCTGAGTTATGTAAATTCTCATGTAAGTGAATTTGTTAATTCTTATGAGAAATAAAGATTCTTTAACCACAAACTGTTGTTAGCTCGCTTTTTGCAACTTAACGTCATAGGATTTACGAAAGTATTTGCTGATATGGCTTCAACCCACTAACGTTCCCTACTGAGTATGGGTCTCTCCTCTTGGAGAGTCCTCGAACATACTCCACTATGCTGCTCCAGTGTGGATTGGTGGAGGGCTTAGTGTTCTACCAAATGTCGGAAGTTTTCATGCCACTCGAAAGCCTCCAATATGGTTCAACGACTGATATCTTACGATAACAACCAGGACCGATTACGTGCCATATAAAGCACGGAAAAGCTCAAGAATTTTTTGCCACTTGCGACTGCATGGGTGGCCTACCTAGCCTGTTGTTGCTTGACTTGGCTGATAAATTTGGAGCGACACAAACTGCCGGGCTAAGAGCATATTATAACTTTTTGATGATATACACACACACCTAATTTTAGGTTAGCCTAATGCCTCAAATCTGACTATTATAGCACCTCTTCAAAGTTGTCCAATTCAACTATTTGCAACCTTATTATTATTTTAAATACGAGTAAGAATATTCTTTGAGACAGCTTATGTTTGTTACAATACACTTTTTGAAAATCTCTTTCATTAACTTCAAAAACTCTAGAGACAGATAGACGCTTTTATTCTGTAAATTTAATACAATTCAGTAAATTAAACATTAAATGTATATCAAAGCAGACCTAAAGTCATAATTTCAGAAATAAATGGGATATCAAAAATTTTACTGAAAATTTTACATGCTTTTGGCGATTTTTTTACTTGAATGCTGTAGACTAACCATTTCCCCTACTTCGGTGGTGCGTCCCGCTACAAATAGCCCATCGAAAAGTAAAAATTACGTAACATTGCCAACTCGCTAACAGTTATAGATTTCGAGAAATCGGCTTTGTCACAACTTTGAACTTACCTCTGTCACAACCCGCCTCGGTCTCCCCTACCGGCGAATTGTGGAATGAGCTTCCTTCTGAGATACTTATTCCTGAAGCGTTATGAGTATGACATAGGTGTAAGCCTATTTTTATAAATGAATGTGTATTGACCCTATATTTGTGTATTGTAGATAAGCAACCCTGTTTTGGTTACCATAGTATTCGAGAATAACACGATTGTCAAGCTAGAATATAGAAAATATCGTATTAATGGAAATATTGAAAATATAAACAGGAAATATAATTGTATTTTTATTGTAAATAATCTGAGATCCCTGAGGCTATCTATATAGGGTTCTTAAAAAAGGCTTAAAACAGTTTTCGTGAAGGACCAGAACTACGTTGGCGATTCATGTATTAGGAAAATGGCTAAGGTGAGTTACAAAATTCACAACACAACGAAGTGTGGTCGGACTTAGCTATTAAATTAAAGATATTTTAGTTTGACGTTTGCTTACCAACTTCTTCAAAGCTTGAATTGTCTTGAAATATTAGCTAAAGTGAAACTCTAAACATCTTTTATAAGGCTGAGCAAATTGTAGAAAATTGTTATAAATTGTCTAACAATACTTACATGAGCGAGGCAAATTACACAGTTTTATAAACGCACCATTTTCCCAATCATCTTGGGTCCATAATAACATTGTCTCTTCCATCAGTGTTATCTATCAAAATCTGAAATATTAAAGAATAAACACGCTTTAGAAACAAATGAAATATTATAAAAATGATGATGTTTATTATAACTCCTAGACAAAAGTAGGTACATTGGCTAAGAACATAAAAAAAAGCAAAGCAACAACCCATAATTGTCCCACTGCTGGGCTCGGGGTCTCCTCTCACAATGTGAGGGGTACAGGCCATAGTCTACCACGCTGGCCAAGTGCGGATTGGTAGACTTCACACACCTTTGAGAACATTATGGAGAACTCTCAGGTGTGCAGGTTTCCTCACGATGTTTTCCTTCACCGAAGCAAGTGATAATTAACTTGTAATACGCACATAGGTAATATTTGAAAATTAGAGGTGCGTGCCAGGATTTGAACCCGGGCCCCCGCGTTCGGGAGACCAACGTTCTAACCACTAGGCTATCACTGCTAGGCTAAGAACATACGTGTGCATAAAATGGGTTATTCCCTGAGTATCTACCCTCAGGTGGTGGGTATCTCCGTGGTCTCCGATTTATTTTTATTTTGTTAATCTCAATAAGAGTAAGTTTAGCTTAATCCTATTAATTCGTTTCTTGAATACCCCCAAATCATAGGTAGACGGGAACCACGGGCAAAACAGGATGATTAGGTAGTTCTTTATAAATAAATAACGCTAAACGCTCATAGGGTAGGACCCACACTAGACAGACAGGATTCCCTGTGTCGTGGGTGCCATGGACAACACATAAAGACAAGAACAACACACCCAGACCAAGAACAAAAATTAAACTCATCATCGAAATTTCCGCCTCGCTGGGCATCGAACCCAGGACCCTCGGCACGGTGCGGCGGTCTGGGTATGGTGACCATTGCGCCACACGGGTGGTGTTTGAGTGAATAGTTCAATATTACCTACGTATTAGTATTACTTTGATGATACTGATTACTTGTGCGATGGTTACCAACTTACCACCAGGTTGCTTATCTGCTCATTAATTTGTCAGCAACAAATAAACCACTTAATTCTTCCCATCTCCATTCTTCGTAATCGCTTCGTTTTGCGTACATTCTACGGACATTGTATTTTTTATAAAGATAAAGGCAATTAACATGGAACATTCTGACGCTTTCCTGACAAAATATTCCGTTGTTGGAGTTTAAACCAGACGCGGGGAATTACGTTGCGTGTTCCATGACGTCCAGTCTCAGACCGGTTTCTATTCTTGGACGTAGGAAACGAAAAAACAGTGCAAGATTACTTGCATGTATAATGTCATTAGTGTTTCTATTAATATTCCTAAACTTAAATAGGTATTGGAACGAAGTTCCTTATCGCGCGTTGTGAAAGGGGGCTAGACGGAAAATTACGACACTTTTTGATCCTTACGAATGACGACACTTTTTTTGAAGTGATTCAGAGCGTTTTACAGAGATGGCGCTCTACAACAAAACAATACTTAAATCGAAAAGAACTTCGTTCCATCCGGGTGTCCCTTGACACCTCTCATGTTTTTTTTTTAAACAATGTAGATTAAATTTTACGAAAAGGCTCAGATATTATGCCCTTTCTTTTGATTCCTGGCCCAGGCAAATACATAATTATGCTAAAAATTAATCAATTTTATTCTTCTCGGGTGTTCAAAAATTCAATTGACATCACCAATTATGTTGTAGTTTGAATTTTATGTGTCAAATGTGTCACCTAGTAAGGAATTCAGTATAGGGTGCCATAGAAGTTGGTGAAAACGAAATCATGGAAAAGGAATACCTATTTTAGCCTTAGGTGTCCTTGGTAAAAATGGGAATTAGTCTTTAATCACAATTTATTTGATGTCAGTCTTAGCCTCAGATCTGTAATCTGAGGTCTTAGCCTATTGTTTTCTGCTGCGTATCCAGCATAATGTAATTGGTCACCTGACTGATCTGATGTTAAAATTATATTTTACCTGTTATGTTAAATTATATATAACCTGTTTTCTGTGAACCTAGCTGTCACACGAATTGCCCTTGCGCAGTTTGCGTCAAAGGCCTTGCGCGCTACTGTGACCGTATAATATTATTATAATATTATTCCATGAATTTGTTTATCCTCTTACTTTATCTCTTTATGTCATAATTTAATCATTTTAGTTATAAGTATTTTTTTATTTAGCCTCAACTGTTATATCAGTCCGGAAATGAATAGTTTTTTTGAACATAACTGCCAGGCTTCGCTTCGTAACTCTACAATATCCTTATTATTTAAATAGAAAATAAATAGACCTGGCCTAATAATATATCAGTAGTAAATATAAAAGTCAAAAAGATGAGTTCAACATGATGTTCCATGAAGATTAGGTACTCACAGATTATCGTCCTCTGTAGAGCAAAATGACATCGCTTTTATTGAAAAAAATATCGCTAGCATTTTCGTCCTTTCAGTTGCTTGTGGGGAATTAATATTTTTGTTATGTATTTAAAACATTAACTACATATTTTGTCACTGCTAGCTAAACCTAGTTACACAATGCTGGCGCTGAAAATTAGTAGCATCGGTCACCAAAAGCAACGAAAGTAGCAACTATGCCAAAATAAGTCCCCATTTCGGTGGTAACTTTGAGAAAAAGAGTAGTAGGTGTATGTATCAATCTATTATTAACATAATATTTTCTGTAAAAAAATTAATAATTTTTTAACTACTTTTCGATGATATCTTACATTACAGGTGACAGTGACACTTCAAGAACTCTATAATATAAAGAAAAACGTAGGTCTTTCCGTAGGCAATAAACGCCGTTTTCATGTGACTTTTGAAGAGAAACTTCTTTAGAATCGTTGTGATTTCAAATCGGATGCAACGGAAAAAACGACAGGTAAGAGACACAAATACAAAAATGTGTAGGATGAAGCCAGGAAAGAATGAGACAGAAATATTCGTCAGTTAAAATAAATAAAAACGACATCGCGACAGTAAAAATGCTAAGTTGTATTCATAGACGGCGCGAGGAATAAGATAGAAGATTCGTTTTATTGCTAGATAGATGGCGCTAGCGGTTCATTTTACTCTTCATATTATGTTAAGAGATGGCGTTACCACTGTTTTCTTTTTCTTATGTTCGTGGTTATCTTTTAAAAAGTGCTAAGTTGTATTCATAGATGGCGCGAGAAACAAGGTAGAAGATTCGATTTATTGCTTTTTCATCTCATTATCTTGAAACCAAAATTTTGGAAAGTTTCACTTCTACCACGTGTGAATTGCACACATTTTAATGTTTTCCTATATTAACTACTTTTTTTGATTTTGGAATAATATGTAATTCCAGTTTCTTGCCTAGTTCTATAAAACTAGTCTGTGATGATTCTGATTTTGGCAGTTACAAAATATAAGTTTGTGATTGTACTTAATTTATGCCATTAAACAGTTGTTACGGCTAAATGGTAATATTTCTTCACATTATAATAAGTGAACATTAAATAATTTATGCAATAAACTACATGGGGAACAGGTTAAATTAATTACTAACCTGGTATTTTTCACAGAAATCGTAAGCAAAGGACTTGATTGTCTACGTATTGACGTAATATTAATTATAGTAATCGTGATCTATTTGTAATAACAAACTGACTCGATTTTATTGAGAATTCATATTCTTGTAATTAATTATTATTAGATATCACAAGGATCTATTAGATATCATATATAACTAATTAATCAGTTTTTTGGTCTGATCATTCGGAGGTTAAATGTTATAGACTGCAAAAAACAACATTTAAATTATAGCGCGTCACATTTTTTTCTCTGAAGCCATAGGTAAGTTTTCTGAAGCGAAGCGAGGAAAGTTGTAGTACAAATAAAACTGAATTATCAGTCATGTATTTCGGGGCATTGTAAAGCAAAGAAGCAAAGCAACAACCCGTAATTGTCCCACTGCTGGGCTCGGGGTCTCCTCTCACAATGTGAGGGGTATATGCCATATTCTACCACGCTGGCCAAGTGCGGATTGGTAGACTTCACACACCTTTGAGAACATTATGGAGAACTCTCAGGTGTGCAGGTTTCCTCACGATGTTTTCCTTCACCGAAGCAAGTGATAATTAACTTGTAATACGCACATAATATTAGAAAATTAGAGGTGCGTGCCAGGATTTGAACTCGGGCCCCCGCGTTCGAGAGACCAACGTTCTAATCTAGGCTATCACTGCTTTTAACTTGCATTGGGCATTGTAACTTGGTATTATTTATAAGAGTTTTAGGAAAGGAAAGTTGTCATTGTGGGGTAGTGTTGTCTACAATTCTTCTGAACGTTACTAGCTATAATCTAAAACTTTAACAAAAAAACTGACTTCAAATGAAGTACGTCCTTTCCAAAAACAATAAAAAAGAAT
Source organism: Thymelicus lineola (assembly GCA_963932265.1). Taxonomy (NCBI): domain Eukaryota; kingdom Metazoa; phylum Arthropoda; class Insecta; order Lepidoptera; family Hesperiidae; genus Thymelicus; species Thymelicus lineola. The sequence continues at coordinate 5,907,757 of OZ010700.1, read as the reverse complement.
CATCGAAATCGGCTGGCGTGACATTGAGTTATTCGTCCATTTATCGCGCACATACTTAATGAAAATTTAAGACTTATATTGTTTTCTTATGGATGCCTTTATCAGATCTCGATAAAATTTAAGTCGGACCACTCGACAAGCACCAGCTTTCGATTAAAAAAGAATCATCAAAATCTGTTCACCCAGTCCAAAGTTCTGAGGTAACAAACATAAAAAAAATACAGATGAATTGAGAACCTCCTCCTTTTTTTGAAGTCGGTTAAAAAAATCTAGAGCATTAGTTAGCATTATTCAGTACTTAGTATAGAATTCTACGAATTTAGTCGTGTTGATAACTGCAATAATCAACATACCTATTTGAGTCACTAATAACTTAATCCATAAAATCAGTCATCACTTAATAGTTTAACGTTAACTTATTAAATAAACCTCGAATAAACTTGTTTACATTATGCTAATATGACGTGACTGACAAGAATCAATATTAAATTTATTCCGATTCTCGGTACTCGGGTTGTTTTCGAATATGCATTGACGCACTAAATCTTCCATACATTATCAATAGAACGAATAAAAAGTGTCGATTGCAAAAAAGGACTCTCAATGTTGTTTATGTGCTATGTATTATAAATGTTCTCTATAAGACAAAATAATGAGAACTTCGAATGAAGCTAGGACTTTATTATTACTTTCAACAAATAATCAATAAGGAGTATTGTTATAGTGTAAATTATATTTGATCATTGGATAGATTATAAGAAATAAAGGATATTCAAATGTTTTTTATCAAGTGTCACGACTCGATCCCCACAAAGGGGCTACATAGTTGACATTTGAAATGTATATACCATGCTCTAGGCTCAATATCAGTAGTTCATTAATCTCTCGTTACTATTTATAGAAACTTTTTTCTATCTTTCAGATTGGCAGTTTGACGATGTAGCAAATTGATATCTAGATAAAAAATATATGAAGCAATACTATATACCTGTGGCAATACTGACAGAAAGCACAATTAGCTAAAGGCGTCCTTATCATTAGAAGTAATCTTATCAGTATGAATCATTTTGAGCAATTCATAGGATAAATACGAGTCAACCATTTTTTTAATAGTAAGTAGGAATTTTACAATACAAAAGATATCAACGAACTCATATTTTTCTTGGACTTCCTTTTAATTTAAGATACTACGAGTATTATCATGTTGCCTGAAAGAAATTGATCCTTATGAATGACCCTTTCGGTTGGTATCATAAAAACAGGATGTTTTATTTTTCACATTTCACTGGTTCGATTCTCGGCTCAAGGAGCTGAATTTTCAAAAATTTTTCAATGCAATTTTACTTATTTTTGAAAATAAAGGAATGTTTCCTTTCAGCAAAATTTGCTATCATAAATATTCATTGCACTTTTCCTCCAACTACCTTCTTTTATTTCCACTATAATTATGTTATCACCATATTATGTTATTGGCCAAACCCGATTTCCGGCAAAACTACTTTGGGCGTAGGACAAACTAGTTTATCCTACTCGTGTCAGGACAAACTAGATCGGCCAAGGACAATTTAATTTGGACTAGGACATTCTAATTTGTCCCGACACGATTAGGATAAACTAAGTAGTCTTAACTCTTAAGTCTAAAACTGATTAGAATGTAATTGCTACGGTTTTATATTTTTTCGACAGATCTTTGTGTTTAAGATAAATAGGAATGGAGCCATCCATTTTAGAGTTCGAGTTGACCCTCTTTGGTCTTGGTGCATGTTGATGTACAAAGGACTAGCTTATTATGTCGTTTGTAAGATCGCTGGTAGAATGAAACTGAAGCGCCCATAGCTCGGCGGTTTGTCTCTATTCTATATTAAGATTGGCTGGTTATGCAATTACGAACGCGGTTGTTAGACAGGTGACCGCTAGTTTTAAAAATTTATTGAGCGCTTCCGTGCTTGTGAGTGCCCGTAATGCCGTGCTCTGTAGAACCATGGGTTTAAGCTAGATTATTGAGCTTTTTATCTCTATGGCTGAGGATTTGCGGAAAATTCACCGAAAACAATTCATCGAACATAATTCATCGAATTAAAATTCATTTTATCGAATGACCAATTCATCGAATAACAATTCGTCGAGTTACAGTTAAAGAAATCAACAATTCATCGAAAACATTTGTCGAATTACAATTAATAAAATGCCAATTCATCGAAATACAAGTCATCGAAACACCAATTCATCGAATAAAAATTCGTCGAATCGCAATTCCTTGGACTGCAATTTTTCTTGTTTGTTTGCAATTAGCGTTACCCGGGAATTCGGCGAATTTTAATTCGATAGTTTTCGATTTATTTTCCGCAGACGTACACTCTAGAGGTAGGGCCAACAAGACCACGTGGAGTTGGTTTTGCAGCGATTCGTTTCGTGTTTTCGATAGAAGTTGTTTCGATGAATGACAATTTCTCTTTGTTAATCTTAACTGGATCCAATTCATATACCGGATTCAAAATCTGCGATATCCAAAATTGCTATAGACAATGTTTTCGAGACAAAGCGCTATTTCTGTTGTTCTGCCCATCATATAGTTCCGCTATTCCAAATTCTGAAAAAATGATATCACATTCATAAATCATAAAACTTATAAACAAAAAAGATACAAAAAATTAAAAAGAAACAAAAAAATATGAAAAAAACAAAAAAAGATAAAAAACATTTTAAAATAGAACTAAATATCTGCTACGCCCCCCTCGTTAGTCTGGGGTAACGCTAAGTGCAGATAAACAAGAAAAAATGCAATTCGACGAATTTTCATTCAAATAATAAATTGTCATTCAAATAAATGTCATTCGAAGAATTGTCATTCGATGAATTGGTTGTTTTACGAATTGCTATTCTAAGAACTGTTATTCGGTGAATTGGGTGTTCTACGAATTGTTGTATTCGGTGAATTGTAATTCGATAATTTGTTTTCGATAAATTTTCTGCAGACGCACAAGGGTGCTTGAATTAGCCGCCAAGCGTCCTGTCCTGTTTCGGCTGGGGCTTGGAAACCAGTTCTTTCATTCTTCTCTCTGCCTTCTTGGCCAGTTGTCATCAGGTTGCTCGTCTGCTTTGTCGGCTATTTATAAAAAAACGTAGTTCCTATGTATAAATAAATCTCCGAGGAGCGCGTTTGGGCTTTGAAGCACCTGGTCTACGAACATACTTTAGCATTGAAGTTTTTATATTGGCTTCTAAACTTGTTTTTGCTTAGGTACTAAGCAAGCCTGTTTTTGTTACGAATGCTATTGTTAAATATCACAAATCGTTTTAGAGCATCGTGACTTGTTTTATGCATCATAATAAATTCTTATTTTAGGTACTTATAATTATGTCTGTTCAACGTGATATTATGTAACATAGGCTATGTTGTCTCATTCCACGCAAAATTACAAACTATAAATTAGCGCACAGCCTTAGACATATACACTTTAAATTATTTCATTTATTAAAAAATGAAATAGTTATAAATATTTCGTATAGGTATAATAGACGTCAATGCCGGAATTGTAGGTACAATTAACGACATCGTGACGAAATTTACTCTTCAAATCAAGTAATGACCAAAACTAGTTTGGTGATGCCCAAAAGAGCACCGCTAAGTATAAAAAGTCATGTTGAGTGAAGTTTACTAGCTTCACCTAAAAAACGTTGAGCGGTCGAGTTCAATTTAGACAAAAAAAGTTTAGTTTTCCGTTTAAAAAAAGGTATGTTTTTGTTTTATTTAGTGCTTGGTGTGTGTTCTAATATAGGGTGTACCTGTTTAATGTAGTTGTAATAAAATTAATTCTTATTGAATTAATTATGAAAGGAAATTCGTAATTTTGACTTCAATCTTTCACGTTTGTTTTTCGTTTGGTTTGGTGGTTAATGAAATAAGTTTTAAATATTTTTCTTTATTTTGTAAGAAGTGCATAGATCTTACAAACAAGTTTCGTTACTTTATGTAAAAGTGATGTTCCTTATTTCCTAAAACAAAAAAGTTTTAGTTTTATTTTAGTTGCAAAATATTTTAATTTCCAATGTGTTATAGCCAGTTTAAAGTTATTGTTTTATATTGATAGAAACAACACAAGCGTATAATTATTTACTAACTACTATTTACTAGTTCAGTAATAAGGATAATCCAGTAATAAGGATAGGTGTATTAATAACGTTAATTAATTAAAAGGGAGGAAATTGAAGCTTTGTATAATATGAATACAAGTTTGAAGCAATTTTTTTTTTCTAAGATTGATTGAGTTTCGATGAGGAAATGTTTATATACATACAAAAGGCAAAAGAGATTGACTGATGTATCAACTCACAGGCCAAACTTAAAATTAGAACTAACTACTAATTAGACTTTAAAATTTCGCACACGTATTCCTCTTATGACGTAGGCATCCACTAAGGAAGGAGTTTTCAAAATTCAAACCCCATGGGTGAAATAGAAGATAAATATGATAAGCATAATATCCGCGTGCGAAGCTGCGGGCAACAGCTAGTTTCTTTATAAAATAATAATATGGGTGGATAATTATATCACCCTGTAGGATACTGATACACAACAACACTTGATGAATAATTAATTAAGATAAGTGAATGAGTATGAGTAACACGGTACACTTTGGCTTCTAGAGGCTTCCGAGATTATTATCTAAATTTTACTAATTGTAAGAAGAATAACAGATTTCAAAGAAATAGTTTTCCAATTTTCCACTAAAATTATCGCTAAACTTATGACAAAGATCGATTATGTATCCTGTAGATAATACATATTTGAGGAGTTCAAACGATTTCGATACATTAGAAATGATCATCAGAACTGGCTTTCGATAAATATGGGACAAATCCGTATTCCTTTCAAAAATCCTTTTTTTGCATTCAAAAGTCCTTTTTCCAAATCAGTTCATAAATTACGCGGTTCTGATCTAAAAACATTAAAAAATAAATACAGTCGAATAATACCGTTATTGACTCTTCAAACTAAGGATTTCATTATTTTTATTACTTCTCAACTATCGAGGACCTCCTCCTTTTTTAAGGCGATTAAAACTAATGTGATAAAATGATCTAAATAATCGTTTTTAGTTTCAGAATGAAGATCGTTGTCTGTCTGTTTGTGTTGGCGGCTTTCGCTGCTGCCTCTCCGGAAGGCACCTACACTGATCGCTTCGACAAAGTCAATTTGGACGAAATAATGGACAACAGAAGGTTGCTGACCGCGTATATAAACTGTTTGTTAGAGAAGGGTAAATGCACGGGTGAAGGAAGAGAGCTTAAATGTGAGTATTAATAGATATTATCATATTATTACTAACGGTTTATTTATTGCCAGTTTGTTTTGGTATTTAAACAGTACGAGGACGATCTTCTGGTCTGTTTGAGACCGGTATAGAATATTTTTTTATAAATAAAAAAGGGTGCGTGTACTTTTGTACGCGCGTGAGAAGTTATACTTCTTTGGCATGAAAAAAAATTCAAAAAACAATATTAAAAAAACATTATTCAAAATACAATATTCAAAAACAGCAATACTAAAAATAAAAATTAAATAATATTTTGAAATAATTTAATTTACGAATCTCTATAGCCAAACTATATATGTTAAGCGCCATCTGTGATTAATTTTGTAGTATATTCTAATATTACTTTGCTACGTATCGTAATAGAACATAGATGGTGTTTTTACAATTGCAAAAACAAATCAATTGTAAATCTTTTTTTTTCTGTTTCTACAATTGTAAAAACACCATCTATGTTCTATTACGAGAACTATTACGATACCATGCTGTAAAACCAGTTTTTGTGGGGGGAGGGAATGAAAGATTTTATTCAGTTCAGTTGAAGAATAATTTATTTTCCGACAGGCATTAAACTTTAATACAGATTAAGGAGAGAAAAAGAATGGGCTGCTAGTCCCAAAGACAAGTATCGATTACTATTTACTACAGTCCGTTCACAGTTATTTTACCTCTGACAAGCTGTCATTACCTTCCCATTAGATTAGCATTACTTGCTGTCAAGTGTTGAGTGTTGCAAAAGTTCCCGATTTATCGGGAGATCTACTGATTTTGGTTATCGTCTCCCGATATCCCGTTTTAGCGACCGTTTCTCCCGATTTTTTGCATTTTCTACCAATGTAATATAATATTGAAAATTAAAATAGAAAATAGTGTTATAAATACAAAAAACAAAAGAAATTGAGTCGCTCAATGAAAATACAGAAGAATTTTGGGCAAACGTAGGTACATATTATAGCATAAAACGTGGTCATGGCTCACGAAATCGTGTTCTAATATTTTTTCCAACTGAATCAATGATAGGTCTATTACACAGAAAAAAAATTTAAAAATACAAAAAACCCGACTGCGTATAAATACATGTGCGACATATTGAGGATAAGTTTTGTAAAATGGATGGAAGCTTAGACGCGGAAATTGATAAATTTATTATAGAATTGAAAGACGAGTGGGATACGGAATCTGAGAGCAGTTTTGATGATTCATGTTCGTCCGATAGTGATTATTTATCATTAGGCGTGCGTTTGGATCATTCGTATGCCAACCCAATTTAAAGCAATTCAATTTGTTGTAATTTTAATATAACTACCGAGAATGTGAACTGATTAGTTAGGAGACTGTAGAATGATACATTATTTTATTTGAACGTGTATCATTTTTACTATCGTTACTTTTGGATCAACCTAGTAAATAATATTTATATACATCAGAAGAAACATGAAATATTTCATGTTAGGGAATTGTACAAACTAAACATTACAACACACAGCTAAGGTTAACCAACTTAATAAATTAATAATGTAGTTTTTATAAGGAAGAATATAAACGCGTATACACAAAATTTTGATATTAATAATCGCCAAACAAAAAGAATGTATCAATTAATTACGCCTTCGTTCCGCCTAAGTAAAGTGCAACGATCTTTCATAGGGCTTGGTGTACATTTCTATAATAAAATCCCAAAATTAATACGTGACTTGCCAATAGAATCTTTCAAAAAACGTGTAAAAACACAATTGTTAGGCAAGGGATATTATAGTGTAGACGAGTATTTAAATGACAAAGACGCATGGAAATGATTAGCTCTGCAACCAGTTCCACTCAGAATAGTAAACTTTTGTATGATAATATCTTTTTTGTAATATTTTTTTAAAAGATGTGCTGAGGAGTTTCTTTAGGCTTTTCTTCTCCTCCATGACAAAGCACCTTCCGAAAAGCCAAAAAATGACGTGCTTAAGTGTATCAATGATACCTATATGAATAAAATATTTTGACTTTGACTTTAATAGCTAGAGGTAAAATAACTGTGAACGGACTATAGACAAATCGACTCATAGACTCGATCAATCAGTACAGACTACATTGTCTTTCGTAATTTTTCAGCACAGAATAAAAAGAAAGATTTTAAGTGATGTTTTAATATTTCAATCTCCAAACAAAACAACAACTTTTCTACGCGAATTTTAAAATTATAAAAGTCCTGAAATCCAAATAAATGAAATGTACTATAATTTCGATAGACACGAAACTGGACAAAATCACAGACTGCAGATCACGGATAGAACGATATGGCGGCCATGGAACTAACGCGCCAAAGGAGAAACAAGACAGGTAGACAAGACTGGAAATTGGCTGTCAATTAGATCACTACAAAAGGTTTAATTTCTCCAATTTTCACGGCTGCCAGCAATGGCCAACTAAGGAAATCCTAGAATGAATCACCTTAATTATAGGTTATGATTATGTTATACTCGTGTCACAGTGCTATTTAATATGTATGTTACACTTACTATAAACCAAACATCTACGAGTAATCATTACAAACGTAATAAAAAGTCAAAAATACTAACACTTAAACTACGAGTTTAATGGTTAAAACTAAGTTGGAGGGTGTCTATTATACTATCTACTACATAAATGGTTTTTACCCAAAACGAATGTCATAAAAAGGTTGTATAATAAAAGCTATTGCATATTTCAAGAGATTTTATTAGTTATCATTTATATTAATATTTCGTCTAGTTGTGCAGGAGGCGCTATATTTCGTTGGTACCTTGCCCAATCAAGATACCATAACATACTCATTGTAAGTATGGCCACAGCAAACTACTGATCTTCTAAAGATGTATAGGGTACGTTATCCAGTGTTCAGGACTTATTCTGAACCTTTGTCAGTCACAAAACAGGCGATTAAGTAGTCCATATTCATATAGTATTGGTTTGCCAGAAATTGTAGCGAAACTGCGAAAACACATTCACCAAAACACAAGTACGAAATCGAATACAACAGTAAATTAAAATAACTGTGTGCGTGTCGATGAGTTTCAATAGTAAATAGGACTCCAAATAGGTACGCTGAAAATATATAATAGAAAAATACAAAAAACCACGCGTAGAAACATGAAAGATCGATGACAAATATGACAGTACAGTGGTGTTATTTATAAATACTATGGTTACCAAAATGACATTATTAGGGATTACATCATCTTTGTTGTCAATCGATTAATCGATGTCAAAATATTCGAAATGTAATTTAATAAAATTAGCGTAACGATTGAATGGTAATTCTAAATATATTACATAGTTTTAATATGTATGGAATACGAAAACATGTAAGAAATAAATTAATATTATAATTATAATTAACCAATAATACATAAAATATATTATTATATTCCATCAATCGATTATTATGAATCAATTCAATCGATTATAAAATCGTTTGTAATGAGGTAAATACCGTGAAAACTTTTTTGCATACAGAAAAAATACAGAATTTAGCTAACTTCACGGCGTAGAATTTAGGTGTCGGTGTGCGCGCGCATCGTAGAAATTCACTCTCATCATTTTTCACCATCGCGCCAAAAGAAGTATAACTTCAATAATATAACAGCTGGCAATCACGATCCGAGCTGTCAATCCACTTGATGGTAAGTGGCTATCGTTGCCCATGGACATAAGCAACACCAAAGGCATCACTGATGCGTTGCCAGCCAAGAAAGACATAAGAAAAAGAAAGAAACATCCTAAGTTACAGTTTTTATTATAATGTACTTAAAGATTGTGTATCTACCCGCTATTTTTGAGATGTATGTCAAAGAATGTAGGTTGGAGTTTGGCACAAATGCAGCCTTGCTAATAGACTTGGACATCTAAGGACGTATTGTAGTATTGGCATTTGTTTCAATATACCAATTTAATTTTTGACCTATCAATAAAGTTACAAATACTTTTTTCAATTCCAGCCCACATAAAAGAAGCTTTAGAGACCCGTTGTTTAAAGTGTACAGACGCGCAGAAGCGAGGCACCCGTCGTATGATTAGCCATCTCATCAACAACGAGCCCCAGTACTGGAAACAGCTTACAGATAAATACGACCCTGGTCGCAAGTTCACTAAGACCTACGAAGATGAATTGAGAACTGTCAAAGCCTAGGTCAGCTCATATCTAGGATGTACTATGTATAATATTAGTCTTCTGTGATCTAGGTTGTACAACGCGCTATATCATAAGCCTGTAATGCATTAAGATATTGGAACGAAGTTCCTTATCGCGCGTTATGAAAGGGGGCTAGACGGAAAAAATTCTTACGAAATTTTGCCACGATACTTTTTGAAGTGATTCAGAAAGTTTTTACAGAGATGGCGCTGTACAACTTTCTGATTTTGTAACAGCGCCATCTCTGTAAAACTTTCTGAATCACTTCAAAAAACAATACTTAAATCGAAAGGAACTTCGTTCCATCCGGGTGTCCCTTGACACCTCTCAAGTTTTTTGTTAATTGTTTTTGTTAATTATATGCAAATTCTATGTTATATATTATGGTTAAATTACTTAACAACATTAGAATAAGCACTGAGTGCGTTAAAATAAAAATGTTACAGTATTTCACTCTCAGAAAATGGTTGTATTAAATTACTTGAAGGCTTGTGAATTTGATTATACTTACATAAGTTAATTTGTAATAAATTATTTATGCAACTTCGTTTTTGTTTTACTGCTTTTTAAGTATCTCAACATTATCTATATCTTTAGAGTGTATAAAATAAGACCAACTGACACGTAATAATTATAAAGATTTGTGTAATTACGATATGAGAATTAATTTCCTCAAGGATCAACTATGTACGTAGGTATGCACAACTTCTCGTAGTTGTGTCACTAGGAATATTATTTAAAAATCCTTTCCATATGCACAACGCATTTAATATGAAGTATGTATAATATTATACTTCGATGTTGCATCCTCAAGATTTAAATACTACATAATGACAGTAATAAAAAAACCTTCCGACCGTTATATTTGGTAAAAAAAATATTTTAACAAAAGAATCCAAACATTTCCTGTGTGACACGGAAAAATCCTTGACCGTCTAGTAACCCATTAGATGGCTGATTCTCATTAGGCCTTACAAAGTCCAAAGTCATCACGGAGGTCATCTATACTAATAATAAAGAGGAAAGATTTGATTGTTTGCATTGAATAGGCTCCGAAACTACTGAACCGATTTGAAAAATTCTTACACTGTTGGAAAGCTACACTATCCCCGAGTAACATAGGCTATATTATATTTAAAAAAATTAGGGATCGTTAATAAAACTCCAATAATGTAACCCAAGGTGTAAAAAATAAAGAAAACCGAAGCAAAGCGAGGGCGGTTACTCGGTAAATAACTTGAAATGGAAAACTATGAATAACTCAGGAGACATTGTTTTGTTATTTGTACTAGATTACCTTGCGCGTTGTTCTGCACAAATGCACTAAGTAATTTGGAAATATTACTATTAATAGGATGAGAAAGAGTATTTTATTCAAACCGTTAGTTTTAAAAATACATTTAGTTCACGGCTTGTAAATTGTGAACCATTGTCCGAAACTATAGTTCTCGGTAGGCCGAAACGAGCAAACGTCTTCCTTAATTCTTATAACCAACGCCGACGCGACGATGTACTGGGTTTTGAGACTTGAAAAACCCTCAGTCAATTTTAATTGTGGCCCAAGAAGTCTTTATGTAGCCGACTTCTATTCTTAATGGTTCTATTAATAATGGCCAAGATTTAGGAGCTGACTTGGCGGTGCTGGTGCTTTCTTAACACAAGTTTCACACTCATTACAAACGATTTCGCCATCGATACCCGGCCAGCAAACATAAGTACGTGCTATTTGTAACCTGTGTATAGTAGCTCTTTTTAACCGACTTCAAAAAAGGAGGAGGTTCTCAATTCGACTGTAATTTTTTTATGTTTGTTACCTCAGAACTTTAGACTGGGTGAACCGATTTTGATGATTCTTTTTTTAATCGAAAGCTGGTGCTTGTCGTATGGTCCCACATTTTGAGCGAGATATGATAATGGCATCCATGTCAAAAGCATATAAGTCTTAAATTTGCATTAAGTATGTCCACGACAAATGGACGATTAACTCAATATCACGCCAACCGATTTCGATGATTCTTTTTTATTGGAAAGGATATAGTTAATTCAATTGAAGTCGGTTGTTTTTGTTAAAATTTTTATATTTGTTTATAAAATACCAGCGGCATGCCCATCCCATAACAGCTCCAGATAATACAACCCGCATCCGAATACAATTATTTTTTTCTTAAGAAAAATGCCTGTATCTCTCCGACTTTGGACTATACGATGGCTACCCCAATTTAATATATTATATCTCACAACTCTACATAATAATGAATTGTCATTTAATGCTTCTAATACTTCCCTAATAAGTAATTGGTATAATGAAAAGTTTTTAACAAAATTTACATACGTCGTTTCATTATCAGTTTTTGGCGGTGTTTGAACTTCCCTGTTACATACGTCATTTCAGTATCAATTTTTTTCGATGTTTCTAAGGGAAGCCTGGATAAAGTATCCGCACTATTATCATCCGTTCTGATTATGTCGTAATCGTAACCTGATAAACCCTTCGCATGCGACTAGCCGCCATTGTTGGAATTCCTGTTTTAGGCCCAAATATTGCAAACAGTGATTTGTGATCTGTTCGAAGAATAAATTTTGTACCATACAAAATATTGGTGATAATTTTTAACACCAAAAGTTTTAGCTAAAGCCTCTCAATCAATTTGTGAGTAGGTACGCTTTTTTCGCTACGTTGAAAACTTTAGACGCGTAAGCTCTCGGTCGCTCGTGACCGTCTGCTCCTAATCCTATGCTAGTGTATTATATCCTATGTAATGAGCTAAAACTTCATTTGACACCCATCTATTTTTAACTTCTTGAGAAAAATTTTCACAACCAATTAAATTTCTCTCCTTTTTAAGTAGAGTATAAGTGATGTAATATCATGGTTATAATATTTTAATGAATTTGCCATAATACATTACCATATCAATAAAAGCTCTTAATTCTGATACTGTACAAGGTTTTGGTATGTTTTGGTATGAATGCCGTTTTTATTAATAACGAATCTTAAATGTAACTGAATTTGTAAAAAAGGTAATTTCTCTTTTTTTTAATTTTAGCCCATAACTCTTTAATCTTTCTCTCTTTAATTCTTTTTTTTGATAATTAACACTAAAAAACGACAATAGCTACCAAAAGAAGGTAAACTAGGTAAAGGTACAGCACTGTTTTGTTTTATCCTATTTAGACATACATTACACGTGCGTAACGATAATATAAATAAATATAAGTAATATTTTCTTCTAAAAAGGTCAATACCATGACCCATACACACACAATGGAAAAATCGTCAATCACTATACGCAGAAATGTAGTTGTTTATAAGCTATGAGCTTGTCATATGGTAATTTATAATACGAAGTTTTTGCTGTAAGTGCCCGTTTCTTATATAAAACAGGCCACGCACATGAGAGGGCAATCAGTTGCAAGATTCTGATCTTAGTCTAAACACGAGCGCACGGTAATTATCACATTTATTGCGTTAGATTAGATAAATCTATTCATCATAGTGAATATAATTTTTAGAAAAAAAAATTAAATAGTGTTGTCTTGTCCGTTGAAATTCAAAATTTGTCAATATTCAGGACAGTAATTGGGTAATTTTATAGACTTGGGTTACATTTGATATCGTTGTTATATTGGTATTATATTTTAATTATACCGATAATTTTTTGAACAACAATAATTTTTACAAATTATAACGAGCTTACAATAATGTAGAGAATGTTTGTACGTTAAGCCAAGGCGCTTTCAATATTCCATTGCCATGGAAACTTTGAAATAAAATGTTTAACTAAAAATATTTTATTATCATTTCAGTTAACCTACTCAAAATGAAGAGCTGCATCGCATTCTGCTTATTCGCCCTCGTTGCTGTCGCCCTGGGCAGACCAGAGGAGTCGAAATACACAGACAAATATGACAACGTTAATATAAATGAAATCCTAGGCAACAAGCGTCTGCTGATTGCTTACTTCAATTGCATTATAGGTACAGGCAAATGTACGGCTGAAGGAAATGAGCTTAAATGTAAGTTACTTTGAATATTAGTTAGTTTAAATGTTAGTTAGTTGAAGTTTAGATGTTAGTTAAAAGATAAAATTAGTTTGTTTAATTACCCATTGCCAAGAGGATAGGATATCTTCTATCTTTGAGAGAAAATAATGCTTTTGTTATATAGAATAAAATTTTCCTTAAGTTGCTGGCTAACTAACTACTCAAAAACAAATTAGCCGAATCGTTAGAAAACCGGTCCATCATGTTTGGGAACTAATCTTCAATAGGTACCTCTTATAAATTAGAAAATTATTACTTGCTTAAAAAGAAAAACGCTTAGAAACTTAGAAACTTATGATATTCATAAAACAATTTTCTATAATGCTAACAAAGATAAATTTATCCATCCGCAATCCAAAGAACAATGTCCAAAAATTTTTTTTTTTTGTTAGCGTCTTAAAACGTCAGTTATACCGAAGCAATTCAATTATTTTTTTACGTATTTTAAAATTAATACCTATACCCGTATTACCCAGCGTAAAATAATTTTATTAATAAGTGATGAATTGACTATAATAACAATGATGTCAACAATGTCAATTTTCATTCGGGCACTCACTTCGATACATAGCTTGTATCAAGCAAGATATAGGGAGACTTCTGGCCAATATTACAGACAGAATTTCGTTATAAATGTTGGTATGACAAATGTAATGATGTCAAATTTCCATTTCCGGTTGTCAATCAAAAAAAAGAAAATGTGTGCAATTCACACGTGGTAGAAGTGAAACTTTCCAAAATTTTGGTTTCAAGATAATGATATGAAAAAGCAATAAATCAAAGTCAAAGTCAAAGTCAAAGTCAAAATATTTTATTCATATAGGTATCACTGATACACTTATGCACGTCATTTTTTGGCTTTTCGGAAGGTGCTTTATCGTGGAGGAGAAGAAAAGCCTAAAGAAACTCCTCAGCACATCTTTTAAAAAATATTACAAAAAAAAGATAATAATACAAAAGTATTTACTATTCTGAGTTGGAGAGAGAACTGGTTGCAGAGCTGGTCATTTCCATGCGTCTTTGTCATTTAAATACTCGTCTACACTATAATATCCCTTGCCTAACAATTGTGTCTTTACACGTTTTTTGAAAGTTTCTATTGGCAAGTCACGTATTAATTTTGGGATTTTATTATAAAAATGTATACCAAGCCCTATGAAAGATCGCTGCACTTTACTTAGGCGGAACGAAGGCGTAACTAATTGATGCATTCTTTTCGTATGGCGATTATTAATATCAAAATTTTGTTTATACGCGTTTATATTCTTCCGTATAAAAACTACATTGTTAAAGATATACTGGGAAGCTACTGTAAGTATACCTATTTCCTTGAACTTTTCACGCAAAGATTCCCGAGACCTAAGTTTATAAATAGCCCTAACTGCCCGTTTCTGGAGTATGAAAATTTGTTTTATATTGGCTGCTTTGCCCCACAGCAAGATGGCATAAGACATAAGTCATCCTAGCAGTTTCGACGTCTGTATACTGCCTTATTTTCCTAACAGCAAAAGCAGCCCTACCGAGTTTTGTCGCGAGATTTGTTATATGTGGGCCCCATTGAAGTTTACTATCTAAGGTCACCCCTAAAAAGACCGTCGATTCCTCCATATGCAATGTTTCGTTATTTAGTTTAAGAGATTTGCTGACTTTTTTAACATTAGGTAGCACAAACTCTATACATTTCGTTTTTTTTGCATTTAATAGTAAATTATTGATAGTGAACCAATGCGATACATGCGAAAGAGCACTATTTACGTCGTCGAAATTTACTTTATTCCTTTCACACTTAAATATTAGTGATGTATCATCAGCAAATAGTACAATATCCGCTTGGTTCTTTACATAATGTGGTAAATCGTTAATGTATACCAGAAAAAGAAACGGACCCAAGATCGAGCCCTGCGGTACACCCATCACAGCCGGTGACCCCGATGACTTAATATCGTTTATGCTGACTTTTTGTATTCTATTACTCAAATAAGACGCGATCAAGCTAAGGGCCTTGTTTTTTATACCATAGTGGCCAAGTTTAAACAGCAATGTTTCGTGCTCAACATAATCAAATGCCTTAGATAAGTCACAAAATACTCCTATGGCATTATGTGACGCCTCCCATGCTTCAAATATATGCTTTAATAGCCTAGCCCCGGCATCGGTTGTACTACGGCCTTTAGTGAAACCGTATTGCTCAGGATGTAATAATTTATTATTGTTGAAATGGGTTAGCATTTGATTCAATATTATCTTTTCGAAAATTTTACTAAGGGTTGGTAAAACAGAAACTGGTCTATAGTTATTAAGATCAGTTTTTTCACCTGTTTTAAAAAGTGGAATGATTTTGCTGCATTTCATAAGATCTGGAAAGATACCTAGATCTATACATTTATTAAAAACTACGACCAAATATGGAGCTATAATACCTATAATATGCTGTATTATTTTCACCGAGATGCCCCACAAATCACCCGTATTCTTTACCTTCAGAGACTGAAAGGCCTTAATTAAGTCTCTAGCGGTTATATGTTGAAATTCAAATAAAATATTACATTCATTAATATGATTTTTTAATATAGAAAGTGCTTCCGTCGGTGAAGAAGCTAGTGAACTGGTTAATGTTATAGGAATATTACGGAAGTGATTTTCAAATTCGCTTGCCACGTCTTTATCAGCACTGATTATATTATTATTAATCAATAATTCGTAATTGAAATCACAGGACTTTGCGTTACCGTTCTCACTGTTAATTATATTCCAAGTGGTTTTTATCTTGTTATCCGAATTAATAATTTTGTTCTTTATGTACATTGATTTCGCCTGAATACAAACAATTTTAAATATTTTAGAATAATTTCTCACGTGCTCCTGGAAAGTTGGAGAAAAATTGTATTGTTTCTCGGCGTAAAGGTCATACATCCTGTTCCTACTTTTATAAATACCTACAGTAGCCCAATCACTAAATTTACTATTTTTAGCTAGATCTACATACTTAAACTTGAATATTTTATTAAATTCGTTATTTATGTTATTAGACAATGTGTTATATAGTTTTATTGGATCTCTTTGTTGTAATGTTAACTGCGTTTGCATTTCCGAGTGGATTTTTTTCTTTAAAAGTTGAAATCTTATTTTTAGTTATTGGTCTACATTTTATTATTTGTTTTTTCTTAGTGATTGAATTATACAACGAAATTTTTTGTCCGCAGTGGTCTGACTTCAACTTACTGAATATCTCTTTATTTAAAATCTCACAATTGCAAAAGATATTATCTAAACAAGTAGCTGTAGTTTCAGTTATTCTGGTTGGCTCATTGAATAGATTTAAATTAAAGCATTTAAACAAACTTAGTAGCCTAGTAGCCATAGTACTATCTGATAAAATGTCTACGTTGAAGTCGCCACATATCACTAATCCTTTTCTAGAAACACATAACCGTTTAAGTACATCCTCCAATGTATCTTCAAAAATAGTAAAATCACCAGAGGGGGGTCGATACGCGCAAACTATAACAAACCGCTCCAGTTCCACACAGGCCAGTTCAATAGTGCGCTCAATAGAAAGACTAACAATGTCTTTACGATCTTTACAAGACATATTGTTGTGCACTAATATTAGTGATCCACCATGAATTGCAGTCTCTCTACAGAATGCACTTGACAATTTATAATTACCTATACTGACAAGATTTTGAGTGCTTGGTAACCAATGTTCCGTTATACATAAAACATGTATATTACAGTATTTTATAAATAATTCTATTTCTAATCGAATCTTAAAGCAATAAATCGAAGCGCCATCTATGAATACAACTTAGCACTTTTTAAAATCTATCTAACAATAAAACGAATGTTCTATCTTACTCCTCACGCCATCTATGAATACAACTTAGCATTTTTACTGTCTGTATAATCGGCTGGTCGATCTACAGAATGAAAGAATGAAATTCTTATTTTTTGTTGATAAATTCTTTGAAAATATTTAAAAGAGCATTTGAAAGTATTTAAAAACAGTAAAAAATAAAACTAAAAAAAATAAAACTAAAAAAAAATAAAACTAAAAAAAAAGAAATATTCTGAGACGCGAACCTGCGCATCATCATGGCATCAGCATTGTGTGTCTACGTCCTGACCATTGGGCTACGGACAACTTAAATTGAAATACGAAATTAGCGGTTATATTATCTTACCTGTCGTTTTTCCGTTGCATCCGGTTTCAAATCACTAACGGTTCTAAAGAAGTTTCACTTCAAAAAAAGTCAGAATAAAATAATGGTAACAATTACAGGCAGCCGTAAGTCTCCCCTACTCAACTCAATGGTTATAAGAATTCAATCTCAAAATACTTTGGTTCTGGGGTGTATCTGCTGAAAATTATTATATATCTAAGCTCAGAAATTAAAGCGGCGATTTCTAGAATTTTTTTATTTTAAGGCGCTAAAGTTGAAAATGAAATAAAACGATGTATGGCAGTTGGGCATTGTTCATAATTAATAAGAATAAAAAAGCATAAAACCCGACTGCGTAAGAAAACTAAAAAGAAAAATAAGCCCAGTAGTTTAGAATGTTGTCAAAATTAATACTGAAGAACACCACAGAAGGATTAACAGTTGGGACCCATTCTTGAACCAATCAAATCTTGTTTGTTTTTTAACCCAATTCAAAAAAAGGAGGAGGTTCTCAATTCGACTGTATCTTTTTTATGTTTGTTACCTCAGAACTTTCGACTAGGTGAACCGATTTTGATGATTCTTTTTTTAATTGAAAGCTGGTGCTTGTCGAGATCTAACAATGGCATCCATGTCAAAAGCATATAAGTCTTAAATTTGCATTAAGTATGTGCGCGATAAATGGACGAATAACTCAATATCACGCCAACCGATTTCGATGATCCTTTTTTTATTGGATGTACTTCATTTGAAGTCGGTTATTTTCTATGGTTATCTCTATGACTTTTTATCTCTATAAAAAGCTCAATAATGTAGCTTAAACTTATGGCCCTACAGAGCACGGCATTACGGGCACTCCCGAGCACGGAAGCGCTCAATAAATATTTAAAACTAGCGGTCACCTGTCTAACAACCGCGTTCGTAATTGCATAACCAGCCAATCTTAATATAGAATAGAGACAAACCGCCGAGCTATGAGCGCTTCAATTTCATTCTACCAGCGATCTGTCGGTTCTTTTTTGTTAAAATTTTAGATTATTCCCAAGCAACTTCTAAAGTTTAAATAAAAAAGATGTGTAGTAGATGTAGTAGTAGTAGTGGGGATGTAGTGATGATTATTAATACTTTTAATACTGTCGTGTTGTTCAAGGATTTGCTTTCGTTCTGAAAGATGAATCACCGTACACTGAAGTTATCAAATGAGATATTTATCTTCAAGCTTTGTAGTAGCAATCCTACTAACAGTACTAACTTTGTATGATTGCCACGCAAAACGCCTGCATAGGTTTGGATGAAATTCAGTTCCTAGAATATTTTTATCCCCTTATTTTTATTGTAGTATTTTGTACTGTAGGTAGAAGTAAGTTTATTTGTGTCTGGATAACCGACAGAAGCTAAATTGTTTAGATATTAATAATTTTCACTTATGCCCCTACACTAGAATTCTTCGTATCACTGCTGGTGAAGATCAATGACATAATACTAACATATATGTCACATTAATGTTTGCCCTAGTCGGGAATGGAACCTATGACTCTATTAATCTTTCCGGAATTGTAAATAACAATAACATTTGTATTACAGCTCACATCACAGAGGCACTCGAAACTTACTGCAAGAAATGTACCGACAAACAGAAGGAAGAAACTCGTCATGTTATTGGCCACCTTATCAACGAGGAACCTGAATTATGGGATCAACTGACCGCCAAGTACGACCCCACTAAGAAATACGTCACTAAATACGAAACCGAACTGAAGAAAGCTAAGGCTTAAGTTATAAGATACTGTGAATACTAATTAAGTTAATTATAAAGAAATATACGTCTTCTGCGTCTATTGGAGTCTTTTATTTTGTTAGATAAGTAGTAAGTAGATAAGTTAGATAAGATATAAAAATCACTGCTGCAATATGTATATTATGGACTAGTATCAGTGGGTGTTCCACAACGCTAAAAAATTTCTGACGACAATCAAATATAGACTCAATTAATTTGATGCCCATATTGCATTACTAGATTTATTTTTTGATAGGTCTAATTCAAACAATAACATCAATGGCAAATGGCATCTCAAAGCCACCATATTTGTTTTTTTTTATTTCACTTATCTAAGAACACTTGGGATAACAAGACAAATCCAATGATATCTTAATTGTATAAATCCGTTCAGCGGTTTGGAAGATATGAGGTAATAAAGAATATTACATGCATACATACATAAATACAGGCATCCATACATACATACATAATATATGTACATACATAATAACAAGATACGCGCGAAAACATAACCCTTCCTTGTAGTCGGGTAAAAATAGACCATGATGATGCTAGAAAGAAACAAAAACTAAATTGAATCACCATATTTTTTATTTAAACAATTACATACGCATTCATTAAAAACAGGGGGAATATTTTTTCTACCCGGCACGTTGAATGTTTTCAGACCTGTTTTATAAGCATTTTAGAACGTAAAACATATGTGGCCAAATTACATACCGGGGCTATGATTTAAAGAAATTGTTTTAGATGCGACATGTAAAAAATATGCCTTTAGATCATAAATTGCAAGTTTATTCATTTTTCGTTTATTCTTGCTTTTTTAGCCTTATTTACTGGGAGGCAAACTTCATTCATGTCTATTGGCATTCTCAACTTGCTAGTTGACCCTGACCGGTTATAAAAATAAATGCACAGAGCAGAAATAATAAGTAGACATTTTACAAATAAATTAGAACTAATTAATTAACAAAAAACCGACTTGGCGTGTTGGGTTTCGCATAGTCAAAAGATAGAGAGAAAATATACTCGTAATACATATTTTCTAGTGTGTTCAGTTTTTGTTTCTTGTATTTTCGTAGTTATTTGATAAGCCTACAATAATTTTCCTTTTAACTTAGGTATAGGTTATAAGAATAGTAATAAATAGTAATAGAAAAGTAATAAGAATATTAGGAAATTTTTTACATCACAAGTCGTTTTACGTTGAATTTTAGTTATTAATATGATTGGAAAAAGGGATAAAAACTGCATGTTATGCTCAATTTTTTTCCAAATTTTTATCATTAATATTGACGGTTTTGTGCAAGAAATAGTAATGTAAATTCCTTTGACTACTTACTGATATTTGAACAGTTTTTTTACTGTCCTGTAAAACTGCAATTTACATCTTACTCGTGTGCCTTTTTTCCACTGAAGGTGCGACATAGGTATCCAAAACTAACCATTATAGTTATAGCAGTTAGCATTCACTTCATTGTAAAAAAAGAACTTTTAATTTTCGCACATAGAGGAAAAAATCTACGAGTAGGAGAGTTATAATTGTTATTGTAACATTTTATTTTCTTTCTTTTACTGTCTCTCTTACTTGGTTAGCAACGCATCGGCGTCACCACAGAGTACATTTTTATATTATACTGAAAGTAGTCACTAACTTGCCAAGTGACGTTCGATCCTCAATTATGCGAAGTAATCTCGTCCTCATCCTAGACCCAACCCTTCCCAGGTAATATTCTTAAAAGAGTATATAAATTCTGCTAGTATCGTTTGAAGAGTAATTTGTATTCTGTAAGTAACATTCATCTGTATTGCCTACTCTAACCCCTTCTCTGAAAGTTGTGTTGTAGAGCTTTGAAACAATGGCATTGCCAGTGGTGGACGGATAGAGATAATGATGTACAACAGAGAATGAAGAACACGCTTATCTTTAAACATGACGGCAAGTAGCACAGAGCACAGTCACTTATCATCAAGCTGGCCATATACGATCAAGTGTGCTCGTCAAGTTTGCAGGTTGACTTGACGCGGCATCCAGTTTGCATGAGTCAAAAAAGTCAAAATATTTTATTTTATTCATATAGGTATCACTGATACACTTATGCACGTCATTTTTTGGCTTTTCGGAAGGTGCTTTGTCGTGGAGGAGAAGAAAAGCCTAAAGAAACTCCTCAGCACATCTTTTAAAAAAATATTACAAAAAAAAGATAATAATACAAAAGTATTTACTATTCTGAGCGGAACTGGTTGCAGAGCTGGTCGTTTCCATGCGTCTTTGTCATTTAAATACTCGTCTACACTATAATATCCCTTGCCTAACAATTGTGTCTTTACACGTTTTTTGAAAGTTTCTATTGGCAAGTCACGTATTAATTTTGGGATTTTATTATAGAAATGTATACCAAGCCCTATGAAAGATCGCTGCACTTTACTTTGGCGGAACGAAGGCGTAACTAATTGATGCATTCTTTTCGTATGGCGATTATTAATATCAAAATTTTGTTTATACGCGTTTATATTCTTCCGTATAAAAACTACATTGTTAAAGATATACTGGGAAGCTACTGTAAGTATACCTATTTCCTTGAACTTTTCACGCAAAGATTCCCGAGACCTAAGTTTATAAAAATAGCCCTAACTGCCCGTTTCTGGAGTATGAAAATTTGTTTTATATTGGCTGCTTTGCCACACAGCAAGATGGCATAAGACATAACACTGTGGAAATAAGCAAAATAGACTATCCTAGCAGTTTCGACGTCTGTATACTGCCTTATTTTCCTAACAGCAAAAGCAGCCCTACCGAGTTTTGTCGCGAGATTTGTTATATGTGGGCCCCATTGAAGTTTACTATCTAAGGTCACCCCTAAAAAGACCGTCGATTCCTCCATATGCAATGTGAGATAGCCAGATACCGTGGCCATATACCCTCAAGTTTACTGGATGCCGCGTCAAGTTCATTGCAAACTTGACAAGTATACTTGATCGTGTATGGTAAAAATTACATATAGATCATGTAGCTTTCTATAACGAGAATAATATATTTAAATCTTTGTAGGTTCTACTCGTATTTATCACTGACAAATATAAAAGCAAAGCAACAACCCATAATTGTCCCACTGCTGGGCTCGGGGTCTCCTCTCACAATGTGAGGGGTATAGGCCATAGTCTACCACGCTGGCCAAGTGCGGATTGGTAGACTTCACACACCTTTGAGAACTTTATGGAGAACTCTCCGGTGTGCAGGTTTCCTCACGATGTTTTCCTTCACCGAAGCAAGTGATAATTAACTTGTAATACGCACATAATATTTGAAAATTAGAGGTGCGCGCCAAGATTTGAACCCGGGCCCCCGCGTTCGGGAGACCAACGTTCTAACCACTAGGCTATCACTGCTTCTTAACAATCACACACACACAAATATACTTAGCTCTTAATAATATTGGTATCGATTGTTATAATTATACATATTCTAAAAACACGCAGATTTTTTTTATTGCCTGAAGGGCTGACGATAAATCAGACGGGCCACCTGATGGTAAGTGGTTAGTGGTCACCGTCGCCTTTGGACATGAGGAATCGCCAATGCAACGCGGGCCCTGAAGGAGAATTACTTTTACATCATCTATACTTCTATACTAATATTATAATTTTGATTGTTTGTTTGCGTTGAATAGGCTCTAAAACTACCGAACCGATTTTAAAAATTCTTTCACTGTTGGGAAGCTACGCTATCCCCGGTTGACATAGACTATATTTTTTTACTATTTTTCCCGAAGCGAAGCAAGGGCGATTTCCTAGTAATTATTAAAATTTCACGGAATTTTCTATTCTATCTTTTTAAATATTTACTTCCCTGGTCTTTATGCTCTATGTCTGTCCATCTCACACAACACTTAAATAATACTGATCTTGCTCTGGCAGGTAACCGACTATGTTTTTTTTTATTTTTAGTCAAATCTTTAGGAAACTTTTGTTTGTTTTTGGCGAAGAAATATCAATTTTAATATGTAAACATGATCATAAACAATATTTTTAAAGACATGGTTTAAAGACCAAAGTCGAGTTGTTTCGTTAACTGAGTATTATTATTGTTGATTTACATAACTACATACCTATATTTTAATATGCGAATAACATGAAAAACTATATTTTTATGAGGTGTGATTTGGCATAGTCAAAGTTTACATGGAGAAGGAGTGCAAAAAGCTAATACGTTTTTATAATTTAATTTTATAATACATATGTATTAGTAACACATACAATTAATAAACATAAACATAATACACGCGTGGTAGTCCACGCATTTAACCACAGACATGACACACACACACGCATAATATATACACAAATGTCAATGTGAAGTAACCCTTTGACATAAAGGTTAAAAGACCGTAGAGCGGGTCTCTACTGTATTTCTCCAATTGTTGCAAGAGCATGGTTGTTGCCGTTGAAGTATACTTGATACTCGTACATGTCTGGGATAATGAACCAGAACTTTAAATCTTAAGATGTGTTTATTAATACCAGCCTAGATATATGAAACTATGCCTGGAACTAATAATATTGATTTTTATTAAGCACTATTCGGATTATATTGACGGATCATCTTTGAATAATGGGAATATTTATTTGGATAGATTACCTATGTTATTTTAATATAAGGATGGAAGGAGACCCTGAGGTTTAACAGTTAGTTAGATTTAGCTATGCTTTAATTTAACAATCAGTATCTTAATTAATATAATAAACGGGAAAATGAGCCTGTTTGCTTGTTACACCTTCACGTCTTAACATAAATCAATAACACAAAGTACATTTGTTACCGGCAATTTGTATATTTGTGGTTTTCTAAATAATCCCTAGGCAATGTATATAATACCTGGGTCGTTTTGGCAATGTATGAAATGATGTAAATATGTATATTGCTTCATTACATACTTTACCTATGTAATGTATAGTTTTGCCAAGGATTGTATTAGAATAATTGAAGGTCCACTGGAAATGTATGAAGTTAATAGTTTTAGTCAACGAACGTTATCTTATTATCCATCTACCTATAAAATAACTGAATGAATGAATTTTCGGCGGTTCAATGTATCAGTAAAACACGAAAAATTGGCCACTTATTTCAATTAGTTTAAAAACTTGGGTGAAGTTGTGCAATAATTGAATTGGTGGTAAAAATGATAGAATTGGCAGTTCAATAATCAGTTCGGCAGTTCACAGTACACTAGCCCCACGGGACATGTGAGACTCAGATGTGCTAAACATTGTTAGTTGTCCCGTCATGGAACAACTCAACGAGACTAGTGGGATAGACCTGCAAGAACAGAATGACGGATGGAACGGACCCCTGAGAAACTCCAACATTTTCTTATCCACACATTACTATTATTTATTGGGTATTGTAAAGAATGCCTAGACATAATATGAAATGAATAATATTCCGTAACGTTTTAGGTATATTCACAGGGTAATAATAATAATAATAATAATAAATATGGCAGGGCAGCTTGTGGCGAGCTGTTGGTGAGTAGCGACACCATGGACCCGAGTGCTCCCGGGGGTTCGACCTTTTCTTATCTTCAAGTGAGGATCAAGGAACAGGCCCCCACCTCTGTGCTTGCCTTAACCGGCCGGCCAGAGTGGAGTCGCTAGAGCTATAAGCTCGGGGGTGGAAGTGTCTAATGGCGTAATAACGAGGAAACCCGCTCATGGGGGTTCAATCCCCCCTAGATGGTGAAATCGGTGCCGCACCTCTCTACACCCCTCTAGTTGCTCACGCCAATGTTGCCCCCAGGCATGCGCCGCTTTACGGGGGCCCATCTAGTGAGTGGCAAGCCACCACCTGCCATTTTTTCAGTTGTTATACAGTCTGAACGGCAGGTGTCCATAGTTTCCCATAACCCAGAAACCACTCCCTCGGAATTTCATCCCAATAGCCCAGTATTAGTATAGATTTCTTGTTTTTGTAGATTCTAAATAGTTGTTGTGCACACGGTGGGGACTATCTTCGGGTGTATCAGATTGTGCAATCGAGGGTAGTATCCACCTTGTGTCCCACACAAGCACTTTATTAATGTTCTCAAAGGGGCTTCTGCGTGTTGGACCTGTGTCCCCACGCAAGCCTTCCAAAATACCGGGTCCGCTTACATCTTGGACCCGAGAAATTTAAGAGATACATAATAATAATAATAATAATAATAATCTTTATTTCACAAATCATAGGTATTACATTTTACATGGTAAGTAGACTTAAGAATTATGCGGCGGATATTACATATCTACATGATGCACAGATCCTACACTAAGTAAAAACTTGTGTTGCAGGAGTCTGTTAGCCCTTCTGAGGAAACACTATAGCCGGTAAGTAATAACTTTACTAAAATTATTAGATTATAACATATTTAAAAAGCTAGATAATAATATTACAGTTAAACTATTATTTACTTACATAAATTTATCTGTATGTCTGCACATGTGAGTATGGATATATATATATGAGTGAGTAATATATATATATGTGTGTGTGTGTGTGTCTGTGTGTGTGTGTGTGTGTGTGTGTGTGTGTGTGATCGAGTGCAATAGTGTATACCTAGTGTTTCATACAAGTAATTTCTCCGTATCTTCATAATTAAGACTTTTTAACCATTTAGTAACTTGAGCCTTGGCATCTCTGCAGTTAAGTGATTTTAAATCTTTGACATATTTGCTTGATTTATTATACAGAAATGAACAAAGGTATCTTTGATGACGTCGGGCAAGCATTGTATTTACTCTTGGCACAGTAAATACTTTATCTTTTCTGCGTTTATTACTATGTATTAACTTTTCTTGTGCAGATGTATTTTTGTATTGGGCCATAATAAGATCTAAAATAAATAACTGGCGTACCGTAAGCACATTACAATCATTAAATAGTTCAGAAGTTGGATATCGTATAGGCTTAGATGTAGCTACTTTTAAAACTGCCCTCTGAGCACGTTCCAATGGCAGCAGATGTGTTTTACTAGCACCAGCCCAGCTGGAGTTACAATAAGACAGGATGGACCTACAAAGTGCACTACTATACACTGCCTAGGTATACTACTATACATTGCCTAGGTATTGTATAGAACACCGGATCATGCAGATTTCCGGTAACTTATACATATATTTTTAAGAGCACAGAAAAGGATATCGAATGTTTTTCATCTAGAATTCTAGATTGATAGATAGATGTACATATTTTTCAATATTATTGTCGATTTAGGTAACTATAAGGGCGGCTTAGAATACTGACTCCAATCCCATGCCGGTATACAAGGGTGTCGGAAGAGATGGTCACTTCACATAAGGATTATAATATCAATATTATTATTAATATTAAGTAATGATTATTATTGCAGTTATTATTATTTTTTCGTGAAGCCTGTCTAGCTGGCGACCTGCAATCTGCACGATCTTGCTAGTCAGCCGCTAAACGATATGTTGTGTTTATGTGCTTCTTTCTTGGTCGGCAACGCATTAGCGATGCCTTTGGTATTACTTATGTCCATGGGTGACGATGGCCACTTACCATCAGGTGGGTCAGCTCGTTTATCGGCTTGTTACATAAAAAAGATTTTAAATATTTTTATTGAAAAATTACAATTTGATTTACTTAAACTCGACTGTCATTTTACAAACCAAGAAAGTTATAGCCATATTTTATTATGATAATTCAATTCATAAAACTTGAAAGGCATAACAATATTATTAATAACTATTTACGTCGGGGTATTAGAAATAATAAAACCAGAAATGTTGTCTACCTGCATCAAATTGTATATAAGATGAGGTTTTCGTTGTAGAAGTTACAAATTTTGTGACATTTGGACATCGAGTATCCTGGGAGAACATTCAGGTATTATAAAACCATGTTATGTTTAAATTGAGCATTATAAATTAAATATTTTGAAAATAACCTTAAAATATATTCCATTGAATACTGAACAAGCATTGCCTTAATATTTCAGTTGATCTACTCAAAATGAAGAACTTCATCGCGTTTTTCTTATTTGCCCTCATTGCTGTCGTTCTGGGCAGACCAGAGGAGAAATACACAGACAAGTATGACAATATCAACGTAGACGAACTATTACATAATGATCGACTCCTCCACTCTTACTTCAAGTGTATCACGGACACAGGCAAATGTACAGTGGAGGCAAACGAACTTAAATGTGAGTAAAATTTACTAGTGATAGTTTCGTGGATGAAAAATCGGATTCCTCTCTTACGAAGAGTATTCTGCATCCATCGTCATAAAAATATTGTAAGTGACATGTGAAATGCATATAAGTATTATAAATTGAGTGCTACTTTTGAAGGAGGTTATAATAAGTGAAATAATAAATGAAGGTCTGCCATTCGGTCTGGCCACTTTTGGCCACCGCGGCACCGTGGAAGAATCATGGGAAGTCTGTTTCTTTACGTGAAATTTTTTACCTACAGTGGAACAAATATATTTTGTAAATATTGGTTATGGTAGACCTGGGATGGCTAAATAATTACTGAGAACCTGCTCATGAAAGTGGCAACTTCAGGAACTCATCGATTAAAAAACTACCACAATTAGAAAGGAGACGTTTTATTCTTGAGACTTGTATTGAAAACTGAGGCCATTTTATGAAAAGCAATCCATCTTGGTTAACATTTTATTACTATTTGTAATAGGGTTGTAGCAATCTTTATTGATTGGGAATATTATTCTGCGAAATATCAACAGATCGTTTAGTAGGGGTCTTAATAAAATCACCAAATCGAATTCTAATATCGTGTAAGGTGGTCCAGACTTCAGTATTATGTCATGAACCATCCGTAGAAAGGATTTTAATTGATATAATTATTACACTCATGCTATCTTTTTAAGAACTTTGATGGAAGACATAATGAAAATAATATATATTTTTCAGCTCACATGGTGGAGGCATTGGAATCTGACTGCAAGAAATGCACAGATAAACAGAAGGTGGAAACTCGTCATGTGATTGCATTTTTGATCAACGAGAAGCCAGAGTACTGGGAACAATTGACTGTGAAGTACGACCCCACTAAGAAGTATGCCACTAAGTATGAAAAGGAACTGAAGAAAGCAAAGGCCTAATTGCCTCAGCGATTGTGTATTCTGTGTTACAGTTGATGACTTTTGCAAATATATATTTTCTGCATTTATTTCATTGTTTTATTCGAACTCGTCGATCGAATGTAACTGTTATGCTGAATGCTCATAATATGTCCGCATCATATGCACCGAACGCGCCGCATTTGTATGAAATAATATTCTTATGAAAGCCCGATGCGGATGACATATGCCCGCATACAAACATCTAATATATAAAATTCTCGTGTCACAGTTTTCGTTGCCATACTCCTCCGAAACGGCTTGACCGATTTTGATGAAATTTTTGTGCTTATCCGGTATCTATGAGAATCGGCCAATATCTATTTTTCATCCCCCTAAATGTTAGGGGTAGTCCACCCCTAAAGGAGAACCCCAGTTTCCATAGAAACTCAGGCCTAAGTAGACAAGACTGGATATTGGCTGTTAATTAGATTATTGCAAAAGGTTCAATTTTTCCAATTTTCACGGCTGTCAGCAATGGCCAACTAAGGAAATCCTAGAATGAATCACCTTAATTATAGGTTATGATTATGTCATACTCGTGTCACAGTGCTATTTAATTATGTATGTTACACTTACTATAAACCAAACACCTACGAGTAATCATTACAAACGTTATAAAAATGAAAGTTTTTCACAAATACTAACACTTAAACTACGAGTTTAATGGATAAAACTAAGTTGGCGGGTGTCTATTATACTATCTACTATTTCAATGGTTTTCACCCAAAACGAATGTCATAAAAAGGTTGTATAATAATAGCTATTGCATATTTCAAGAGATTTTATTAGTTATTATTATAATATATTAATGTTTCGTGTAGTTGTGCAGGAGGCGCTATATTTCGTTAGTACTTTGATAAGTTTTCCACTTTGGGTTATCTGGAAGAGATCGCTTTTTAGCGATAAGATCGCCTATTGTATACTATCCATTGTAGTTGTTATGTACATGTACATTTTATTCTGGTGTGCAATAAAGAGTTTTGTATTGTATTGTATTGTATTGTACCTTGCCCAATCAAGATACCATAATATACTCATTGTAAGTATGGCCACAGCAACTTCCTGATCTTCTAAAGATGTATAGGGTACGTTATCCAGTGTTCAGGACTTATTCTGAACCTTTGTCAGTCAGAAAACAGGCGATTAAGGAGTCCATATTCATATAGTATTGGTTTACAAGAAATTGTAGCGAAACTGCGAAACACATTCACCAAAACACAAGTACGAAATCGAATACAATAGAAAATTAAAATCACTGTGTGCGTGTCGGTGAGTTTCAATAGTAAATAGGACTCCAAATACGCTGAAAATATTTGATAGTAAAAATATACAAAACACGCGTAGAAAGATGAAAGATGAAAGATCGATGAGAAATATGACAATACAGTGGTGTTATTTATAAATACTATGGTTACCAAAATGGCATTATTAGGGATTACATCATCTTTGTTGTCAATCGATTAATCGATGTCAAAATATTCGAAATGTAATTTAATAAAATTAGCGTGACGATTAAATGGTAATTATAATATATTATTACATAGTTTTGATTAATATGGAATACGAAAATATGTAAAAAATAAATTAATATTATAATTATAATCAATAAATAATACATAAAATATATTATTATGTTCCATCAATCGATCAATATCAATCGATTCAATCGATTATAAAATCGTATGTAATGAGGTAAATACTGTGAAAACGTTTTTGCATTATTTAGTTCATTTGGCAAGAGCAGCTGAAGCTAAGATTTAAATATGTTTAT
Organism: Thymelicus lineola; assembly: GCA_963932265.1. Lineage (NCBI taxonomy): Eukaryota > Metazoa > Arthropoda > Insecta > Lepidoptera > Hesperiidae > Thymelicus > Thymelicus lineola. The sequence goes on along the minus strand of OZ010700.1, from coordinate 5,877,380 downwards.
CTTATAAATAAGACGATTTTTTTGGTATATAGTTTTCACTTGTCTAGTCCGATGTTCTAGCACAGATTACATATGGTTCGAGGCCGAAAATTGGGGTTCTCCTTTATTTTTTATTTTTTAGACAAAATTTTTAATTTCTATTTTTTTATGATACAACATACAAAAATACATACGATCCTCAATTTTCACCCTTCTACGATCAACCCTTATTTTTTAATAGTCATTTTAACTGATCAATTGTTAGGCGATACGAAGTTCGCCCGGTCAGCTAGTATAAATATACAAATGCGGTACGTTCGACGCGTACGGTGTGGACATATGTATGTGTGTTCACTATTACCTGTTATAGTTAATCATAAAATTAATAAACGCTGGCTACTCATAGCCCCATAGACAACACATAAAGACAAGAATACACGCACACATATCCAGACTGAGATCATCGCTCAAATTTCTGCCTCGCTGAGAATCGAACCCTGGCCCTTCGAACGAAGATCTGGCACGGTAATCATCACTCCACGTGAGTCGAAAAATTAATACTTACTTACTAATACATATTTCAGTGTACTAATTAGTTTTAGTACTATTATGTATTACTATGTCTTCTGTGGTTTTAGTCAAACAAAATAACGTCAGCAGCTCAGATTCATATTCAAAACTATTTTCAGGTATGAAACCGCAATAGAATAGGTATGTATTCTAGGTATGAAATGTAAGGGCTTTCTCATCACCATCATTATCACAACTCAAGAGTGACCACTGCTAGGCTCGGGTCTCACAATGAGGGTTGCAGTCCACCATTTTGCCCAAGTGCGAATAGTGCGGTAGACTTCATAAACCTATGAGGACATTGAACTTGGAGCACTTTCAGGGTTGCAGGTTTCCTCATGATGCTTTCCTTTACTAAAGCAAGTGATAGTTAGCTTTTATAACGCACATTACTTTTGAAAGTAACAGGTGCAACCACCATCAACATTCAAACTATTATATCACTGCTATAAGTTATCGCTAATCACTATATAGCTAATCTAACGGTTTTATCTATAATAGCTTACTCAGTTTTTATGAGCCAAAGCTTAATTAGACCTAAGTACTTCCTCTTATCCTAGGGAGTTTTTTTACATATTCCTGTAGTTCTGATGACAGCAGTTTTTGTTTTTCTGTCCGGAAGTTACTGGCAAAAAACAGCATGGTTTTTGACGTCTTCCTCAGTCAAATACAAAACGGTGAGTTAACTACCTTATTTATTTATTTGTGGCCTTCATTTATGCGTTTGATTAACATATTGGGAATATTTTATTCTTGCAAATACGTTACTACAAGTTTCCGTGCACGCGACTGACGCAGTGACGCACTAACGGCTCTAAAAGTTGACTGTATTGAGTTAAACTCGTTTTAATTTCATCTGGTAAGATGTCACTATATAAAGCCCTGTATATCCTGTTTTAAGTAAAGTTCTACAGTGTACTCGACAAATAGTGCAACGACAGTTTTATAATAATAAGTGAGTTTTTATTTTATTTTAATAACTTTTTTATAAATTTTTCTATTAAATATAAAATGACGTGAGTTTTTTATTGTAACTTTTTTATCTGTTTTTCTATTTACTGAATAACGACTTAAGTCTGTTGTTGCTTATCAGATGGAAATGGGTTCGATTCCCAATTGAAGTAGACTTTTAGGAGATATTTGATATCGGAAGTGGGTAATTCTAGCGCTATGGTTTGATTGTGTGTGTAAACGCTCACAAGTATAATAATGATGATATTTATGATACAATGTACATATTTATGTCTTCAAATAATATTGAAATAGCTTTTATGATAAGACATAAAAATAAGTGTCTGTAAATTATTTAAAGAATTGGTCAATGATCTAACCATGTAACTGATAATAATCTATACTAATAATAAAGAGGAAAGATTTGATTGTTTGCATTGAATAGGCTCCGAAACTACTGAACCGATTTGAAAAATTCTTACACTGTTGGAAAGCTACACTATCCCCGAGTAACATAGGCTATATTATATTTTCAAAAAATTAGGGATCCTTAATAAAACTCCAATAATGTAACCCAAGGTGTAAAAAATAAAGAAAACCGAAGCAAAGCGAGGGCGGTTACTCGTTTAAAATAACTTGTCTGCACACACATGTCTAACTAAATTAGCTGCTTAATTAGCTGGCATGGTTAGCTGGTAGAGAATGCAACAGCATTAAGCTCGCCATTTGTACTTCAATATTTTATATTGTGGTCAATAAAGTGTACATAAATAAATAAATAATAAATAAATTGTCAAGACAGTTAATCACGTCACCTTCACGTTTCCTTAATTATAACGAGGCCTGATTTTAGTTATTCAGCAATATTATAATTAGTGTAACAGTTTTAAAGAAATTGTTGTCACAGACGAATAGACTGGCACAAGAGTGACTGCATAAAAATAATTACTGACTCTTCAACACTTAAAACCAAACATTTCTCGGTTGATTCCATCTGTCCTTAATTCACATAGCGAAGAGTAATTGCATATTGACAATATTTTATATTCGTTAAGTATTTGCGACATATAATATACACAATCTCAATGTATATAAATTACGTGTCACGTTCTTTGTCCGAGATGGACTCCTAAACTACTTAACCAATTTTAATCAGATCAGTAACTTTCTTAAGAACTTTGGGCCTGGAATAAACACGCATGAGACATAGCACTTTCGATTGAGGATATTATATAAATTATCTACTTACTTGTTTTTTCGTGGAAAAGTATGGAATTTATGAAATATAGTAATTTAACGCCCTATGCACACGATACTTTTAGTCGCCGCGATCGGCGATTTAGGAACTGCATCTCGATACTAATGCCAACATAACATATAGTATTTTTAGTAGTGGACCATGATGGACTGACATGATGATATTCGTCTATTATCCGCAATCGTAGGCAAAATCGGCAGTCCAAATAATACGGGCTAGGTAAGTCGTCGGGGCAAGATTCGAGGTCCAAGAAAGCTGGGGTCAATCGTATAGGCGAAATCAGGTATCCAAAAGAACAGCCAGGGGGTCGTCAGTAAGAATTGCACCATGTGCATTTTGATCCAACTTGAAAAATAGGACAGCTTACAGGTTAGGCGATACGAAGTTCGCCGAGGCAGCTAGTATATCTATAAATTTTAACTGTCTGTGTACTTCTTCTCCGTAAACTTTAACTATGTCAAGTTTCACGCTCCTAAGTGCACTAGTACCTAATTATCTCATTATCTTTTCACGTCTCAATACAAATATTCCTTTTCAGAATGAATTCCTTTTTGGTAATCTGCCTCGTCTTTGCTGTATCAGTAACCGCTAAACCAGCGGGACAATACACGGACAAATACGACACTATAAATATCGACGAGGTCGTCTCCAACAAACGCCTACTGGAGCCCTACGTCAAATGTATCCTTGACCAGGGCAAGTGCTCCCCTGACGGCAAGGAGCTCAAATGTAAGTGGCTTTACAAATAAACAAATAACGCTACATGGTACCCCTACTATACTAGGATTCCCTGTGTCGTGGCTCTAATGGACAACACACAAAGACCAGACACAGATAAAAATTTCCATCTCGCTGGGATCCGAATCCAGGATCCTTGGCACGGCGCTGCGGCGGTCCGGCATTGTACCCTCTTACGCCACATGGGTTGTCCAAAGTATATATTATGTATTTCTAACTCATATTATTGCCCTGTAGACCAGACTAATGTCTAGTCAGAAACTGTAGGACCTAGAACTAATGTCTAATCAAAAAAGAACAAATGTCCATAGGCATCGCTAATGTCTATGGACGATGGTTCATCCATCTAGTGACATGACGGCAATTGCTTAGGGCTATAAATTACATGAATGTAACAGCCGAATGTTTTTTTTGGTGTACTTTTGTTCTCATGTGTATATCTTATTTTAGCACTAACCGTAACAAAGGAGTCCTAGCAAGAGCGCGCGTGTGTGTCTATATAATTTTTTGTGCAATATGATTTTTTCTGGTTACCACCGCGAATTCAATATCACGAAGGCATTACGCATTGTCATTACCAGCTGGGAAAGAATCAACTTTTTCATGATAAGGTGGTAATGATAACTACAAGATACAGGTCAAAAAAGATGCAAGCCGCTTGTTCATGAAAAACATCGAACATGTTCATGTTTATTTTTAGCTTTTAATCATGTTTTAGATACTTCACTTTGTATGCAAATTTATTATGAATACTAATAATAGCAGTATCACAATACAATCAAGCAATCATTCTACTATGCTAGGACACTGGGTTGCGATATTCTCTGAGAGACTTTGCAAGGTTCTTCATAAATACTCAGATCAAGTTATCCTCTTTAAGCTGCACTATAGTGTCTCTACTTAATGGGAGGTCATCAATATTTTTTAAACTTTAAAATGAATTTGATTGGACTTTATAAGAAGGTCAGTAACCCTAACGACATTAGTACATAGTTAGAATTTTACTGACAGCCCACAACAGATCTTAGTGTAACGAAAAAATTCACTGAGACAAAAAATGATTTGTGTTTTCGACGATATTTTTTGTTAAGTATGAATGTCATTCTTCTGCTTTAGGGATGTGGATAATTCTGCACAATTATACTTAGTTTTGTAGTATGAGAAATTCAGAATATTTTCAATCACTTTTTCACTAAAGAAAATGTTGTAAAACCTTAACAGAGATTTTTTAATTCTGAAAGTTACGTAAAATCTACCACTTGTATTTCCAGGGTGAGGATAAGCCTAGCTAAGAATTAGAATACCTATTATAAAACATAACGTTGAAAACCCACTCGCAACTCTGCAATACCCGATTTTCCTCAAAACTGAGCAACAACAATATAGTTTATAGGACTAACAAGACCCACCAAACTGTGCCAATGTAATGTGCGTGGCTGCTTCAGGTCACCAATTGGTACCCGTGAACTCCCTTAGCTTACCTCTGAAGAGTTACAGAAATATTTAATGACTCACCCATGGTCTAATTCTAGTCATTAATGCAATGGAGCTGGCTAATCACCACTTTTGATCATGGCCACAGCGTAAAATGTAATATTTTTGCTGCAAAACAATATTCTATTAGCTTATCAACTAGGGAACTCTTGAAATTACATAATATTGTTACCAGTTGGAACAGTGAAAATCATGATATCTATACAAAAGTCGCGGGAGCAAGTATAACAATTCGGTGGAATACCCAATTGTATGTTTTTCTCTAGAACCTAAGAAGTAAGAACCACAGCTAAGAACTCTTGAAAACTTAGAACAAGTCATGAGATATTGACTAGGCCTCATAGTATTGATTCAATAAATTTTATTATTTACAGCTCACATTAAGGAAGCCCTCGAGAACTACTGCGGAAAATGTACGGAACCCCAGCGCCAAGGAGCCCGCAAGGTCATCGGCCATCTGATCAACCACGAACCCACCTACTGGGAACAGTTGAGCGCTAAATACGACTCCGACAAAAAGTATGCCAAGAAATACGAGGCTGATCTCAGAACCGTCAAGGCTTAATTTAAAAAAAAACTGCCTTCGATACTTAGTTCCATTTCGATACAGACAATTTTGAACTTTAATTCCCTGACTTCAGAAGTTTATGAAGCACCTTTGTGAGATGGACAATTATAGCATCGCGCGTACTATCTGTATGTAAAGTATCAATAGTTCCTACTTGTACGCATATCTATGTATGTAACACTGTTAACATTTACTTAATAAACGTTTAAAATAAGTTTCGGTATTTTATTTATCGAAATATAATGTTAGTATTTAAGTAACAACAAATTAATTCCACAAACTCTACTGCGAACAAATTTTAAAGAAATAAACGTTGAAAAATACAATAATATTAAAATCGCCATATTTTGAGGAGTTGCCTCAATTCCTTATGGATCCCTTTTTAACCTTAAAACTGACTTTTGATAAAAACGGGACCAATCTGGAAGAATAGAAAAATAGGTAAACAGAATTCTGAGTAAACAGAAAATAAAAAAATGCAACTTGTAGTTTCGTCATATTCGTCCATCTACTCGTAGTCTAGCTCAGAGACTATCACAGGTTGATTGTGCGGTTTCATTTCTTCCCCTGGTCTCAGATCTGATAATGTACCCATTTATGTAAAAATTTCATAGTGTGATGACATGATCAAGATTTTAAATTTATTATCTTCAACCTTTGCACAGTATCTATTGATCACGGAGTTTTGTGATTAACACTGTGAATCATCATGGAAAGACCTTATTCTACGACACCCATTATTACACAATTAGCGGTGGTAATTAATAAATAATCAATTAGCCAATATCCGCTTTCCCTTCTCCTTCCGGAACCTTAATGATTCAAGTTTATTAGTTCGTTGCTTAGCACATCATTTGCATGTTGACATGGACTCAAGATGGCCTTCGAAAGGGATTGGCGCTAACCTTATGAGCAAACTGCATACGGCTTAACCCCTGGCCTGATCAACTGGGTTAAAGAATTTACTTTATTCCGAGTCATTGTCGGAGGTTGCTCATCACAAGAAACGATTAAAGGATTATAGCCTATACTTTCACAAATAGAGCCAACCTGATATTGGTGGAAGCCTAGTGGGAGACCCGAACTTAGTAATTTGAGACACATGTTGTAACGAGAAGTTTAATAGCAGCAACACAGCTTAGTAACTAGGTACACGCAAATATTTACTTCCTTACCTGTGTTCCTAAATACAATAAAAATTGTCATTGTCACTTGCTTCCGGCTACAGCAACTGACATTTAAATAAGAACAGCATCATTTATTTTTCAAGTTCGAGTCATTTTCAAGGAACCGGTTTGTACTTGTACTTTGCTTTGCCTCGACCGACAGCGCTATTAAATTCTCTTTAGGTAAAAGAAAAAACCTTTACATGACGTAGTTGATATAATAAAACAGCAGTGATTCATTTGTTTACGCTCGTTTTAATAGGTAAAACTTAGTACCTATTATAAAATTTGTAACATTTGACGATCGAATGGAAGATCACACAAAAAAATGTAATTTATTCTATGAATGGAAGTTCTGTGAAGTTACATCTATTGTAATCACTAATCCTTAGGTTTAAGGTTACTACATAGGATAAATAATGATATTAATATTCGTTTAGACTTTTTTTGAACATACAATAACAATTAATGTAATAGAACAAAAGGCGTTCTCTGTCCGTCAATCTAAGTCCCACGCAGGGGCGGCCTTAGCCATTGCGAGGCTCAGGGCGGCGCGGCAGATCCTTGCGAGGCCCTTGTCCATTCCATTAAATGTGTGTTTAGATTTGAATTAGAAGTGATTTTAGGGTTCCGTACGAAAAAACTAAAAATGGAACCCTTATAGGATTACTCGTGGGTCTGGGCGACCACCGTTCACAGCCAATTTACTCCGAAACTACAACACTTTGGACGATAACTTGGATGATAGCGCGAGGCCCCTGCAAGCGCGAGGCCCCTGCAAGCACGAGGCCCCGGGCGGTTGCCCCGTTCGCCACCCCCTAAGGCCGCCTCTGGTCCCACGAATGAATGAATTAATCTCATATTATAAACTAATAATGGCCAATGATTTCCTTAAATGCAGTGGTTCGATATCCAACTTACCTACCTAGAATGCATTAAATTATTGCACCTACATCTTGTGAATGACCTTAAATGTATCCTAGGTTACAACTGACGCGATTTCAATGTCCTATTGCGTAGATATTTGCGCATAGACCAAAGTACATATTCTTCAAATCGTTGAACAAATAATATTAAATTCAAATTAAAAAAAAAGAAAATGTGTGCAATTCACACGTGGTAGAAGTGAAACTTTCCAAAATTTTGGTTTCAAGATAATGATATGAAAAAGCAATAAATCAAAGTCAAAGTCAAAGTCAAAGTCAAAATATTTTATTCATATAGGTATCACTGATACACTTATGCACGTCATTTTTTGGCTTTTCGGAAGGTGCTTTATCGTGGAGGAGAAGAAAAGCCTAAAGAAACTCCTCAGCACATCTTTTAAAAAATATTACAAAAAAAAGATAATAATACAAAAGTATTTACTATTCTGAGCGGAACTGGTTGCAGAGCTGGTCATTTCCATGCGTCTTTGTCATTTAAATACTCGTCTACACTATAATATCCCTTGCCTAACAATTGTGTCTTTACACGTTTTTTGAAAGTTTCTATTGGCAAGTCACGTATTAATTTTGGGATTTTATTATAAAAATGTATACCAAGCCCTATGAAAGATCGCTGCACTTTACTTAGGCGGAACGAAGGCGTAACTAATTGATGCATTCTTTTCGTATGGCGATTATTAATATCAAAATTTTGTTTATACGCGTTTATATTCTTCCGTATAAAAACTACATTGTTAAAGATATACTGGGAAGCTACTGTAAGTATACCTATTTCCTTGAACTTTTCACGCAAAGATTCCCGAGACCTAAGTTTATAAATAGCCCTAACTGCCCGTTTCTGGAGTATGAAAATTTGTTTTATATTGGCTGCTTTGCCCCACAGCAAGATGGCATAAGACATAAGTCATCCTAGCAGTTTCGACGTCTGTATACTGCCTTATTTTCCTAACAGCAAAAGCAGCCCTACCGAGTTTTGTCGCGAGATTTGTTATATGTGGGCCCCATTGAAGTTTACTATCTAAGGTCACCCCTAAAAAGACCGTCGATTCCTCCATATGCAATGTTTCGTTATTTAGTTTAAGAGATTTGCTGACTTTTTTAACATTAGGTAGCACAAACTCTATACATTTCGTTTTTTTTGCATTTAATAGTAAATTATTGATAGTGAACCAATGCGATACATGCGAAAGAGCACTATTTACGTCGTCGAAATTTACTTTATTCCTTTCACACTTAAATATTAGTGATGTATCATCAGCAAATAGTACAATATCCGCTTGGTTCTTTACATAATGTGGTAAATCGTTAATGTATACCAGAAAAAGAAACGGACCCAAGATCGAGCCCTGCGGTACACCCATCACAGCCGGTGACCCCGATGACTTAATATCGTTTATGCTGACTTTTTGTATTCTATTACTCAAATAAGACGCGATCAAGCTAAGGGCCTTGTTTTTTATACCATAGTGGCCAAGTTTAAACAGCAATGTTTCGTGCTCAACATAATCAAATGCCTTAGATAAGTCACAAAATACTCCTATGGCATTATGTGACGCCTCCCATGCTTCAAATATATGCTTTAATAGCCTAGCCCCGGCATCGGTTGTACTACGGCCTTTAGTGAAACCGTATTGCTCAGGATGTAATAATTTATTATTGTTGAAATGGGTTAGCATTTGATTCAATATTATCTTTTCGAAAATTTTACTAAGGGTTGGTAAAACAGAAACTGGTCTATAGTTATTAAGATCAGTTTTTTCACCTGTTTTAAAAAGTGGAATGATTTTGCTGCATTTCATAAGATCTGGAAAGATACCTAGATCTATACATTTATTAAAAACTACGACCAAATATGGAGCTATAATACCTATAATATGCTGTATTATTTTCACCGAGATGCCCCACAAATCACCCGTATTCTTTACCTTCAGAGACTGAAAGGCCTTAATTAAGTCTCTAGCGGTTATATGTTGAAATTCAAATAAAATATTACATTCATTAATATGATTTTTTAATATAGAAAGTGCTTCCGTCGGTGAAGAAGCTAGTGAACTGGTTAATGTTATAGGAATATTACGGAAGTGATTTTCAAATTCGCTTGCCACGTCTTTATCAGCACTGATTATATTATTATTAATCAATAATTCGTAATTGAAATCACAGGACTTTGCGTTACCGTTCTCACTGTTAATTATATTCCAAGTGGTTTTTATCTTGTTATCCGAATTAATAATTTTGTTCTTTATGTACATTGATTTCGCCTGAATACAAACAATTTTAAATATTTTAGAATAATTTCTCACGTGCTCCTGGAAAGTTGGAGAAAAATTGTATTGTTTCTCGGCGTAAAGGTCATACATCCTGTTCCTACTTTTATAAATACCTACAGTAGCCCAATCACTAAATTTACTATTTTTAGCTAGATCTACATACTTAAACTTGAATATTTTATTAAATTCGTTATTTATGTTATTAGACAATGTGTTATATAGTTTTATTGGATCTCTTTGTTGTAATGTTAACTGCGTTTGCATTTCCGAGTGGATTTTTTTCTTTAAAAGTTGAAATCTTATTTTTAGTTATTGGTCTACATTTTATTATTTGTTTTTTCTTAGTGATTGAATTATACAACGAAATTTTTTGTCCGCAGTGGTCTGACTTCAACTTACTGAATATCTCTTTATTTAAAATCTCACAATTGCAAAAGATATTATCTAAACAAGTAGCTGTAGTTTCAGTTATTCTGGTTGGCTCATTGAATAGATTTAAATTAAAGCATTTAAACAAACTTAGTAGCCTAGTAGCCATAGTACTATCTGATAAAATGTCTACGTTGAAGTCGCCACATATCACTAATCCTTTTCTAGAAACACATAACCGTTTAAGTACATCCTCCAATGTATCTTCAAAAATAGTAAAATCACCAGAGGGGGGTCGATACGCGCAAACTATAACAAACCGCTCCAGTTCCACACAGGCCAGTTCAATAGTGCGCTCAATAGAAAGACTAACAATGTCTTTACGATCTTTACAAGACATATTGTTGTGCACTAATATTAGTGATCCACCATGAATTGCAGTCTCTCTACAGAATGCACTTGACAATTTATAATTACCTATACTGACAAGATTTTGAGTGCTTGGTAACCAATGTTCCGTTATACATAAAACATGTATATTACAGTATTTTATAAATAATTCTATTTCTAATCGAATCTTAAAGCAATAAATCGAAGCGCCATCTATGAATACAACTTAGCACTTTTTAAAATCTATCTAACAATAAAACGAATGTTCTATCTTACTCCTCACGCCATCTATGAATACAACTTAGCATTTTTACTGTCTGTATAATCGGCTGGTCGATCTACAGAATGAAAGAATGAAATTCTTATTTTTTGTTGATAAATTCTTTGAAAATATTTAAAAGAGCATTTGAAAGTATTTAAAAACAGTAAAAAATAAAACTAAAAAAAATAAAACTAAAAAAAAATAAAACTAAAAAAAAAGAAATATTCTGAGACGCGAACCTGCGCATCATCATGGCATCAGCATTGTGTGTCTACGTCCTGACCATTGGGCTACGGACAACTTAAATTGAAATACGAAATTAGCGGTTATATTATCTTACCTGTCGTTTTTCCGTTGCATCCGGTTTCAAATCACTAACGGTTCTAAAGAAGTTTCACTTCAAAAAAAACAACAGTTTTAATTAACAAAAAACATAGAGTCTAAGAACACTCTCAATTAAGTCGCCTTTCAAACAAAAGAAACTAGATCAAAATTGGTTCATCCGTTTGAGAGCTACGATGCCACAGACAAACACAGATACACAGATACACAGAAACACAGACACGTCAAACTTATAACCCTCTATTTTCGTCGGGGATTAAATATCTACTTATGCTCAATAATAATATCATAGAATTATATTTTTGGGGCAGCCATCACCCAAATCACCATCGGCGGACAAAAACTCAAAAATTCCGAACATTTGGACGAAGTTTACATTTTTCCCGGACACTTAGTAAAGACCTATTATTCAACTGAAAAAGAGCGGCAGGGTCGCAAATAGCAGTGGCCCTAGGGCGACAGGCGATTTTTTTTAGGGCGTTTTGAATGTAGCGAAGTAGATATAATTATTAGTTAATACCTATGCAGAAAGGGTTTATCTAGATGCTCTTTATGAACCTCGCTCGGACGCTCGGACGATGAACTAGGACAAATCCAGGATAACCCAGACGGATGGCAGCCCTGTTATACTTACTTACCTCCTTTTTTCTACCTGTCTGTTTTTTGTTTTATATTTTAAACTTTAATTTAAATTAGGGTTCCGTAGTCAGAGCGGAACCTTTATGGCTTCGTCCTTTCGTCCGCAGCATGGCGCCGAGACCCTTATATTAGTACTAGAAAGCTGTTTGGCATGGGTATATTTATTAAAACTACAAAGATTTTGTTCTAAAGTCGTAGAATTTTTTTTAGTGTACCTACTTCCCGTACTGGTAAAGTCTACTACTTTACCCATCATATTACCCCATAGAGTGAGGTATCGTTGAAAAGGTCTTTCAAAAATATTATTTTGTTTAGAGTCAAGTGTAGTGTCCCCTGCAAACTAACCGCTAGATGTTGGACATGTGAAAAAATTCACGGCTGTAGTATATCCATCCGATGAATTTAAAAGAAAAACTATCACATCTAGGGTTGCTTAAATAACTATTATTATGAGTAATAGTTTATGAACTATGGAACTCTACATTGCGCATGGCCTGGCACGGCTTTGGCCGGTTTTTTCCTTTCGACGTTCTGAACCGTAACAATTAAAATATGGGAGTGAATCACCATTAGTTTGGCATACCAACGCAATCAATAAAGGTGATCTATTTAATTTAATATGCGAAGAAAAACTTTGAGTACTAATACATATTCTTTTAAACGCATTCCATGCACGCAGTAATGTGAGATCTGGCATTACCTAAATAAAATTCAACTTTTTATTATGTTAATTGAAAATTAAGAACAATAATCATTATGTCATTTCAATTATCATGTTCTTCATGATGATATTCTTGTATGATATAGGTACTATTATTATGATAGTATGATAACGATTATATGTATGGTATGAAGGTATACGATGCACGATAATGTACATAGTATATTGTACACAGGAAATATGAATAGATTTCTTAAATAAAGTAAAAAAAAATGACTTATCGTTGAATTAAGACCAGCACATGAGTAAATGTATGGCAAAACTCTCGATCACCTGTAGAAATGCAATACAATCATCTTGTACTCGTACTTGTATTTACCCAAGGCCTTAACTGTCCGCCCATGATGTTTTAAACAGTAGATATTAATCACAATCATCTAATCATTTTCTCTCATTGTTCTAATCTATTGTTCGTATTTTATCCATTGTGGATTTCCCCAAGGATAGTCAAATGTAGAGCTTGAATTACATGTTCTTGTGACTAAAATTTTTGGCTTTTCTACACAGAACTTGGCACCCATTTAGATCTCAGTTTTTTTTTGAACATGGTTCTCAATTCTCATTTCACATTTATGTTTTTGATGAGATTAGATTTACGACAATCGCACTTGTTACATAAACGTGTTGACTCATAAATGCGTCAACTCACTAGCTAACCTTTCAATATAATTGAAAAGTAAGAACATTCTAGGTAATTTTTAAAGGTGGTAAGTAAGTAGTTAAAAAGAAACGAGGTGGTATAGTTTCCAGCAACCTTAAGCAAGATGAGGTACCTTATACATTGTTTAGAAGGTTGCACCACGCAAATTGCAATGGATTTTGAGTTTTCACGTTCATACACGTATTTTAATGACTTATGATAATTTAATACCTGAGGATTAATTAATCTATATATATAAAATTGAAAAGAGACACACCGCTGATTAAACAAAAAATCTCAGAAACTACCGAACCGATTATGATGAAATTTGGCAGGGAGATAGATTATGCTAAGGAGACGTCAGCTAAGAACGGATTTTTGGAAATTCATCCCCTAAGTAGCAAAAATAGGGGTCCGAAGTCATTTTCATACAATCCAACTTCGTCAGTTTCAGAGTTATAAGTATGAATTTTTTTATGTAAGTTTATAGTAATAAACAAAAATTAAGTTTAACATTTTTTTTTGGAAAATCATCCCTTAAAGGGTTAATTTAGAGGACAACAGTCAGTACTCAACTTCGTCATTTTTGAAGTTAAAAACATGAAAATTTACATATTAGCTCAAAATTAGAAACTAAATCTTGAAGTATTACGTTTTTTTGGAAAATCATCCCCTAAAGGGTTAATTGAGGCAGCGCAAGTTAGTATGGGAACTTCGTCAGTTTTGAATTAAGAAGGGTGAAAATTTGTATTTCAGCCTATAGTTAGACACAAAAAATAATTGTATCACAGTTTTCTCGAAATTCATCCCCTAAAAATAAGGGTTGGTAGTCAATTACATACAAATCAACTTCACCAGTTTTCGAGGTATAAATATGAATTTTTTTATGTAAGTTTATAGTAATATACAAAAATTAAGTTTAACACATTTTTTTGGAAAATCATCCCTTAAAGGGTTAATTTAGAGGCCAACAGTCAGTACGCAACTTCGTCATTTTTGAAGTTAAAAACATGAAAATTTACATATTAGCTCAAAATTAGAAACTAAATTTTGAAGTATTACGTTTTTTTGGAAAGTCATCCCCTAAGGGGTTAATTAAGGCGGCGTAAGTAATTGGAACGTCGTCAGTTTTGAAGTAAGAAGGGTGAAAATTTGTATTTAAGCCTATAGTTAGACACAAAAAATAACTGTATCACGGTTTTCTCGAAATTCATCCCCTAAAAATAAGGGTTGGTAGTCAACTACATACAAATCAACCTGACCAGTTTTTGAGTTATAAATATGAAAATTTTTATGTAAGTTTATAGTAATAAACAAAAGTTAACTTTAACACATTTTTTTGGAAAATCATCCCATAAAGGGTTTATTCAGATGATGGAACTCAGTACGCAACTTCGTCATTTTTAAAGTTAACAACATGAAAATTTATATATTAGCTCAATATTAGAAACAAAATTTTAAAGTTATGTGTTTTTTGGAAAATCAACCCATAACGGGTTAAATAAGAGTGTGTAAGTGAGTATGGCAACTTCGTCAGTTTTGAAGTAAGAAAGCTGAAATTTTGTATATAAGCTTATAGTTAGACACAAAAAATAACTGTATCACGGTTTTCTCGAAATTCATTCCCTATGTAGCAAAACTAAGGGGATGTAAATGTATTTAAGAAACTTCATCATTTTTGAAGTCTGCAGTAATGTAAAAATTTAAGCTTATAATTAGTAACAAAAAATAATTGTTACAGGTTTTCTTGGAAATTCATCCCCTGAGGGTTTTTAACCCAGGGATGTAAGTTTGTACGACGCTTCGTCAATATCAAACTCAGAAATGTGAAAATCAATCAAAAATTTATATTAACAGGTTTTTAGGAATTTCATCCCCTAAGAGGCAAATAAAAGGGTTGCAAGTTTTACAGGAACTTCGTCATTATGAAAATTAATATGTAAGCTTATTGTGAGAAACAAAAATTTGGTATAGGGCACTCTACGGTTGGGAGTGGGAGGGGAGAGGGATAGGAAGCGGGAGAGAGACCGGGAGTGCGAGAGGGACAGGGAGTGGGAGAGGAACAGGAAGCGGGAGAGGGACCGGGAGCGGGAGAGAGACCGGGAGTGGGACAGAAAGCGGGCGAGAGGCCAGGTGTGGGAGAGGGAGAGAGAAAGGGAGTGGGAGAGGGACCGGAAACGGGACAGGCAGCGGGAGAGAGAGCGGGAGAGGGACAGGAAGCTGGAGAGGGACTATGAGTGGAAGAGGGAGAGAGAGAAAAAGAGGGAGAGGGATTAATATTAAAATTTTTAACCAATAAATAACACTTCGAACTTTAACTGATTTCGACGGAAATTAATTACTTTTGGTCATATTTTAGAAAACTTTTCATCCAGAAAAATTAAAAGGTTTCCCTGGAAACAAGATGAAAATTTGTATGGATTATTTTTAAAATATCAACAATTTGCTTTAAATTTGCTTCAAACGTTTCTCCTTTAATTGATATACATATTTTCGAATTTTTCAAATTTTTCATGAAAAAGAAAAAAAAACAAATTAATGTGAATATTGTTTATTTTCTAAACCCGCTGCCGGAGGAATCATTTGTGAATGTATCGTAGTTTTTACTTTATAAAGTCCTAAATGCAATATAAATTAATCTGTTATTAAATTATCTTCTGTGAGGGATACAAATATAATTTCATAATAGGCATAATTTCCGCGTGCGAAGCTGCGGGCAACTGCTAGTATACATTATAAGTGTATTGATACTATGTATGTAAGTCTATAAGGTATTTATACTATGGGTCTTGTTGCCCGAAATAAATAAATAAATAAAAATAAATAACACAAATAATCTCAATCGTAACATATATTGGAAGTTTCATTAACACTATGTTATTATGTATTGTGTGTTACACACAATTATGTATGAACACAATTTTTTTTGCACAGATGTCCTATAAAGACTTTGAAACCATCCAACCGATACGCCCCAAAATTCTTATTATTAGTCACAATGATTGCATAAATTCTAGTTTTGATCGTATTTATCTGGCGTTTGTCACTTCAAGTTTTATTTCAGTCATCTGATTCAAGAAAACGTTCGTAGATTTCTTTGAACTCATCCTTAGGATCATATTTCGTTTTTATCTTCTCCCAATATTCGGTTTCCTTTTCTCTGATGTATTTCACCACTTGTCTTGCTTTAATCCTTTGCTTTTCAGTGCATTTCTGACAGCCAGTTTGCATACCGTCCTTAATGTGCACTAAAAATAAAAATAAAATTACTTAACTAATGTATTTAAATAGTAACAAATTTAACAACATTATTTGAGTTACTACTTTATGCTCTTATAACTAACATTTAAGGTAACTTACCTTTAAGCTCTTTTCCCTCGGGAGTACAGCGTCCTTGATCCAGAATACACTTCATGTATCCTAGCAATAGTCTTCGATTCCCTAATATTTCTTCTATATTGATATCATCATATCTGTCTGTATACTGCTCCGCAAAACTTAGTGTGATTCCCGTAAGTGCTAACAATAAGACAAATGATTTCATATTTACACTGCTCTTCTCCACGCTTGATAAAAGAGTGAAACTAATAAAATTATGTTAGGATTAATTTCTTATTATCCCTTTTATACCATGATGTCTGGTATAATTACTTAGTCCACTCATTGTCTTACTTCCTAATTATGCAAACACCTACCATTATCCATTGAAATGCAATAATAATGTATCATCAATATTGATTGGATCGGAAAATTCCGATTGTTCTTTTTTAAGATGCTAGTGGTATTTAACTTATTAGAATATACGTATATTATACTTATTAGGATATTAAAATGAGAGATATAAATAATCAACTACCAAGCATTCAAAACGGTCGCTTAAAAGTTCAGTTTGAAGAAAAATCTAAATGAAAATTAAAATGTTATTAAATTGTTTCTGAGTTTGATATCATACTACGTAACTCCTTATCAGTTTTATTCGCAATTTTTGCACTTTATTAATTTTCATTCTTTTAAAGTGGCGATAGAAGTAAATTATTATTTTATATTATTAATGGATAAGAAATAGTCAGACATGAAATGATAAAAAATGGTATACAACCACACATGTCTGTACAACTATACATAATAATATGTAAAATGTCTGATGGAAATGAGAAATTAATATATTTTTTGTCTTGAGTGTGAGTGCTATTTCTTAACACAAGGAGTTTCCTGAAGTGAAGTGAGGGCGGTATGCTAGTCTTTATCTACTTATAATAAAACTTTGAAGAAATATAATCTATTTATTAAATATCTTTTCAAAAGTGTAAATGAAATATGCATAAGTGTTGTGAATTATATAAAAATTAGTAAGTAAGCATCCTTATTTCTACTCCGGGTACGATTTGTACGTTCTCTAAATTAGTGATGTCTCGAGAAGAAGTAAGAAAGGCCTAGGGTTATCTAGTAGCTATTTTATACGAATTAGTAGATATTTTCCAAAGAAAAGGGTTGTGTACCTACCTTTCTATGTGTGGCCAATCTTTGTTATTGGCTCGAAATTATAATACTTTACTTTGACAAATAAAACACACGATCATCATTGGGAAGATTGAACACAATATTGAGAAGTGTAAAGTGTAAATTGCCAATTAAACTAAAGTTAAAATATCCAAGTGAATTAGAAATAAGGGACTTCTGCATTTGTAAATAATTTAATATTGTACATTTGCCTGTGGAACAGATATACCCGCTCCGGATCATCTGACCACCAAATCTCAACACCAGTGGTCAGTTCGCACTCCAATTTCTCAATTGACTACCAGTTACCAAATAACACAATGTTACTCCCATTTTACCACCAGTGATGTAAATTGTCCCGTTTCACCACTGGTGATGAAGTGGCCCATGATCCACCAAATTTCACCACTGGTGGTCAGTAGTTTCTCAACTGACTGCCAGTGACCAAATAACACAATGGTACTCCCATATCACCCCCACCTAGTTACAAAAGAGCAAAATAAAAATCATCTAGATTTACCATTGACGTTTTGTAAAGAAAGATTTGAATCTTAAAATATAATAAATAATAAAACGAACTTACGAACTTAACCTATACTCAAAGCTGGATAGCCCTACCGCGCGTGTAGCGCGTATACGAACCGTGTGGCTGGAGGTCTATATATGCGGTAGTGTGTCAAGCCAAGTTCAAGTTAACAGAACTGGCGAGTAGCACCGTGTGTAATATTACACGAATTATTTGGAGCCACTTTTGGCCCCCTCATAACTCAAAAACTATTCCACGCAAACATGTCAAATTTGGCTCATTTATTGAGACTTGCGAAATACATAATATGTGCTCCAAATTTAATAAACACACCTCAAACGGTTATTTAGGTTATATTAACGTCCAATAATCGTCATTTTTATCACTGGCTGACCCATAAATCAAAATTCTAACCCAGTTCCAGATGACCTAGAATTTTAAAACTACTAGAAACTTGATATTAGGCATCGTATGCAGGCGTATGTAAAAAAATCTAAATACTGAAAATTATTGATAATTAGCGAAACTAATGAAATAGCGATTCCACTGTATAGAATAATTTTACAAATAACAATAGGTATATTTATTATCTATAAAAAGTAATAATTTTTACACAAAAAGTAATGATATCTCATCAAAAACATAAATGTGAAATGAGAGCCAAGTTCGAAAAAGAAATTGAAATCTAAATGCGTGCCAAGTTCTGTGTAGAAAAGCCTAAAATTTTAGCTGCAAGAACATGTAATTCAAGCTTTATATTTGACTTGGCTAGTTTTCATAAGTTAGCAACCAACAAACCAAATTTTAGAAAAAAAACATAGGTATTACTGATGATACCTAACAGATAGGTTTATACCTAACAGACCTAACGAAGATAATTATACAAATATAATATATCCTAGGTAGGTACGTGAAAACTAACCAAGTCAAATGTAGAGCTTGAATTACATGTTCTTGTGACTAAAATTTTAGGCTTTTCTACACAGAACTTTGAATAGCTTATAATTCGTAATCCAGTGTAAATTTTTGAGGTTTCCATGATTTGACTTGTGACTTTATTAGCATAAACAGTAGTTCATACATCATGATAATTGATAAATATTTCGGGGAATTGGATTGTAATTTGTAGCAACTTCTGTTTTTAGTTAAAGGTGAATATTAAGAATCACTGGTGATGAATTAGAAATTAATTGCTCCCAATTGACCTCCAGTAGTCAGGTGGGAAATTTTTCGTCTCAACTGACCACCAGTGGTAAGATTGTTCCAAAAGGCCACCGGTAGTAAGTTGAGACAAAAAAAATCCCACTTTATCAGTGGTGATGAATTAGGAATTAATTGCTCCCAATTGACCCCCAGTAGTCAGATGGGAAAATTTTCGTCTCAACCGACCACCAGTGGTGAGATTTGGTGGTCAGACGGTCCGGAGCGGATATACCTAGTCTGGCCATAAATACTGTTAGGTACATAAAAACTTTTCTTTTTTTCAGCTTTTTAATTATTTTGAATTTGGAACACGTATATTATTTTAAAAACTTCTTTCGATTTCGCGCCATTTCACATACTTTTTCGTGTTCATTATCAAATTACAATATGGAATGGGGTGTTAAAAGAAAATAGGATTGCAGTGATCGCCTTGCACAAAGTGGGTATGGAGCCGTCGGTCATATTCCAGACACTTCAAAAGCTTGGTATCAGCCGTATGTTCGTATATCGTACAATCAACAGATACAACAACACTTCGTCTGTCGAAGACCAGAAAAGATCGGGGCGGCCGCGTGCTGTTAGAACTACAAAGGCTGTTAATGTTATTAAAGCCAGAATTCGTCGAAACCCCATTAGGAAGCAAAAAATCTTATCGCGAGAAATGAAGATTCCCGCTAGGACTCTGTCGCGTATTATAAAACAAGACCTGAAGCTCGGTGCTTGTCGTCGATATACAGGACATGCCTAAATCAATCTTTACAATTAAAGAGAGTGGATCGATCAAAACGCCTTCTGTCGCGATACGCAGGTAAAAGGCACAGAAATATCCACTTTACCGATGAAAAAATTTTCACGATTGAAGAACACTACAATAAGCAAAATGATAAAGTGTACGCTCACAGTTCTAAAGAAGCTGCTCAAGTGGTCGGGAAGGTACAACGTGGTCATCATCCTGCGTCAGTGATGGTTTGGTGGGGAGTGTCTTATCAAGGAGTCACAAAACTGCATTTTTGTGAAAAAGGAGTGAAAACTTCAGCCAAAGTGTATCAAGATACAGTCTTGGATCATGTTGTGAAACCTCTCAGCAATACTCTTTTTAAAAATATACCGTGGACTTTCCAACAGGACTCTGCACCTGGTCACAAGGCACGAACTACCCAAGCCTGGCTTGAAACCAATGTTCCGGACTTTATAAGAGCTGAAGACTGGCCCTCATCTAGCCCAGACCTCAACCCTTTAGACTTCAAATTATGGTCAGTTTTAGAGGACATGGCCTACTCTAAACGACACGGCGACATTGAGTCTCTTAAAAATCTTTGGAGCAAGCAGTGGCGAAATTTCCCTTGGAAACAGTGCGTAAATCCATAGATTCAACCCAAACAGATTAAAGGCTTGTATAAAAGCCAAAGGTGGCCATTTCGAATAGAATATTTTTTTTATTTTTTGCTGAGACTTTAATAAATATGTAGGTATAAATTTTATTAATATTACATTACTTCATTTAAAAAAAAGCATTTTTATTTGTAACAGAACTTATGGCTGGACTAGTTACATTATGATAAATCTGAATGTAATCTCAACTGATCATTCAGGTACCTTGTCTTGTCTTGTCAAACATAAAATAAAATTATCTTAATACATTTTCTAAAACTGTAAAGTGATTTGTTTAGTTTAAAATAACGTAAATAACTAATTTATTTTTAAAAGACCAGTTTTTAGGGTTCCGAAGTAAAATAGGAACCCTTATAGTTTCGTCATGTCCATCCGTCCGTCCGTCCATCTGTCCGAGGCATAGCGCTGAGACCCTTAGTGCTATAAAGTTGTAATTTGGTATGAATATACATATTTATTAAAACTCCAAAATCTTAGAGTAAAATATTGAAAAAAATTTTTTTCAGGGTACCTCCTACCTACAGGTAACGTGAGGATAAATTTTTTTTCGTTGCGTACCCCATAGTGTGGGGTATCGTTGAAAAGATCTTTCAAAAATATTATGACTAAAGACCATTTTTGAATTTAGGGGTTCGTTTGCGAAGTATTTGGTATTAAAGTGCTAATTTTGGTTAGAGTCAAGTCCCCCCCTCCCTGCGAGCTAAACGTTGGAGTTGACATGTGAAAAAATTCTCAAAAATAGATTATATCAAGGAAAACTATCACGGTTATCTTAGCATAAATAGTTAATGAGTAATAGTCGATAAACTTACTACTTGGGAAACCTACATTGCGCATGGCCTGACACGAATTTGCCCGGTTATTATTTCAATTTTAATATCCGATATTATATTACATAAATGAAAAAAAAAAATTAAAAAAACCAATTGCAAACAAATATTTCTTTATTGGAAAATATAAAAATATAAACAAAGTACAAGTAATGGCGCGTTAGCAATGTAAGCATGTAAGAAAGAATACAGGAATTTTTAAAAATAACAAAAATTAATTTTGAAATGGTCTTGTCATTATAAAATAAATTTCAACCTGAGAGCTTTTTAACTTTTGTGTCGTTAAAGAAAGCGCTGGGACTACGAAATTTATTGTGAAATGGTGATCCCTTTGGCCTTTGCACGCTCTTCGTAAGTTTTGCGCCATTTACCAGTTGGGTCGTACTTTTCACACAGTTCATTCCACATTGCCGGCTCCTTGCTGATCAAATATTCAATCACTGTGTACGTTCCTTCCTCTTGAGCTTTAGTGCACTTTTCACAACCGGTTTCTATGGCTTCCACCATGTGATCTGGGAAATTAAATTCATAGATAGAGAATAAAATTCTTTATGAGTCTCTGATGATGATGTGATTCTTGCTGTGTAATAATATAGTTGTGAAAATTAATTGAGACTGCTGTAAAGTTATACAGAACCTAAAAAATTTTTGGGGATTAAACGGTTGATACTTTTTGTGTTAGGTATATGTATGACGGGAATGCCTAAAGAAAATCAATTATAAATTGGTTTGCATTTATAATGAATAGTTTTATCATGTGCTAATTAATATTTTTAAATTGAAAAATGGATAGGAAGTATTATTTTATTCCATTAGTTTCTACATTAACTCCTGATATTGATTTCAACGGATCTAAGGTGAGAAATAAGCGTTGCGGTGACAATTGCAGTTTAAACAAAATTGACACCGCAACAATCCATTTTAAAAAGTGGTGTTGAAATGGTGAGCTCTTTAATCTGATACCCATATTGCAATATTCGATTTATTTTTATTTTTTGATACTTCAAACAATGGCGACTCACAGCCGCCATTTTTGCGCTACGCAATATGAAAGACGAAATATAGCGCGTCCTCCATAGGGATGTTGACGATGCAAGTTTGGATACGCGCCATGTGTCAGAACGATAGGTGGTGGAACAAATATCATAAATACAGATAATATTAGGTACCTTTCAGCTCCTTTCCTTCAGGGGTACATTTTCCCCTCTCCATCATGCAGTCAACATACGCCTGTAACAGTCTTTTGTTTTCTAGGATCTCCTTCAAATTGATGTTATCGTACTTATCAGTGTACTTCTCCTCATCGGAAAGCACCGCGGATATGACGCAACACAACAGAACAAATCCTTTGATGGCCATCTGAAATTTTAGACAACCTTATCAACATTTTATAGATACCCACGAAAAAGAGGTGAAATGCTTTGAAGTACTGGTGTCTCTTCCTCGATATTGTACAAACATGCAGCAAATAATATTATTTTAATCACTGACTCTGTGACTCAACTAACCATGTTTTCAGTTTTAAATACCACGTATATGTTTCAAGCAACCAAGTGTGACTTATGATGTACGTACTCGTTGTTACCTGTATTTATACGATCTTGCACCGTCTAATTTGCCCCTAGTCTCCATTATGACTTCGTACCGATGAATAAAAACATGCGATACAGGATGTTCACAATAAAACTGTAACGTTTTTGATACAAAATGTGTCAGCTAGTATTGTAATGTTAGAATTTTTTTTAGGATAGACGGTATTTTTGTTGCAGGTATTTTATAATAACTTAAATTGCATTATTTATTCTTTTAGGGTTCCGTACGAAAAAACAAAAAACGGATCGCTCGTGCGTCTGGGCCACCGCCATTCACAGCCTTTACTCCGAAACTACTGAACCAAATGAGTTGAAATTTGGTATTCATGTGACTTTTTGTGACACAAATACGAAGGTATAAAGTAAACAACTGAATTAAAAAAATTAACGAAATCAAAATTAAACAAAAAAATGTTTTGTTAATCTATCGTTTAATATTATGTCAAATGAAAGGCCTTGTTTTGAGGATCTCAAGTATATTTTTGATATTGTTCTACAGTGGATAGTTTTAAAATTATTCAAGAAAAAACGAAAATTAAACTTTAATAACAATTTACATTAATTTTGTGTTTTCCATTAATTAATTTAATTAATTGATTCCATTGTATTGTACATTTTGAGTGTTTCTGCTGACGTATTAAATCATCCTGTACATATTAAAAATATTAAGGGGAAACATAGTCTTTTGTATTCTTCCGTTCTTGGAGATTATTTATCTATTATATTATAAGTAGCTCCTTGAAACTTTACTTACAATCGAAATAAAACTTTTTGTTTCATTATACAAAAAACAGCGTGTTACGTTTACATTGAGATTAATGGAATCTCTGAAATTATGAGTTTTTGTCATTGTTGTTCACTTTAACGATTCACACAGAGAGTTGATAGTTTAAAGATTATGACATCTCGGTTTATATGGGAGATCAAGGTTCAAATTCAGTAAGCAATTCAAACTTATTATAATTGTATTTATTATTATGAAATGACTTGTATCTGCCACACAACGGGCTGAAATCCTCAGCACCCCGAGGTCATTCCGCGAAGCCTGTGGAGATACCAGGAGGATCCTGCGCTTCTGGACGGAGCTAGACTGGACGGATAACTAGCTGGCATACACATTTACGCACACATTTAAATCATACTCGGAGCCTAGACCCCTGTATTTGTTTAATTTAGCTTTTTCAGCCGCTTCACAAGCCGCACCAGCTCTGATGTTGGTTCCATGTAGATGGGAAGGGGCCAGCGTATCTGAACAGGTAGCATCCCATACCAGCACCCGGCCCATCTTCCATGGAATCAAACTCATACCAGTCGGCTCAAGCAGACTTGGCACATTAACAGTGGCAAGGGACCGGCATATGATATCGTTAAGTGCGGCATGTCTCGAGAAGCGGCCTGCACTTTTTGGCATGATAGTCCGTGATGTTCTAGCTTGTCGACATCACTGCCACAGGGACATTTATGAGGAACGCAGACCGGAACCCCAAGCCGTAGACATGTTGCGATTCGGAGCGTGTCAGGCTCAAGAAATGTTCCTGTATTTGACGAAGGGTACGCGTGAAGCCAGTAACCGGCCTCATGCGCACCCACGGCCAAAAGCCTATCCCGCGCCGAACCTGTACTACAGTTCAAAAGATTGTCAAAAGTCAATTTGCAGTTTATGTTGTCCCAGCTCCTCTGTGAATTTGGAGAAAAAGGAAAATTTTGACCTGGGCATGCAATTAAGAAAGCGTTTCTAGCTTCTTCCAAGCCAGCAATCTCAAAGTTTGAAGGGGATGCCCTTAAAATTTTACTTATGAGATTTGCTGAACTATGGACAGAAGATAGGAAGGCTGGTAAAGCAACACTAGAAATTTTGCGAATCCCTAAACCACCATAACGGATGGGTAGGGATGCTTGGGTCCAAGATTGCTCGTTCAGCTGCATATTAAGAATCGATTCTAAACTAATTTTGATTAAGTCGTCTACTCGTGTCAGTAGATCTGGGTGATTCCAAAAGGAGCAGCAACGGAGCACATACGTAAATGGGACGAAAAGACAGAATTTTAAGATGCAAAGAGCATAATGTGGACTAATTTCAAGAAGACGGTCAGCAGAATTTTTAAATTTAGTAATTGGATTATTACTATATTCGGAAATAGATTCATCAAAAATTGGAGAACCTAAAAGGTAATTGTAATGTCTATTGGATGTAGTAATCATCAGCATTATTTACTCATAATACTGGACTACTGTGAATTTTAACACTTTATTACACACAATATGTTTCATCGACCAAATTAGTATAGTTTTGTTTTGTTAGAGGTATTTTTACGATAATTTCAATGTTTGTACTGTAATGGGGTCTGATAGAGAAACCACCATATATACAGGGTGACTGGTAAGACACTTGTGATATTGATAGGGTATACTCAGTACTCGATTCTCAATCCAAATATGTAATTAAAAAGGGTGCTTAAAATTTGACCTAATTATCCATTAAAAACAAAAATTGTGGACACTCGGAGCACACGCGAATTCAACTCACGCGATTAATAAATAACATTTTATTACATCAAAAACGCGGTGAAACACGTGAAGTCGGCGCGCTCAAACACACCGCGGCGGCTTTCGGTCTCTTTGAGCGACGTTGCCGCCGCGCCGCCGACTCCGCCTACCAAAATCTACGCCAAACCTACTCACTACCTCAGTTCTGTTTACGCGCACGCGCTGATCAGGTCTAAGATCATAACATTAATTAATTAACAAAGTAACAAAAATGTCATTTACGAATAAATAATACTGGGAGATGGTTCGTGCATATGCTCGTGCCAATGATAGTGTGAGTGGTGTCATTCGGCTATATCGCGAAGCATTTCCTAATCGCAAGATACCTACGCCTTACGTGATCGGTGGTACTTCGGTGATCGGTGGATAGGGCGAGGAGGACCTGTGCCGTGGCCGGCGCGCTTCCCGGACCTCACACCGATGGATTCCTATTTGTGGAGCGAGGTTTAAAGTGTTGTGTATGCTACGGAGTATTCGAACAGAGACGAATTAAAATTAAGAATAGTGACTGCTTTTGATAAAGTTCGAAGTGATCCTCTTGTACTAAACCGCGTAAAGGACAATTTGTGCAAACATGCTGAACTCTGCATCACTCGAGGAGGTGAGTAAAACGTACGTAAAACTTCAATCATTGTAAATAAACACCAATTTAGTCGCTGTAAATACCCCTTACCAAAGTTCACTGACCCACCCACCAGCTGATCGCGGCACTGCGCGGGGCGGCGCGGCGGGCGGCACGGCGTCGTTAGACGAAGCGTTTTGAACGTTTGTACACGATGTCCACGCTTCCGGAGTATTTTGAGATTAATTTGATTAAAGTAAATTTACGGACTATAAGGATAATTTTAATTTTGATTTTTTTTAATCATTAGCTAAGACCATGTACTATCATGTCCTTGAGTATCTAAAGTCTTTTACCAGTCACACTGTATAATAACATATATTATAATTTATAATTATACATTTATAATTAACTATTATCACAAAATCAACGGTTATTAAATCATTGCGTTTAACTCGCATTTCATGGACTTAGGAATAGGCTAGTTGACAAAATTTGGAAATTAGTTTAAAACTATAGCTTAGCATCTATTTCACCCCAAAAATATATTATTCTAAGAAAAATAAGTCTTTTACATTAGTATTTTGAGTTTTTAGAAATGAACTTGAAATTGACCGCGAAAAAGGCCAAGACTGTCATGGCGTTTTGAATGACGTCACACCTCGCGAAACAGCCGTGTTTGTGTATGACAGTCAATTGTGTTTTTTAATAAATAATGAATTCCTCGTATTATAAATACTGTATAGTGCCCCAATGTAAAAGTACAACGATAAAAACGCCAAACAAATTATTCATATACGTTCCAAACAATAAACAAATACGTAGAAAGTGGTTAAATATGGCAAGGAGGCAAGATGCTCTTACTTTATCAACTGATTCCACAATTTATTTCTGTGAAGATCATTTTGATGTAAGTAATAAACACAACTTGATGTATCTATTTATAAATGTATAGTAAAAGAAATGAATTTTGCAAAATCTACCATAATATACCACACATAACCTATAAAATGTTATGACTTGAGTAGGGTTTTATGATTTATTTGAGTATATTTCATAGTAGGTAAATGCGACTCTCTGACTGGTAACTGCTAATTAAATGAGACTTTGTTTGTTCTTCACATTATACTTACACAGAAGTTTTAACATTGCGGAATTCCGATGAACAAAAGTCGGTGTTTATTGCAAAAAATTTGCCAAGCATAACGGCGTCAATTTTGGGCAAATTACTGCTGTTTGCTTTGTTAAATCCTGATTCCATAGCAAATTATATCTGTCTTTCAAGATTAAACTAAAAACGAACTGTATTAATTTAACGAGAATTGCTGAAAACTCCAAATAACCTGTTCATTTTATACGAAAATGACAGCTACAACGTAGTGTTTCGCGAGGTGTGACGTCACGCTTCCATGCGCTTCACTGATTGATGTTTAATGTCACGTGATTAAACGCCTCAATTTGTCGATTTTATTTTCCAAAAATATTATTAATCTTTTATTATTTTAATAGAAAAGCTGCATTTTTGTTTACTAATTATCATGGTTAATCATTAGAAACTCTAAGCCATTCGATTTATTCTTAGTGGAAACAAGCCTATTCCCCTTAACTAACCGTTTCATTAACTATAAACGATTACTTTGACGTATAGAGCTATGGCAGGTTAAACAGCATGACATTAATCGGTGTTTGGACCAGAGTGGTTACAGAAGGTACACTTGAATCTATGAGTAACTGTGCCTTGACATCCAAAGGTACTTGAAAATGATTATTTAAATTGGCAATAGACCTTTTTTAACTGAAATTCATGGGCGCTTCTTACAATCTCAGGATTGTTGATATGAAAAACTGCACCACCCTGATGCAACACAAAAGGAATTGTCAGTTATCGCAATATATTAAGCCTCATCAGAGTCCTCTGAGAAACTGAAAGCTTTAGGCCTTTAAAATTTTAGAAGAAACTTTCTTGGCTTCCTTTGAACTGATGCCAAATCCAATAAACCAGATTCTTCCACAGAGAGCCAACGCTGGCTATCTAGCAGTCGAGCTATCATGTCCCGTTTTTTATTATTCCGCACTGGAGTCAAAATGTTGGACACTGGAGTCAGAACGAGTTAAAACCTTTGCTGCCTTTTTAATAAAGGCTTGTGGGTAACCTGGTCAGATAGCTGTAAGAGTCATCCATATTATGTACGATTCATACTATCAAGGTTAAAACGGAGTCCAGCATTTAGGTCAAGGATAACAAGCGAGCTTGCAATGGCAGCATCCCCTGCCGCCCATGGATGGACATCTGTGATAAACCTTGAATACGACTGTATCAGAGGACTGTTAATAGTTAGATCTTGTTAGTAGTATAATGACTTGGATTCAAGGATGGAGCTCCTTATACACTAAAACACATAATACCTTCTGTTTCTTAATTTATCTAACATTGTTTTGGACATAGATGTAGGTTGTGGATGATTTGTGACATAACGTCATCGTAGTGACTTAGAGTATATACCTATGTACAACTGACATTATTTAGTCTTAGTATGTAGGCGAGAAATAAGTATTATTTGATGGTAAGTACTCCATTAAAAAACACATTCTTCCACGAATTTTCTGTTGTTCCAATCCCAAATCTCTTTTCTATTTTACATAATCTAAAATAAAATGTGAAACTTATAGCACCTCTGTGTTTGCATCGGGAGTTTGTTGTTGACAGAGATCCTAATAATGTGTTTTTTCTACTTATGTCATTAATATCCGGATCACCGAGCTTAGCTCGGTTTAGTATTGCTTAACAACGCCACCTGCTTTAGCTTTAGTGTAGCTACTCGCCAATAGATGTCAGGAAGAGTATTGCAGCCGTTTTTCATTGCCTGAAAACACGGATAAAACGACATTTTTTAAAAATGAATCCTAGCTAGATCGATTTATTGCCCCCGAAACCCCCTGCATACTAAATTTCATGAAAATCGTTGGAGCCGTTTCCGAGATTCAGAAAAAATATATATATACAAGAATTGCTCATTTAAAGGTATTAGATTTATTAATAAACCGATTCGGTTTGAGATGCTGAAATATGTCAAATCGTATATAAAAGTGACATTGGTATCTGAGATCACAGTGTTGAGCCGATAGGCATTCATTTGCCTGAACTGAGGAAAAAGAATAAATAAAAAATGTGGAACTTTACATTTGGTGGTTGAAACGTTGTGTGCTGATTTACCAACACAAGGTTAAAGAGTTAATTAGCTAAATACCTACAACTTTGTGGCAATAGATAAAAAATATTTGAATCGTAAGTTAGTAAGGTAATTAGGTAAATGCCGTTAGGTTTCTCTGAACTGGAAGTATTTCTTCTTTTTTTGTAAATTTCAAAAAAAAAAATGAGTCATCTGATAGTAAGTAGTCATCGTATTCCATGGTCATCAGTAATAACAAAGGTTAGTATTGACACTTTTGTTGTATGCTGAACATTAACAGACCGTTGAAAAATCCTATCACATTGCTTAATTTTCTTTATGGAAATAGCCGGCAAATGAGCTGATGATCCACCTAATGGTAAGTGGCTATCGTCGCCCATGGACATTAGCAACACCAAAGGCATCACTGATGCGTTGCGGGCCAAGAAAGAGAGAAGAAAAATAAGAAAAAACTGGCTCTCAAGGCCCCAGCCGGAACACGACGAGTCGTTTGGCGGCTGACTCATGCTCAAGGATGGTAGCTATCCAGGCGAATCCCATGGAGAAATAATAGTAGTAATAATGGTATTAATTAACAATTAAAATCAATATTACCAATAAATCCGTAAAAAATAAAAAATAAATATCGTCAGGGTTAACCTGGGAGGTACAGGACGAAGCAACCTTCAAAATAGGGATACCATAACTTCGATCGTGGTATAAAAAGGTGCACGGTGTACACGTTATCACTAAAAAATCTAAAAAAAATCGGGAATGTCTATAGACCCAATTTTTTTTATTCTGAGGACGCCAAGTTTAGTCTAGATACTTTAGTCATTTTGTCGACATTTTTCGTAGAGATTATGTCACATTTTTATATTGTTTCTACACCGCGATAATTTCGCTTCTGAACCAAATCATATCATCAGTGATAGAGTACTCAGGACTTCTTAACACACTAAGTAATATAATATAATAAAATGCATGTTATTTAGTATTGCAAGGTAAACACCGATGTAAAACACAGGAAATTCATAATGCGTAAATCTCAAAGTATAAATGAACAAAATACACTAACAATAAAAAAATGTCCGTGCGTCATACTCATTAGGTGCTGGTATGTAATTTACCCAAATGTAATTGGTAGGTACTAGGTACAATCTGGGAATGTTTCTTGCTGCAATATTTTGACACTTTTTCGATAATTCTAGAATTTCACAGACCTAAATCTATCATTTGCGGTGGTTATCATTTGGTTCAAAATTCCTGTGAGTTTCCGTGCTTCGAAGGGTAGGTAGTAGATACGTTATTAAGTCCTCGATTCTGTTTGTTACCGTAAGATGACACTCGTTAAGCCGTGTCGGAGGCCTTCCTGTGGCATGGAAACTTTCGACATGTGGGTTGGCCACTAACCCTTTCACCAATTCGCTTTGGAGAAGCGTGATAATGGTGTAGGTGTAAATGGATTGAAGTCATCTAAGATTTAACAAGTTATCAGGGGATTTTAAGTACTATACTAATATTGATTATGGTTAAACTTTTCTTGCTTACACATAAACAATATTATTGCACTAACGTCTTTAAACATGTTGGTAATGCGATAGTTAACGGACGGACATGTTTTATTATGTTTATTAATGTAACCAACTAAAAATAGACCTTGCTTCGCTCCGGTCTCACTAAATTTTTAATTGGGTCTTTATTTGTTATTATAATTAATAAGTAAATTAAATTTGAATTCACAAATGTAGGTTGATCCAAATGTAGAGCTTGCTTTTGGATTCTATTGAACAGAGTCTTCTAAATTTATAAAATACTAACGTTCTTTCAAGAATCAAGTGAAAAATGAACCTGTCGCTCTAATCTCTTCTTTTCTATTTCGTACCCTTAATGGTGTTGTACTCATTCCTTACTCTTCCTTTTAGTCGCCATACTTAAATATTAGCTGCTGACAGATATTTGTCCTTAATTGTGCACCCTACCCCTGTTTCCAAAATTGTTCACTTTATTGGCTTAATAGGTTGTCTGGAAGAGATTGCTATTTAAGTAATAAAACCGCCTATTCTACTAATTCCTGTATGATCAAATGTATTTAGATATTATTTTGGTGTACAATAAAGAGGATTTTGTTGTTGTTGTTGTTGTTGTTCTGCCTGCGGCTTTGGTCAAGTTTTTCGGGATAATAACTATTCTTTATCCTGTCCAGATCGTGGTTTATGATCTATCGTAGTCTAAATTTTATGAAAATCCGTTCGGTAGTTTTTACGTGAAAGAGTAACACAAACTTTCACATTATTATAATAATAGTAGGATAATATGATAGGAAGTAAGATAAAACAACTGTCCCGTGTATAAAAAATACTTTGGAAAACTATTAAAGGAATACTTATAGTTGATTCTTGAAGCTTATTTCACTAAGGCTTATTCCTATTTAAATATTTTTTTATGTAAAAAAGTGTACAGCCAAGTTCAAAGCAAGAGAACTGGCGACGCAGCGCGATGCGTAAGATTACATGAACCATTTAACATATTTAACCTACATACATGAAATTATTTATTAAAGCCCCTTACTTTATCTAGAATATAAAATTTCATAAATGGAGCCTTAAGAGTTACTTATATACAAATATTTAAATACCCGCAATTTGGTCACAGACTCATTGACATAGGATCAAAAACCTAACCTATTTCCAGATGACCTAAAAATTTGATCTTTGGCACCAAGGTAGAATATTAGGTGTATACAAAGGGAAAAGTCTAAAAACTAAAAGTTTTGATAATTATTAGTATCAATAAAATAATAAAAAAGTTAAATATAAACAGTAATTTGGTTGATTTAGTTTGGTTGGTGGATTTAGTTTTCAGTAGGTAGCTACCAACAAACCAAATTTAGCTATTATATCTACCTAACATTTTATATAGTTTAACAGTAACGGCAAACAAGAAGTACACTAACTTGCATATGACTTAACGAAAATAAGTTGATTATACTAATAAAATATAGCCTATAGGTGCGTGAAAACTAGTCAAGTCAAATGTAGAGCTTGAATTACATTTTCATGTCGCTAAAATTTTTGGATTTTCTACACAGAATTTGGCACCATTTAGGACTTAATTCTTTTTTTTAACTTGACTTTCATTTCACATTTATGTTTTTGATGAGATTACTTTTTGACTGACTGCATTTGTCTAGAAGCGTCGGGAAATTTTTCTAGAAGCTTTTCTCATGTAAGTAAAAAGCCAGTAGAACTCGTACGCAATAAGCCCCTAAAACGTATGTTATTCCATTTTGGTGCAACAAGTCTTGTTGATATTCATGCACTATGATGACGTTCCTATAGTCAGTAAGCCAGCAGATTGACCACGATGACAAGTGGTCACCGTCGCCCTCGCATCCGTATCACTCCGTCTCACAGTGGCGTGACCGTTGACAGACAAGAAACGAAGAATCCGCTTGTTAATTGCTTCTCTGAAACTGTATTTTTCCAACAATACACAAACACACACACATTCAAGCAAAATTGTAAGCGCCTTGCTTTTATCTATACTAATATATAAAGAGGAAAGATTTGATTGTTTGCATTGAATAGGCTCCGAAACTACTGGCCCCCAATTCTCATTTTGTAGAGATACATCTCTAAAAGAGATATCTCTAAAAAACATGGCGGATCTCTAATTAAACCTAATTTCCTTATTCTCGGGATGTCACATTAGAGATATCTCTGAGCCTTTTCGTGCGACATGCAACGTATGGTCCGGAGCGTTAGAGATTGAAATGTCACGCGTTTTGACCAATCACGGCGTTGTAAAGCGTTCGGGATTGAAATGTTTGACCAATCACAGCGTCGTAAAGCGTCCTTTAGAGATATCTCTGAGCCTTTTCGTGCGACATGCAACGTATGGTCCGGAGCGTTCGAGATTGAAATGTCACGTGTTTTGACCAATCACGGCGTTGTAAAGCGTTCGGGATTGAAATGTCACGCGTTTTGACCAATCACGGCGTTGTAAAGCGTTTATTTTATATGTCTAATGGTAAAGTCGAAAGATAAAATCTCGAATGTGCCCCAGAATAACTTTTTTGGATACATTAGAGATTTTGCCGACTTGTCTCGTCGAGATTTAAAGATTAGTGATATGTCTAACTTCGAGATTATCTCTACAAAATGAGAATTGGGGGCCTGAACCGATTTGAAAAATTCTTACACTGTTGGAAAGCTACACTATCCCCGAGTAACATAGGCTATATTACATTTTGAAAAAAATTAGGGATCCTTAATAAAACTCCAATAATGTAACCCAAGGTGTAAAAAATAAAGAAAACCGAAGCAAAGCGAGGGTGGTTTCTCGTTATTTTATAATGTGGTGTTTACTTTGTGACAAAAAGAAAAAAATGTAAATCCGTAATTGGCTTTAACACCTATAATATATATAATAAGTTTTGTCCATATATAAACTGTAAAAAGCTGTAGATTTTGTAATAAGTAAATAAATAAATAAATAAACATACAATATGTTTAATTTTGTACAACGAGGTCCCGTTTCCTATACTAATGCCACAAGGAATTCCCGCGGCCATCCTGCCCCGATGTCCTCCAACAGGCGACGTCCTAAGCTGAGGTCCGAACCTCACAAGTGGTGCCCTTAGGACGTCGCATGCCCCTAATTCTCGAGGTATGGAGGTATCACTCCCACACCGATGTCTTCTCCTCTCCAGGCTCGCTCACCTGTCCGCGTGAAGCTGTAAAGGCCACTAGGGTCAACAACAACTATCTATTCAAAAAAAGCGTTTCTGGCCATGAAAAAGAAAAGAAGTAGAGAAAAAAAGAACTGGCTTTAACTTCAAGTCGGAATACGATAAGTCGTTAGTACGGCGGACTTTTTTGCAAATCTAAAGATTTGGCTATGACGTGTTGAAAAGTGGTGGGTTGGCTGACGTTAGGTACTTAAGTACTTGTTACAAGTAGTCGCTAGATTTTAGTAATTTTGAAGAAGGAAGTATTATTTTAGCGGTCAGGAATGTCAGAATAAAGAAATAAATAGATGCAATAAACAATTTTAATTCCCATTTGCCACATTTTAACACTTTTTGGAAATGAAATCTGTCCTATTTCAGTGCTAATCTTAGTGCTCCTCCGCAATATTTAACAACACCTGTATTATGTTCCATTTATCTAGAATCTAGATCCACAAAAGGCTGTGCGTATGACTGTCAGTCAGTTACTGGTGGTGAAACTTGAGAACTATTTTAGGGTTCCGTACGAAAATACTAAAAACGGAACCCTTATAGGATCACTCGTGCGTCTGGGCGATTTAATACTTGTCCTTTTTACTCTATGGTAACTAAATTGTCAAAATAAATGTTCAATGAAATTTTTTTTTACTTAAAATAAGTTAATGCTTAACCACAATCCCACCTGATGGTAAGTAGAAATGTGGTCCAGGATGGTGAGCGCACTAACCCTATTCACTCTTTTCTTGAAGTCATCTACGTCATAGGTAGGTGGAAACGCAGACGCAGTTCCAATCCTTCAATCCTTCAAATTACAAACAAAAACAATTATAATGAGTACCTAAAGAGTTCCCATCGTATTCTTTTGTAAAAAACATCGAGGAAACATTTGAGGAAATGAATTTTTAGCCAACTTATAAACGAAGCTTGGTTGTAATATTTTGGTAACATCTTGTAAAAACATTAATTAAAGATATTAAGATAATTATAATTATGAGAAGGAATTAAGAATAAATAACTGACAATTTTTTTGTTGAAATCTGGTAACACTAAATTTAAACCTGAATCTTTCCAAGAAGGTGATACTCATAGCATTTTGCTCATTCCTATAAAGGGTGATGTAAGATAATGTAGTAGGCAATGGTCGTAATTAATAAATAGTTATTACTTACGTTATAAATGCTAACGTAAAGTAATAACATATAATATTTAAAAAAATATAGGGGAGATGCCGAGAAACCTCTTCAACAGTGTAGTAGTATATTGGGGATGAATTGTTTTTATCGCCTACCACATAAATTAGGATATCATTAAAAGGGTCGTTCAAAAATGTTATGGGTCTGAAAAAAACCTTTTTCAAATCCAGGGTCCGTTTTAGAAATTCAATATAATATGTTTATGTATGTATGTATCTACGTATGTTTTATGTATATAATATGTTTAGGTATAACAATTAAACATAGTAAATATAAATAAATACACACATACATATTATATACCTATATACATACATGCATAACACATAAATATGTATGTGTGTATTTATTTATATTTACTATGTTTAATTGTTGCACCTCTACCTCAGTTTTTCAAATAAATTGTGATTTTTGTCCTTCGCTGGAAGGTTTGTCTGGACTATAGCGATAAGACCACTGTGTATTACTTTTTTGCTGTGTTGATTTCTCTTTTTTTGTCATTTATTAGTGTCCACAATAAATAATTTCTTTTTTATATGGAAATAGCCGGCGCACGAGCTGACGATCCACCTGATGGTAAGTGGCTATCGTCGCCCATGGACATCAGCAACACCAAAGGCATCACTGATGCGTTGCCGGCCAAGAAAGAGAGAAGAAAAAGAAAGAAAGAACTGGCTCTCAAGCTCTCAGACGGAACACGACAAGGCGTTTGGCGGCTGACTCATGCTCAGGGGTGGTAGCTATCCAGACGAACCCCATGGAGAAATAATAATAATTAGTATTAATTTACAATTAAAATCAATAATACCAATATAATCCCTCGAGACTGAGACGCTTGATGCGAATCAATAATTTGATTTGCTACTCAGATTACAAGATAGCAACTTAGCCATTATAAACTGGGTCATAATTCTTGAAACTGTCAAGTTAAGATTCCTCTAGGAATTTAATAAATCGATTCAAATCGCTATCATGTTATCAAGCACTATATAATACGAGGATTTTTCCACAATTCTAATTATCGAAGCTTGCGAGTTAATTCATACATTATACATTCGTGCGCGTGCGTAATTTGCTCTGATTTACCTACTTCGGCATGAATTAGTCGACTGCAGTGATAATAACATAATATATAATTCATGTACATAATTCATATGTCATTCATATATAATTCATATGTCATTATATGACATAATTATAATAAATAGTATTGGTCTAATTTCAGGATGGAAGAAAGATTTTCAGAATGTTTCTTTTTAATTATTTTCCTCGTTACCCAAGGCTTTCTTAACTCTATAGTTAAAATAAATGTAATACAAATAGAGTTTCAGTCATGGAATATTATTTTATTAATTTTATTTATGCAGAAAGTGGAAAGAATAAGAATAATGAATAAACTTATTAGTCACTTATTAGTCATTTGACATTCATTGTAAAAAAGTCCATGCATAAATAATTTTCTAATTAAAACCTGATGAAAGAAATAATTATTTAGCGTGTCTGTCTTTTGCCAGTATAGGGATGTTGACACTAATTATAAATTAATATAAATTTATGTCTAAAATATTAGTATTAACATTTAAAGGCCTAAAAGATGATTATTTTATTGAAATCAATCACAATAAATTAAATATCATTAATTTAAAATGTTAAAAATTGTACTCACTGTCACGTGACCTAAAACGCCATTTTGAGAATATGACGTCATTGGAACAATTTTATATGAAAATTCAACAAACTTAGTAGACAGTATTGAATGTAGTTTAGTGACGTCACGTGACATTTTTGGTGAGAAATTTGATAATGACTTTTATTTATCAATTTTTGTTTTTAAATTGAAGATTATTATTTTTATAATATTTTTTTCGTGAATATTGAGGTTCTATCTATAAAATAAAATTGAATCCTAAAATTAGTCAACATCCCTATTGCTATGTTAATATTTTATAGCACTCAATGATTTGTTGTCAATTTTCTAGGCATGATTTATCATTATCATTAATGCGTGTGCATGTTATTTTACTAGAAAATTAACATCTTGGGAAATGTTGTATACATCTTCGTAATTTGTATATTCAAAGCTCAACAATAACCATTTTAGGAAGTGACATAAGCCCAGCATTGGGACAGTTGTGGGTTGTGTTGTGATGAAGCTACCTGCAATATAGGTATTGTGTTTGTAGGCCTTGGTAAAAACCAACTTATGGAAATATTTATAGTTTTCATAGGACTGAATTCTAGATTCGTTACGACATAAGCAAATGTCTTAAAAATACTGATAACATGAGATTTTTCATTGCTATAGTCCTAAAACCTGAGGCGCGAGTGTTTTATATAATTATGTTAGTCAAGACGACTACATACATAATATACAGTTATTTTGCACTACACAGCCCAAATACATAAGTACTAGCCCAAATACCTAGTAAATAGATTGAGATCCGATGTACTGGGAGAGAAAAATAGCAAATGAGGATCACTTGATCTTGATGCTTATAGCCGCCCATGGACATCAATAACACCAATCAGAATTCGTTGCCAGCAAAGGAAAGAGTAAGTAAATAGCTCATGTCAGTATGAAAGAAGAGTGAGCTTAAAAAATCGGTCGAGTAGTTTTTTGGCCTGTTCGATACAAAATAAATACAAAGAACTTCCTTCTTTTTTATTTTAGAAAAAGTTTTCAGATAGAACACACTTGTAAAGATCTATTCTAAAAACAGTTAACAAGGAATACGACCGTTTCTTTACGTTGAGACGAGGGCGTTCCATTTGCATCGCTACTTCATTGCAAAATCTGTGATTATAATTTTATTAAATTTTTCCAATTAACCCGTCCTTTATCTTCCGCATGACCTGCCATTGTTATCCCTTCAGTGATTCATTTGAGAATCTCTACGTCACGCCGCATTGGTCAATACCTGGTATAAATGGCTAGGACGGCAGCCCATTCTCATAGTTCATTCAGGGCTCAGGATACAGTGTACTAGCTTATACTATTAAGGTAAGTTGTTTATAAACAAGTTCTACTGCGATCAATGTTGCAATTAATTGTGTATTGTTGATCATTTATTTCTAAGGCGATAAGCGATAAATACATCGAGCAGTTGCGGTTTGTATTTCAGAATTGCAGTTGCTGTAGTTAGTTAAGTTAGTTTAAATGTCATTCATATTTAATTTAGAAAATTAATTCAAAAATTATTATTTTATATACATAAAGATTTATTATATTTTTTAATAAAGTATAAAAAATATTATGTTCAATTAATTGAAGTTAAATTAATCAAATTAAGTATTTAAATTTATTATAAGTTACTTCTTCGGTACTCCCCCTCTCGGTATAAATGATCTTTCTGGAGCACTATTTAGCTGCTTAAATCATTCCAGCTCATTTTTTTTTAAATCATGCTTAAGATTATGATCTAAAAATACATGAATCGCACTCATTTTGCAATGATGTGTTATTATATTTTATTAGACTCAAATCCTGATTTATTTTTCATGACAATATTTTTTTTAACATAAATAATTTATATTTTATTTATTAGTTAAATGGAAATAGTTGTGAAATAGTGAGACACCTGTTTTTTCTTTTTTTTTTGAGTTATGAAGCTTTCATTCATGAATGTTGTCGATCATATCCTTTCTATTATTTTCTAAAAATATGTCGTTGCAAATAACACAAATACACATCTTATTTAGGTACATAACGGATACTAACTAATACATAAGGCGAGGCATTTATGGCTAATTCAAATTGGCCTCAAAACGTGACATTTTGTGATATCTTATTTGAGTTTCTTCATGCTACCTGCAACTCAGAGAAACCTAGTTCGGTGTCAGAATGTTTGTGTGTGTATGATTATTAATTATTATAATATTTAAATATTTGACTCATACATGATCTTCACAATCTATTAACATCGATCACTATTCTAAAGATTTCTCACAGTATTTACCTTCTAAGAAAGTTGCGACCATTACCCACCACACTGGTCAGGTATGACTGATGTCACCTTTGATATCTTTAT
The DNA here is from genome assembly GCA_963932265.1 of Thymelicus lineola. Taxonomy (NCBI): domain Eukaryota; kingdom Metazoa; phylum Arthropoda; class Insecta; order Lepidoptera; family Hesperiidae; genus Thymelicus; species Thymelicus lineola. The sequence continues at coordinate 5,837,801 of OZ010700.1, read as the reverse complement.
AGACAAATGTCAGAATTATGCAGGTTTTCTCAAGATCATTTCCTTATAAGAGTTCTCAATTTTCTATCTATCCATATCTTATCCTCAAGACAGTTGCCGATAGCATCTTTCAAAGAATGACAACATTATGGTGATATATGTTATTACTTTAACTACCTACTTATTAACAGATTATGGATAGATAGATATTGAATACCACCGTCACTCGAATATCATGTATTTCATGTCTGTTAATGTATAATAGTCAGGTCGTTGGTAATACCAACGATTTATCTATATCCAGAGAGTTGGCCATAAAGTACTGGTATTATTATGAATACTTGAGATGGATTGTATTTCCTACTTACAAAATTATGTACCTTCATAATCATGTTTACACCACGACCCTTCGTAATGACAATAGAGCTATTATTCAATGTAAGACAATAGGTAATCACAGCAATTAAAGTCTCGGGCCGCGTGTTCAAGTATAGGTTCTGTTTCTCAGCATTGTCTACCTGTAGCTATACAACCTATAGCTTCTAAAACATTGCTACCCACTATTACTTTGAATTCAAGTTATTGTATAAATCGATTACTTTTCTACTATTATTACAATAAATAAAAATTTACGTAATTAATTAAGTTGTTACTGGAGGATCATCTTTTGCTTCTATTTCTTTAAAACTCTCCTATTGGTTTGCTTCTGTAATAGGCAAGTTTAAAAAATATTGTGAGAGGGTTTCCTAAAGGAATCATATTAATCTTGTTGTGTTTGAATTCAGTGATTTATTTCTTCTACTGCATATAATTCAAAAATTTAGCACTATTTTGTTGTTCGCCTTAAAGCCTGTTCGCAATTCAGAACTTAAACAGCATGACAATATAGCATAGGTACAATAGAACACCTATGGTGGAGCTGAATTCGTATTGAAATATTATATAAATCTCATGCTTAGAAGTGAGTGAGTCTACATAATATTTTTACTGTTTTCAGATTCCACAATGAAGACATTTTTCGTAGTTGCACTGTCGTGTATGGTGGCGGCGGCATGGGGAGCGCAGTACTCTGACAAATGGGATCACATAAACGTAGATGAAATCTTGGAATCTCAACGATTACTTCGAGGTTATGTAGACTGCCTCATGGAAAAAGGAAGATGCACAGCTGATGGAAGAGCTCTAAAGGAAACCTTACCTGACGCGTTAGAGCACGAATGCTCTAAATGTACTGAAAAACAAAAGACTGGTGCTGACAAAGTGGTTAAACATCTGGTTAACAAGCGCCCAGAACTATGGAAGGAACTGGCCACTAAGTACGACCCTAACAACATCTACCAGCAGAGATACAAGGATAAGATCGAAGCTGTCAAGAACTAAAATGTTTAAATAATGTTTGCAATTGACTCAATCAGTACTGTTACAAGCAAGGATTTATTTGCTGAGTATTGGTACTAAAAACTATTTAAAGTGTACATGTTTATGAATATAAATTTCCCATTAAATGATTCAAATCAATTTCAAATACTTTATTCTTTTTCCTTCCAAAACAACTTAACAATAACAGGTAATATTCATTTTAAATGAGCCTCAATGCAATCATGATTATATTGTACTTCCTGTAAGATATTGTATTAAAATAATCTTAGGCTGAAAATTTCAACATTTTAAGATAATGATCCATCTTAAAGCTGTGAAACTGCATTTAAATATGTGTCTGATGCTCATTGTCAAGTAACTAAAGTAGAAAAATGGCGATATTTGCTTAGTTTCATTAACAACAAAACTTATATTTTTGTGATGCTAATAGAAAAGCGAAATTGTGAAAGTTTGTGAAGATGTTTGGATGTTTGTTCCTCAGTCAAGCCACAACTATTCTGTTTAGAATGAAGATAGCTTATACCCTGGATTAACACATAGGTTACTTCTTATTCCGGGAAAGTTCAGGGTTTTCGCGGGATTTGTAAAAAATCGATATCCACGTGATCGAAGCCACTGCATTTAAATCTAAATTAATAAATTAAAAATTTCATTTCAAAACCACTCTACCTACCGTGGGCAAAAGCTAAAAATACATAATGCAATAATATAACTTTTTTTAGTCAACATGAATTCTTCCAGTAGCTAGGAGGCTAGTAGTAAGGATTATTTTATTATACAAGGCAGCGAATATTAAGGAATTCTGTTGGTGGATTTTTTCTCGCGTTCCATCTTGCTACTTCGCATTAGTGGATTCTCACCTAAAACCTAATCGTTCTCTTCGATAAATTTGTTGAAATTGTCTCTATACTTTTGCTCTGGGTCGTATTTCTGAACCAGTCGATCCCACGATTTTCGGTGCCTCGCCATCACCGCTTTTATCACTTGTCTTATCAACTGCTTTTGTTTCGGCGTACATTTACCACACGATGTCTCCAAAGCTTCGGGAATTGCTTCTAAAACATAGTATTAAATATAGTTTAAATCTCCAAGTGTGCGATACGTAAAACGGTGATCGAGGGATCTATTTTATTTTTTTCAATAAATTAATGTATGATGATTTTAATTAAGGTATCCTACTGTAATATTAATAACGTGAAAGTTTGTGAAGATATTTAATGCTTATATTTCCATCATGTACGCATGAATTATAATAAAATTAGTTGTAGTACAAATATTATTAAGTACCCATGGACATCTTTGGCCATCAAAAACAGAAACTATAAATGTATACAAACTCTTGTTACAGTGCAATTATTTAGACTTATTTTACTTACTTTTAAAATCCTTAGCGTCTGGTGTGCAGGGCCCTTCGTCAAGGAAACACTTAGTATATCCTTGTAAAACTCTATCATTCTCCAACAAAGGCTGTATATCAAAATCATCATATCGAGAGCTATAGAAATCTGCTAAGACACCCACGGAGATAATCCCAAAGGCGAAATAAATAGTCCTATACATTGCTCCTTTTTCTGTGCTAAAATTATCAAGAGAAATTAAAAGATGGAGTTTATGGTATCATGATAGATTGAGAAGGGATATTGTTTTAGTTTAAATGACCAGTTTCGATTTGTTTGGGGGAGTTCGGGAGACTTGAACCACTTATAGATATGCTGATCTCGATGGAGCCTGTTATGTTAATCCTCTTCTTTTCCTTAACATTCACTGAATGACAGACTCAATTTCAAAATCAGTGGCTTTAGAATCCCAAGGACTAAATTCTAGGTAATCAGTAGGTATTATATTATACCAGTATGGAGCATTGAATGAAAGATAAATGATACGTTGAAAGAAAGTTAATCAATTATTATCCTACAAAATTACAGATATTATATCATGAAATGTAGGTCATGAATAATTAGAAATGGCCATGAACATTTAGAATTAATTCATAAACTGGAAAATATAAAAATATACCGTAGAATATATTCCTGATAAAAATAAAATTTCCTTTTACGATACTATTACGAGAGCTTCCTTAAAACAATATGAGTTTACATGTAGCAGAATTACATTACATTAATATTAAATTTTACTAGGTACGATAAATTCATGGTTTAACGTCAATAAAGCGTAAAAAAAGCTAATTTAAATAGAATAATATGCATACCGATAGTATTTTAAAATTTTCTGTAAAATATGACTGTCACTTGACTTTTAAGTTACTTCTAGGCTAAGGTTCTTCTGTAAATAGTAAGAAAATGTAAGTCCTAGTATTTATAAGGTGTGTGCTATATATCATTACATACATGAAGGAACAAATTACCCACAATTATAAACATTGAGTTGTATGTAATCAAAATGTACCTTGGAATGTTTCTTGCAACGTTGGTTATGTGCGAAAACATTTACTTTATTTGTATGTTTGTTGATTTGGTTAAAGCAATGTGTACAAGGCATAAAGCTGTAAAACCCCACTCTGTTGACGCTGAATTGCTAAATCTTTGTCAGACCTTACTCATTAGTTTAAGTGGATGCAATTTTTTGTCTTTTACGAACAAAGCCACTGTTTTATGTACCTACTACATAGTAATATTTGGAACGTTTTGAAGTGAAAACTTCTTTAACATCGTTGTGATTTCAAAGTCGATGAAACGAAGTAAAAGTGTTAAGTTGTTTACATAGATGGCGCGAGGAACAAGATAAAAGATTCGTTTTATTGTTGGATAGATGGCGCTAGCTGCTCATTTTAGTCTTCATATTATGATAAGAGATGGCGTTAGTTACCACTGTTTTATTTTTTGTAATAAAATTCTTCAAATATGCCGAAAATGAATGCTGAATATTGTCGCAATTATCGAAAAAATGTTTCACTTCTACCACGTGTGAATTGCACATACTATATTTATATCTTTTTTTATGTACGTTAAAGTGTGTTTGTGTTATTTTTTGTGGTAAATATCACCGCGTCTATTATACATCATTAACAGCCAGCTAAGAAAAAAGAGAAGAAAAACGATCAGTTTCGTAGCTGCTTTATTAAAATTAGGCTGGTAATTAGCTAGGCAAGCTTCAGGGAGAAATAATAAAGACAGTTATTATATACTGGTTTTAATATTGGCTGGCTGGCTGGCTTCAACCCATTAATGGCCCACTACGGGGCACGGGTCTCTCCTCTTAAGGAGGCCTAGAGCATACTCCACCACACTGCTCTTGTGTGGGTTAGTGGCCAACCCGGGTGTCGGAAGTTTTCAAACCGCCCAAGGGCCTCCGACATGGGTTAACGACTGTTATCTTACGATAACAACCGGAACCGACGGCTTTACGTGCCCTGCGAAGCACGGAAACGCTCAAGAATTTTTGCCACTAGCGGTCACCCATCCAACTACCGTTGCTTAACTTTGTCGATCACTTAGGATCTACTCAAGCCACTGGGCTATGAGCGCTTCATATGGGTTTTAATATTACTTAATAATAATAGTGATAATAATATAATATAATCCGTACGCCATGCCTTACCACCTTATAGCTTAATCATCAATCAGTAAAGCATGTTTCTCTATGGTATATACCTGTTACATTTACAATATTGATCCATAGCGATTGCGTACTATGTGTCGTAAAAAAAGTAGTATTAAAGTACTCTGTGGTAAGTTTTGAAAATGTGATTTAAAGTGTCAAGTCACAAATCAGCACAGAGTACTTAAACACTACGTTTTGACTGAAATGATTTTTGATAAAAGTATTTTGTAGTTTTTTACTAAAAATGCCGGTCGATTGCCAAAGATCGACATCAGGGGGAAAAGGAAACTTAGGAATGTTCATAGAGAGATCTCCGAAAATATGTGCTGCTGGTCTTCCTAGCGCTCAACCAGATGATCGTGTTCCAGATAGTCTTCAACACTATCTGTTAAAAGATGAAGTGGACGCTCTTATAAGTGATGCGATAATTCCACCATCCAAACCAAGACCACTGCCACCATTACGTCATCCACCAAAACGAGACACACGTTTTGCAGGTTTGTTTGGAGATGTACCTCAGTTAGTAAATCCTCCGATGAAAACCAAATTTCAAACCCTTGTTGACGATCTGAAAGAGACCTCATATACATCGTATTGGACAAAACCCCTTGGAAGAAGTAAAGATCCTGTGCCTATGCTACCTGAAGGATTTGATGCTGTAGGTACCACTTTCGGAAGAGAAACACCATTTCATGGACGATTATATGACATAGTTATGCCGAAAGATCCCCCTGTTGATAAGACACCCCGCCGTAAGCAAGCAGGGGTGCAACTAGAACGTAATTATTGCAGGCCTGCTTTTAATCCTGATTTAACGTTTGGCCATAGAACGTTTGTTGATAAACGGGGTACCTATGCACGATGCTGTTTGACTGATGACAGAATTGTTATAGGAAACGGGACTAGAACTATTATTAATACAATACAATCCAATTTTAGTGATGTGATGCAACCTAGGTTGGGTAGGGTCTTAGCTCCTAACAATAACATCCGCAATGTACCAAATGGTTACTCATTTGGAAAATTGAAGCCTCCTGACAATTTACCAGCTTGCCTTACATATTGCGAATTGAATCCTTATAGAGACTTGATAAGGAAGTGTTTAAAGCATCTCAACACCTTACGTAAATGCTTATCGACACGATTCCTGCCAGGTTTTTTCCGCAACTTATATTTAAACCTCAAGTATGACGATAAATTGAAATCTGGTTGGCTTCCAAAAGATACGGTATACAGACTGTGTGGCCAAAATTTGATAAGATTTGATCCAGATTTAATAGAACCTTTGCTATCAATATGGCAAGCATTTGATGGATCTAATGTTGAATACAAAACATTTGTACATGTTATTAATTATAGAGTGCCGTCGCCAGATATACCGAAAATACTAGATCTCCCAGAATCCTGTCTCGACTTTGAGACCACTTATAAAGAGATGACAAAACCTGGACAGGAACCAGACACTAGTCGTATGGCTGGACTTCCATCAGGAAGATATTTTGATTTAGATTACCCTGTTACACCCGAGCGATGTTGCAAAGCTGATCGAACGTGTCTTCCCCACGAATCTGATATGAAAGCTTGCTTAAGTCCAAGTATCCTAACACTTTACAATGTAAATCATCGGGATATGTACGCTAAACGTGAGCCTCATATAGTAAGAAGAGTATTTGAAAATGCTGGAATAGCACTGAGTGATGAAAAGTTTAATGATATCTGGGAAAAAGCTAAAAAATATCACTCTGATGGTTGGGTTTGCTATGAAACATTTAGACAAGCTCTTGAGTCTAATGATGATAGAGAAAAAAATAATGAGCCATAAAAATGTTGTATTTATGAATTTGATAATAGTTTTTACAAATTGATTATTATTACAAATTTGACAGGTGATGAGATACCAAATAAAAATTTAAATACTGATGAATTGGTTTCTTTATTGAATTATGATTCACAATTTCATTTTCTATGATATGTTTTATTATGTGGAATGTAACAGCACGATCAAATAATTTGATCTTGAATACAGAAATCAGTGATACATGAAACTTAATAGTATTGTATTCATAATTTTGTATTTAAGCTTTAAGGAAATCTTGGAAAGCCTGTTGGTATTTGCCATTGGGGTCATAAAAAGACACAAGCTCATTCCAAATTTCTGGATGTTTCTCCTTAAGTTCTCTAGCAATCGCTTTTCCTGCTTGCTTCTGTCTATCAGTACATTTGGCGCAACGTGTTTCCAATGCTTCTGGTAGGTGGTCTGAAATAATACAATAAATTAATGAGTAAAAATGCACTTTAGAAGCACTAAACGCATTTTTCTAAGATTAAGTCAAAAATCGATAACATAACGCAAAATATAATAAATTACTTAAAACAGGGTTAACAGAGCTTAAAAAATTATGGAATTATGTTATTGGCCCAGGTTACACGTACAATCAAAGATTGTGATTTCTGTATCTTTCAAATAATTATAACTATAACGTTTGCGTGGGATCATTTCCCGCGTAAATCTCAATCCCCTGAAAATCCTAATCACCTAGCGATATGAAGAAATATACTTTACAACCTATTCTCATATCTAACAAACACACACAAAACCCCGTGACAAGAGATTTTTATACATTAGATTATGGGCGAGAAATCACAAGTTTTAATTTTACGAGTAACCTACGCCAGTCGTATAGGTAATCTATGCTCATGTTTGTGGGCAAACTTAGAGCAAATTTTACTATGGGGTTTCGCAAAAATTAAATTTTATATAATAACTAGGAAATCGCTATTGCTTCACTTCGGGAAAACTAGTAAAAAAAATATATAATATAGCCTATGTCGCCCGGGGATAGTGTAGCTTCCCAACACAGAAAGAATTTTTGAAATCGGTTCGGTAGTTTCGGAGGCTATTCAATGCAAACAAACAATCAAATCTTTCCTCTTTATAATATTAGTAGAGCGTGGTATATACAATTTCAAAATGTCATAATAATATTTTCATTCACAATGGCATCGTAGTGACTAAATACTCTGTGATTGGCACTAGACAAAAATAAAGAATGTTGGAATGTATTATACTTCAAAGTGTCACCTGTTGGATTAAGTAAGGTAAAGTATTAATAATCTTCAATATCACGTTAATTTTCTCATTTAAATAACCAATACTTAAAAAAATGGCACTAATAAAAACACAAAATATGAGTGGTAAAGGGAATGCTGGAAAGTACACTGATAGATTTCCAAGAATATACGCTGCAGGAATCAGAAGCAAACAGCCGGATTTACGAGTGGTAGATTGTTTAAATTACTCTAATGTCTCAATGTCCGTAAATAACACCGAAAATAAAAATATACAATTCACGATTTTACCACGCGAGCAACCTAAAGCTTCTAGAGATATGCGAAATGCAGGTCCGTTTACTGAAAGTTCGCAGTTGATAAATCCTCCAGTGATGACAAATTTTAAGACTATAGTTGAAGATTTAAAGAACACCGTTTATAAATCTTATTGGAATAGCCAAGTTGGAAGGAAAGTAGATTTGTCATACTGTATTCCTCCAGATCTGGACATTAATAAAACAATGTTCGGAAAAAGTACCAAAACCTGTGGCAATCTGTATGATATAGTGTTGCCAAATAGGTGTTTAAGTCCCGTGAAGAAATCGTCAAAATCTCCAGGATATCAACACCAACGAAACTATTGCAAAGATTCATTCGATCCAGATATAATTAATGGCGTTAAATCAAATGCTGATAGAGGTGGCAATAGCAAGCTTGTTAAATGTTGTTTAACAGATGACAGTATTTACATGGGAAATTCTCTAAAGAAACCTATACCTACAGCCCAACGAAATTTTCAACTAAGACATAATGCTGAGCTTGAAACGTGTTTAACTCCAAATAATAATATAAATCGTGTATCTAAAGGACATGCATTTGGTAAACTGGAGCCGAAAGATAGCAAAAATGCTTTGAGTTGTTTGACGTATTGCGAATTGAATCCTGAAAGAGATATTTTTTATAAATGTTTGGCGCACTTGAATACACTTAGAAAATGTTTATCAAAAAGATTTGATGGACCTTATTTTCGGAACTTCTACTTACAGTTAAGATATTTAGACAAGTCTTTGAGTGGTTGGCTACCAAAGGAGCTTATTTATCGGTCATGTACAACAAAATTTATACGTTTTACTCCAGGCCTTATTGAGCCACTGCTAAATATGTGGGGAGCTATTAATGGTACAAATATAGAATATAAAACGTTCATTAATGTCATTAACTTCAGAGAGCCATTACCAGATCTTCCTAAAGTTAGAGATATTTCTCCAGAATGTGCCCATTTCAGGACAACATATAAAGAAATGGTAAAGCCGCATGAACCAAACAATTCTTGTAGGGCTGGAATCCCTTCGGGAAGATACTTTGACAAAGTTTATCCCGTAACACCCGATGGTTGTTGTAAGGCTGACAGAAGTTATCTACCCCAAGAATCTGATGCTAAGTCTTGTCTTTCGCCTAGCATATTCACTCAATTAGGGGTAAGTCATCGTGACATGTATACTGAAAGGAGCCCAGAAAATGTCAAAAGAGTATTTCAGGCTGCTGGGGAAGATATAAACGAACATATGTTTAATATAATATGGGATTATGCTACTAAGTATCATCCCAAAGGGCTAGTATCATATGAAACTTTTCGTCGTGCTCTGAATGAATATAATAGTAAGCTAGTTGGTTGTATGTAAGGAACATTAGAGCCTAGATGAGTACGACAAACAATAATATAAGTAAGCGTATATTTATTTCTAATAATTATTATACTGTGAATTTATTAACACTAAGTTTTATTTTCAATGTAGTAGGTAACTGTATATTTGAAGGTATTTATTTAAATAATTAAATAAAAATAAAAAGGTACCTTTAAGTCTTTTAGCTTCGGGAGTACATGGACCTTTGTTCAATAGACACTTGGAGTAGGCACCCAACAGTCTTTCATTTTGCAAAACTTCAGAATAGTCAAAGTTGTCGTTGGAGGAATCGTAGGTTTCTTGAGCGAATGCCGAAACGGCAATACACAAAACAAAAATTGCAATCTTCATGTTTAACAACTTGATGTGTTCTATGAGAAGATCAAATCAGAACAGTCGCTGTTAGAAACATTACGCAGTTTATATATCGGAAATAAGCTCAATAATTCATGTGGATTCTCAGAAAGGAAGGCAAGACGTGAATATGTGATAATTGTTGTCCACTGGACATTATCCTTGGTAATACCTATCAGTGCATTATAGTACGCGCAATCATCTAAATCAACCTGATTGGATCGAAGTTAATTCTTACAAGTCAATTATACACGGTAATTTGCGCATTGTAAACAGTATCACATAATACATTTCACGTCATATTCCATTAATTCATCATTGCAATCTTAATAAACGTTGTACTTTATGGAGTATTTTATTATATTTCATGTTTTATTTTATAAATATGGAACTAGCAGGTTAAGCTATTCTGCGATATGATTATCCACATATTTTAATATCGAATTAAGTAAAGCTAAGTAGGTATGAAAAATAACTGTCCCTTCATGCACAAGTGCTATAGGAAAAAGATGGGGATAATATCGTGACCCTACTAATAGGATCACGAGGACTGGGTGGTATAAGTTTTGTCATAAAGTAACCAAGGGACTTTTGGTCTAGGGGAGAAGGGACAAACTCCTCATTCTCCTTTTTAACGCATAACTTAAAATAATATGGTTAAAAGTGTGCATGTACTGGTATGTTTACAAAATAGGAGGTTGCCCTTCCTCCTCAGTACACCCATGGATGTATAACCTCTTACACCTTTTATTTTTTTTGTAATATGTATTATTGTGTATCAATTGAAAAAAAGAAGCATTATAAGGTCAATCAATAATTACTATGAATTAAATTAGTTCCAATACTTCCAATAGCTAATACAATGGAAGTATTGCAACGTTTTCACTCTTTTGCATAGCAATAAATACTAGACTAGTAAGTCAAACACCAAAAATATTTTTTATACTTATAATTAAAATACTATCAGTAAAGAAAAAATAATTTAATTAAATCTAAGGCGGCTCACTTTCTTTCTATAAATTATTACAGTTATTACTATGAACTAATTTCCAGTCACTAAGAAGTTATACAGCGCTTCCCGGTTCAGTTGTGTCGGGTCATATTTATCCAAAAGCTCCGCGAAGCGAAGTTCGCTCTTCGCTCGTATTCCGAGAAGCAGTTTTCGTACCACCACTTTCTGTTTGGTTGAACACCGGCCGCAAGCGGTTTGTATGGTCTCTGGTAAGACACCTGGAAGGATAAGATACATTAAAATTAATTCAATAATATACATTAAAATCAAAGAAATGACGCTACACACTTGTACCCCTACACTAAATGTGGCTGCATACGTAACGTGGACGAGACTGCGACGGGACGTGGACGGGGCATAATATACGTACGTGTACTTTCCCGTCCTGTGGGCTTAGTGCGAGTTTTACATGACATAACGGGCTCGTTAACGTAAAGGAAAGTCAGCTATGCTATTGGCCACCGATGCATTTCTTTTAAATTCTTTTCACTGCCGCCAAATCGGTAGCCAATAGCATAGCTGACTTTCCTTTACGTTAGCGAGCCCGTTGTGTCACGTAAAACTCGCACTAAGCCCACTGTGCGTGCCTCTGTGGCTACCGTTTACATTTTCTATGACATGATATTGTTTCAAAAATTTCACGTCCCGTCCCGTACGAGGTAAAAACACGTTACGCATGCATCGACCTTAAGATTCTCTGCATCGTGGGTACCATAGATAGACAAAACACAAAAACAAGGACACACACTCGAACCAAGAACTGAAAAAACATCATTTCAACGACATGTACGGCGCGGTCCGGTATGGTAACCAATACGCCTATCGAATCGGGTCGTCAAAAAATATCCTACAAATATCATCAAAGCAAAATTTTGTAACCTACAAATATTATCAATGCGAACGTTTTGCTGTTTGAAAATTTGTATTTTATCATCATCACTAACACTAACCGTTGTACAGTTTATGATGAAATTTGATACACAGACCACGTATAGGAGTCGGACATCGTACAGATAGTATCCCAATTGTATGGTGCCTTTGAATAATAATAGACCTTTAAATGAATGGAACCAAGACATAAGTAAATCTGCAAAATAATATTTCGAGGTCAGATAGAATAAACAATTATGAGCTGTGATAATAAAATTAATGATTCAAAGTTGCTACAACTTATCTTTATTTGCTAGTAATTTTGTTTAAATGACAAATTAGTATAAATTTTAAAAATAAAAAAACCCGCCTTATATCAAAAAAACCTTATGGTGAGCCCTTTAATATGATATCCATATTGCATTATTTGATTTATTTTTATTTTTTGATACTTCAAGCAATGGCATCTCACAGCCAATATATTTGTTTTTTGTACACTTATCTAAGAATACTTGGGTTATCAAGACAAATCTAACGATATCTTAATTATAAACATTCGTTCAGCGGTTTGGAAGATGTTACCTAATAAAGAATATTAGGTACATACATACATATCTACATACAAACATACATACATACATACATACATAGAAGATACGCGCGAAAAACATAACCTTTCCTGGTAAAAAAATAAGTATCACACTGCAGTTTCCTTGTGATTCAGAGGATTTAAGGTACAGCGCAGATTGCTTGAAAGGTGACAGCTCATTCTAAGTGTCTAAAGTTCTATTGTATTCGAAGGTATCATATTCACAAGGATATCTAACGATAGCAACAGGAACCAGCTCAAAAAACAGTTTAACGTGTGGTCCTAAATTTCTCTTTATATTCCTGTATCCTAAGCTTCTCTCTGTTTAACTGTATCCTAAGTTTCTCTCTGCATTCAAGTAATCTTCTTCTTGTATTTGTTTTCTTCTCTGTGTATTGTCGGAGAGGTAACTCTGCACACCTCAAGTGACTAAAATTGACGAACAAGGGCCTCACATTGACAACGCCTACTGATATCTAATGACGACAGCGACCGACAGTTCAACGTAAGATCCTAAGCCTCTCTGTATTGCTGTATCCTAACTAAGCTTCTCACTGTATTCGTGTGATCGTAAGTTACTTCTATTTATTGTCTTCCCTGTGTAATGACGGATAGATTACTACTCAAGCCAAGTTCCAAAGGCCTCACATTCACGAGGCTTACTGATATCTAACTAAAACAGATTCTGATAGTTTAACGGGTAATCCTAAGTCTCTGTATCCCTGTAACCTAAGCTTCTCACTGGTAGTAGGTATATCTACTTACGTTTAAAATTCTTCCCATCTTTAGTGCACGGGCCCTTCTCCATGACGCACTTGTAGTACGCCAACAAGATCCTTTCATTCTGTATGATGGAGTCAGCGTTGAAGTTGTCATAACGGTTGGGCTGCTGCTGTTGGGCGGAGTTTGATACCACCACCGTCAGCGCACATACACATAGCAGCCAAGTACGCATTTTGATCTGGAATATTATAAAATAAATAGATATTTTGTTTTTCAAATTAGCACAGACATTTTCAAATTTTACTTTGCTCTAGTCTCCCTTGATATATCTTTGCTTAGTCTCTAAAGCTGGCCATACACGATCAAGTGTACTCGTCAAGTTTGCAGTTTGACTTGACGCGGCATCCAGTTTGTATGAGATAGCTATATAGCTATATAGCCATACCATGGCCATACGCCGTCTTTACTGAATATTTTCAAGTCCGCTGCAAACTTGACAATTATATTTGATCGTGTATGGCCAGCATTACTCTTTACCGAAAAGACAAGATATGTCTTTTCGGTTATCGATAATTTAATTGGAGACGACCATGAGACGACATAACAGAACTGTACCCATCAATTTTAATTTTCATGATTGTTTAGTTAAGTTTGTTTGCTTATAAAGGTAGAATAGGAATTAAGCTGCACCTACATCGAGAAACAATTTAATTAGATACAAAGAATAAGAGATACTCAGATGGTGTGCTTATAGTATTTTATGAATACTGCATCATGATTCATTGTATGTTTATCTCTTTGGAAGTGATGATGGACCTTCATGATTATAAAGCGTCATTGGTGTAACATTATATTATGGTAATTTTGTAATTAAGTCGTTCAATAAAAGCTATAAAAAGACCAAGATTAGAAACAGTCAAAGGACTAACCGCAGGTTCAGTAGTACTGACATACTTAAATTATAATATAATATGCAACCGTAGTATATGTAGCTAATGTGGTTATCCTCCATAACAGGTAGATCTTTACCGGTTACGGGTAATAGCTATTAGAATAAATTATAATAATTTCCTACTATTCTTTGTTGTTTGTCGTCTCTGAGGAAGTCAATGCAATGGCAAACGTGTTTCCTTCATTCAAATGAGTTTAAATCATGATATGAATAATGTTTCACATACTAACTGTACTGTATACCTTTACAGTTTAGGGGTTGTAATATTTGCCAGGTATTGTTTAATTATTTATTAGTTAGACTTCTTGCAATGATTTTAGAGATACGAGCACTAATTAGTCTGAATAAATTATTTATAATAATTTTTTTGAACTAAATTCAAGGTACAACAGCACTAAACCAATTCGTGGATAAATTATAATAGTAGACTTTGAACTCTTATTAGATTTGTTCTTGTATGAGGACATTAAACGTGAAATAAAAAGGATTTAAGGATAAAATATAAAAGATAATGTTAGTTAGTCATTCCAAGCGTTTTAACAATATTATAATCACATGGTAACTTATATTATACTTCTGAATACTTGAAACCAGTTACCGTACTTATTTAAAAATATAAATTATTTTTTTACAAAATGCAAATTACACAAAAATGTTAATTTCAAAATAATGTAAATTATGTGCGTTTTTTGCCGTTTCAATTTGATTTTTTTCTCCGTTTTTTTTTATCTTTTTTAATTTAAATACTTGTACACTTTTGTCTTGGAAACTATATAATCTAACACAAGTAACACATAAATGAAATAAATTAACGAGGATGCAATTAGTATAAATTTAAAAATAAAAAAACCCGCCTGCTATCAAAAAAGCTACCATGATACCTTTTTGAAATCCTGATGATGAGCTCATTAATTTGATACCCATATTGCATTATTTGATTTATTTTTATTTTTTGGTACTTTAAACAATGGCATCTCACAGCCACTATATTTCTTTTTTTTAATTCACTTATCTAAGAACACTTCGGTCATCAAGACGAATCCAAGAATATTTTGATTATATAAATCCGTTCAACGGTTTGGAAGATATGAGGTAATAAAGAATATTACATGCATACATACATACATACAAGATACGGGCGAAAAACAACCCTTCCTGGTAGTTGGGTAAAAAGACAAGAGACTAATAAAATTATATTAATAATGTTGTCTAATAGAATAATATTTAGGATTATTTAATTAAATTATGGATTTTATTTACGTAAAGTAACCGACCTAAACAAAAGTAATATTATTTAAAATAGTATTACTCGGTCCATGTTAAAAGAATCTGATACTTTATAATCGCGTGAAGAAACTAATGACGGCCGTTAAGTCGGCCGTACCATGACCGATACTTTCACGCTTAACGGCCTCTATCACTTTCTAACTAGACAATAAGTAAAAAATGTACTTACTTGAAGAAAGTGTCCTTCAGGTACGACGGTCAATGTCGGTATGGGAGCATCTCGGTTGGTGGGGTACACCTTGTACAAGAGAAATGTAATTCTCTAAAACCAGTCCATAGGAAGAGGTCGATGTAACGGACCGCATACAAAACACGACGCCAAGAATCGAAGAAAGCGGCTAAATCAAAAGCCGGTGCGTTTTTCGTTTATTTAAGGACATCCAGTTGGTTTAAAGGTTGGTTAAAAGCAAAT
Organism: Thymelicus lineola; assembly: GCA_963932265.1. Lineage (NCBI taxonomy): Eukaryota > Metazoa > Arthropoda > Insecta > Lepidoptera > Hesperiidae > Thymelicus > Thymelicus lineola. Next base: position 5,821,946 of record OZ010700.1, on the reverse strand, counting down.
AAATGTCGGTTTTTTTAGTCGGTCGTTTGGTGTCAGTGTATATATTTGTAATATTTAAATTCGAAAAAAATGTCTAAGTTTACGGTACGCGCACATAAAATAAATGCATGTGTACATTCAATGGTAAAAAAAATATCAGGCGATATATAAATTTTTCATGTTCATTCCGGACGTTTAAAGTTTGGAAGGTTTCTAAACTTAGACTCTTTAGACTCGTTTGCTGATAGTACCTATTTCTTATGGATCTACATATCGCATTAAATTTAATAGATTGAAGCAATGCCGTTACAATATTTTAATTACGTTTCTTATATTTTAAATTGCTTCAGTGATATGATAATACAAACTGGATCAATAAAATTAATAAATACTTGATTCTTAACGGAGTTTAACTGATGCACCCAATCAAATCCGGTTTGGGACAAAATATATAACTTAAGCTACTGTTTGAACGTTTATTGCATTTACAGATTTTAATTATGAGGATTAAATAATAATTATAATATAAATAATTCGTTATCGCAGCCCCTAAGTGTCCCACAGCTGGGCTAGAATTTCCTTTCCTTCCTCAATATGAAGGGCACAGACCTTAGCCTACCACGCTGGCCAAGTGCTGATGTGCAGACTTCACACACTTGATACTTTTCTTCTTAGAAGTAAAGTGATTTAATTTCTACTATAACATGCACATAACTTTGAAAATTAGAGACAGTACGTGCTGAATTTGACCCCCGACGAATGATACGTAACGATAGAATAAATAAGCATAAGGCCAAACAATACCAAATTTTAAAATCGGAATTGTTGAAGACAAGGCTTCAACAACTAAAGGCCCTATTTGCCCACTAAAGTGCAAGGAACTCTTCTATTATCGTGGTCTAGTGGAGCATAAAGCACGATGCTAAAGTGCGGTTAATTACCGACCCTAGTGTTGGAAGTCGTTTTGCCATCCGAAGGCCTGCGACATGGCTCAAAGCTATCTTGTAACCGGGAACAACGGCCTAACGAGGCCTTCGAAGTATCCCGATGTTGCTTAACTCAGTCTATCATTGTCCCGCACGAGTCACAGTATATTGTTCTAACAAACAACGTTATCATTGTATTGTAACTAGGCGTTAACAAGTTAATAGTTTAAAAATGAAATAAACGGTTTTATAGCACTATAATACTAATTGTAAGGACTAAAGAAAAATAATTGTTACCGTACTGTTAACTGTTAAGGAGTTCCCCCGTCTGGAGTCAACTCTAAAAGTATTATCAGGTCATGGTTATCGTAATAATGTATTGTCATCGGAACCATAGCAATATGCAAAATTTCAACTTCGTAGGATGAAAGGAAGTAAGTAATTCTAACAGCTTGCAAGATTTGACCCAAACAAACAGGGCAAGCTAAATAAAACCGTTTAAAAATATCACAACATTAAAAAATCAGCTCTCTGCCGAAACCAGTTTGTATGTGATCTTATTTTCGATTCAATCCTTGGTAAAAATTCACCTCTCAAAGCTTTTAAAACTTTGTCTGCTTTGGCGAAAGGACTCCTTCAATACAAGCCAACTTTCTTTTAACTTGCATATACATTTTGTCTCATCAGTATCATTAATTAATCCAGACGGTTTAAATAAAGTCAAGTTCCAGTTACAGTTCCCTATCTAGCTAGTGTGTTTTAGGTGCATAGACAGATAATTGATAAGCAAAACAAAAATAAATCTACTGGCTCTTAGGCAGACAACCTTGTAAAGCTTTTTCCTAATTCTACGTTTTATTCACAAAATAAGGTTGTATGATACAACCTTATTTTGTACCTTAGTTTGTAATAAGGTTGTATGATACAACCTTATTTTGTACCACATATAACTTTTATCTGGTATTAAATAATCTGGCAAGAATTGTATGTGGTGTCGAACTAACGTAATAAATAATGAATAAGTATATTATTTAATATGGACGTATGACATGCTCTACAGTCAAAATTGGACCGTAATTAATTTTGTCAAAGGGTTACTTCACATTTGCACTTTGAAAGTATTTTTTTCAAACAAATGTTAGGTTGTACATTTTTTTTTATTAAAAGTCATTAACCGACCGGTTCACAATTCGACTGTGTTGTTGTATGTTTGTTGTTACCTCATAACTTTTTAATGGGTCTACCGATTTTGATGATTCTTTTTATGTTCGAAAACTGGTGCTTGTCATGTGATCCCATTTAAAATTGAGCGAGATCTGACAAGTAATTTTTGAGTTATCCATAATTTTTGATTTTTTAATTTACATAATTATATTATTATCTACTAATTACTAACTATAGGCACAAAAGTTTTGCGTCCAGACACAAATCTATTGCTTGTTAAATTATGTGTAAATGTTAAATTAAAAAGAACACATTAAACATACACATTAATATTTATATGTTATACAGGTGACTTTTAACTCCAATTACAAGTAAATAACGATTAAATACAATTATAAAGTCATTCATAAAATTGTTCCAACATGATATGAATATAATGCATCAATTAATAATTTTTTTTAATCTTTTAAGAGCTTTTCAACTTGTGTTGAAACAATTCTTATGAAGTTTTGCAAAAATCTTTGCTTCAACTTAATTATTAGTATCTATCTGCAATCATGGACCTTGCGGTTATTTTTTGCCTTTAATATAGGTGATAATAAACTTTCCTTCTTTCTTATAGAAGATTTTTTTGTGAATAATCTATACTAATATTATAAAGCTGAAGAGTTTGATTGGTTGAATGCGCTATTCTCAGGAAATACTGCTTCGAATTGAATTTTTTTTTGTGTTTGATAGTCCATTTGTCGAGGAAGGGTATAGGCTATATAACATCATATATTTTAGTACTTAATTAGTTTTATCCACAAATTAATACGGGTGAAACTGCGGAGCACAGCTAGTCTTTCATAAAATATACAATAACTGTAAGACACAAATGTAATCTTCTTTTTTAAAAATAAGAAATTTAACCATAAGTAACAAAAAATATTAAATTAATTTCTTTTTCTGTTTTCGATATACATTCTTTTAGTTTTAACTAAATTAAGAATTTGTGTTAAAGGCATATACCGCCGACTTATGATTTGTAATGTTTTCGTATATTTATTTTTTTCTTTTTCCGTGCAGTTATTACATGATGTGTTGATCATTTCTAAGACGTCATCTGAAATTATAAATAGGTACGTTATTAATATAATTTTAAATGTAAACCAACGTTGACTTTACTTGAAATGCCGTCAACTTTATTCATCTGGGTTAATTCATCCAGTTGTTTTAAGTCTGCTTTTAATAAGTAGACTTTATTCACCTATGCACCCAGGTGAAAAAGTCTACTGACCGAGGTAGAGACAAACGCGTACAATAAAGGACTATTCTTGGGAACTAGCATTACAGAACGAATGTACGCATCGTTGGTCCCAGCTTATCTTTTATTAAACTCATCACGAAAATAATTCTCAAACCAAAATCATGATCTGACTATGAAAATAACAATTATCCTTACATTTTATTTCCTTGTCCTCAGACGTTACACAGTTACTGTCGTCAAGAACACAGTCGTAGAATATCCTGGATCTCGTATCGTTTGATAACATAGCATCAACATCAAACTTATCATAATTGTGTTTCTTACTGCGACTGTAATTAAGGTGTATGAAAAATATAATAAGAGCACAATATTTCCGCATTTTAGATCAATTGCCTGCATGTGCTATGGCGCTTGACTACTATATTTATGAAGTCATGAAGTATTGTTTGACTTCATAACCGGAGGGCCTATTCGAAGGAACAATCGACGATTGTTCTTTTACAAAACCATAAAAAGAGAAGTCAGAATATTTAACACTAATCATAATAATATGCCTTTGGCACTTTATCGTCGATACGTCCAAAAATATACGAGTAATGCGAAATATTTTTGAAGTTATACTTCTTTTGGCGCGATGGTGAAAAATGATGAGAGTGAATTTCTACGATGCGCGCGCACACCGACACCTAAATTCTGCATCGTGAAGTTAGCTCAATTCTGTATTTTTTCTGTATGCAAAAAAGTTTTCACAGTATTTACCTCATTACAAACGATTTTATAATCGATTGAATTGATTCATAATAATCGATTGATGGAATATAATAATATATTTTATGTATTATTTGTTAATTATAATTATAATATTAATTTATTTCTTACATGTTTTCGTATTCCATACATATTAAAACTATGTAATATATTTAGAATTACCATTCAATCGTTACGCTAATTTTATTAAATTACATTTCGAATATTTTGACATCGATTAATCGATTGACAACAAAGATGATGTAATCCCTAATAATGTCATTTTGGTAACCATAGTATTTATAAATAACACCACTGTACTGTCATATTTGTCATCGATCTTTCATGTTTCTACGCGTGGTTTTTTGTATTTTTCTATTAAATATTTTCAGCGTACCTATTTGGAGTCCTATTTACTATTGAAACTCATCGACACGCACACAGTTATTTTAATTTACTGTTGTATTCGATTTCGTACTTGTGTTTTGGTGAATGTGTTTTCGCAGTTTCGATACAATTTCTGGCAAACCAATACTATATGAATATGGACTACTTAATCGCCTGTTTTGTGACTGACAAAGGTTCAGAATAAGTCCTGAACACTGGATAACGTACCCTATACATCTTTAGAAGATCAGTAGTTTGCTGTGGCCATACTTACAATGAGTATGTTATGGTATCTTGATTGGGCAAGGTACCAACGAAATATAGCGCCTCCTGCACAACTAGACGAAATATTAATATAAATGATAACTAATAAAATCTCTTGAAATATGCAATAGCTTTTATTATACAACATTTTATGACATTCGTTTTGGGTAAAAACCATTTAAGTAGTAGATAGTATAATAGACACCCGCCAACTTAGTTTTAACCATTAAACTCGTAGATTCTATTGGCAAGTCACGTATTAATTTTGGGATTTTATTATAGAAATGTACACCAAGCCCTATGAAAGATCGTTGCACTTTACTTTGGCGGAACGAAGGCGTAATTAATTGATACATTCTTTTTGTTTGGCGATTAGGTATTAATATCAAAATTTTGTTTATACGCGTTTATATTCTTCCTTATAAAAACTACATTATTAATTTATTAAGTTGGTTAACCTTAACTGTGTGTTGTAATGTTTAGTTTGTACGATTCCCTAACATGAAATATTACATGTTTCTTCTGATGTATATAAATATTATTTACTAGGTTGATCCAAAAGTAACGATAGTAAAAATGATACACGTTCAAATAAAATAATGTATTATTTTACAGTCTCCTAACTAATCAGTTCACATTCTCGGTAGTTATATTAAAATTACAACAAATTGAATTGCTTTAAATTGGGTTGGCATACGAATGATCCAAACGCACGCCTAATGATAAATAATCACTATCGGACGAACATGAATCATCAAAACTGCTCTCAGATTCCGTATCACACTCGTCTTTCAATTCTATAATAAATTTATTAATTTCCGCGTCTAAGCTTCCATCCATTTTACAAAACTTATCCTCAATATGTCGCACATGTTTTATACGCAGTCGGGTTTTTTGTATTTTTTAATTTTTTTTACGTAACGTACGTACCACGGAACACAGAGACAAGAGGTGGAAGTGCGAAGTAGGCGGGGCACAGCGACGCAAGTAAGCGTAGCTCCGCAGCTCCGCTTACTTGCCCGCATAACATATCTGTCACTGAGCTGCGTCGGTTGTGCATTACATAAATTAAAATTTGACTTAAATTATTAATATGCCTTATTGTGCAAATTTGGGTGCAAAAATGATTGCAGAACTAAGAATTTATTTAATGGCAGTGTTTCATACCACAGCCACCCACAGCTAAGCCTAGTTTTATATTTATTTTGTATTAATTCAAATTCAAAACATAAAACTAAAGGAAATAATATATTTTTATGATCAAAAAGCTACTCTATTTACACGGCAATAAGGTTATTTTTATGTTTTAAATGGTATTGCTACTCGACTATTGTTTTCCAGAACATTCTTTGAAAACATTCTTTGCTACTCGGGAAGGGATGGGATAAATTTATCGATATCAGTGTGTTGTAATTTTATTTACGATGTAATACTATACGACCAAGACCCGACTGATTAGGGTTTAAATGGCTATTTATAGAGAAAATATCTTCGTATATAACCTATAGTTAACACATATAAATAGTTAATGCCAGTTGGCAATCTCTAACAGTCAACTTGGTCAATATTATAATATTATTATGAATAATTATAATAATTATTTGAATATTATACTTATTTTGGTTTCTATACTTCTTAGATTTCCTATAGAATAGAGAAAAGCATAGAGAAAAGAAGACTGGCTTAAAAGTACTGGGCGGATCAATTGGTTCCCAGTAAAATCTAGTACCATGCTCAGAGCATTTTTTACAAGAAGAATTCATAGTTTCAGTGACCGTCAATACAGTTTCCGCCACGGCAGATCAGCTGGTGATCTTTTAGTATATCGTACTCATTGCTGGGCAGAAGCAAAAAGGCTGTAAGTTTGGATGTTGCAAAGGCGCTCAAGAAATTTTTGGACTAGCGGTCACCCATCCAACTACCGACCGCGCCCGCTTTTGCTTAACTTCTTCGATCGCTTAGGATCGACGCAATCCGCCGGGCTATGAGAGCTTCAAAGCTAGGAAATATAATTCCACGAAAATAAAGGTGTTTAAACTATTCCTTGGCGGCACTAGATGGCGCAATTGGTTCTACTACTAAACGTTGTAGGTCGAACAAAAGGAGAATGCCCATTTAGTATGGAGAAATGTACTGACCTTAACATTTTTGTGTCTTGATAAAAATACCTTCAATTGATTATGTTATCTTAATAAATTACACATACTAACTTTAGTCAATGTAGGAAATACGAGATTTTCAACAAAATTAGTTTGAATTTAGGTTATAGTAAACTCACAGTAATATGGAGCCTATGCCGGCGTATTAAAGTCGATTGCGTATGTAATGTCGTTCTTTTAAGTTTCAAATTCATTTGACAGTCCCAAAACGCCATGTAGTTTATAATGTATTATAATCACAGAACACTATTACTCCTGGCTGATTATAATAATTTTCTAATTCATTTGACAGTCCCCTTAAGTCATCTAGTTTGTTGTATCATAAAATCATAATGGAATCAATGCAACCTATTGGCCCGAAGGATCTTAAAATATTTCTGATTGGCCCTTATCCAAACATAAATGGCCCAATGGTTTTCTTTTGTAAAACGGAAGTAAAGTTACTAATTAATTTCAGAAAATTATTCTCAAAGAGGATTTTTTTAGGAAATACGGTATATACATACTTGAAATATTTTAATTTAATTTTTTGTGCAAAAATCATTGTGACACAATAATTTTTTTGAGAGTACTGGCTATGGGCATTCTTTTTTACCTTTTTTGTATAACGTTAAGGTTGAAATTCATCCTAATTCACATCATTGTTTTTACAGCTAAGGTACGTTGAGCTACATTGAAATTTCACTTATCGACATACTGTTTAGTTAGCTAACGTTAATAAAAAAAAGGGTGCGTGTACTTTTGTACGCGCGTAAGAAGTTATACTTCTTTGGCATGAAAAAAAATTCAAAAAACGGATAATTATTATAATATTAAAAACATTGTTCAAAATACAATATTCAAAAACGGCAATATTAAAAATAAAAATTAATTTACGAATCTCTATAGCCAAATTATATGTGTTAAGCGCCATCTGTGATTAATTTTGTAGTATATTTTAATATTACTTTGCTACGTATTGTAATAGTTCTCGTAATAGAACATAGATGGTGTTTTTACAATTGCAAAAACAAATCAATAGGGATGTTGACTAATTTTAGGATTCAATTTTATTTTATAGATATGCCCTTAATATTCACGAAAAAAATATTATAAAAATAATAATCTTCAATTTAAAAACAAAAATTGATAAATAAAAATCATTATCAAATTTCCCACCAAAAACGTCACGTGACGTCACTAAACGATATTCAATACTATCTGTCTGCTAAGTTTGCTGAATTTCCATATAAAATTGTTCCAATGACGTAATATTCTCAAAATGGCGTTTGAGGTCACGTGTCAGTGAGTACAATTTTTAACATTTTAAATTAATGATATTGTGATTGATTTCAATAAAAGTATCATATTTTAGGCCTTTAAATGTTACCACTAATATTTTAGACATAAATTTATATTAATTTATAATTAGTGTCAACATCCCAATTGTAAATCTTTTTTTTGTGTTCTTATATATTTTTTTCAACTGAATCAATGATAGGTCTATTACACACAAAAAGGTTTTATTAACGTAAAAATATGACAACACAGTAAAAATATACAATCATTAATCATTATGGCAATTTTTTTGAAGTTATACTTCTTTTGGCGCGATGGTGAAAAATGATGAGAGTGAATTTCTACGATGCGCGCGCACACCGACACCTAAATTCTGCATCGTGAAGTTAGCTCAATTCTGTATTTTTTCTGTATGCAAAAAAGTTTTCACAGTATTTACCTCATTACAAACGATTTTATAATCGATTGAATTGATTCATAATAATCGATTGATGGAATATAATAATATATTTTATGTATTATTTGTTAATTATAATTATAATATTAATTTATTTCTTACATGTTTTCGTATTCCATACATATTAAAACTATGTAATATATTTAGAATTACCATTCAATCGTTACGCTAATTTTATTAAATTACATTTCGAATATTTTGACATCGATTAATCGATTGACAACAAAGATGATGTAATCCCTAATAATGTCATTTTGGTAACCATAGTATTTATAAATAACACCACTGTACTGTCATATTTGTCATCGATCTTTCATGTTTCTACGCGTGGTTTTTTGTATTTTTCTATTAAATATTTTCAGCGTACCTATTTGGAGTCCTATTTACTATTGAAACTCATCGACACGCACACAGTTATTTTAATTTACTGTTGTATTCGATTTCGTACTTGTGTTTTGGTGAATGTGTTTTCGCAGTTTCGATACAATTTCTGGCAAACCAATACTATATGAATATGGACTACTTAATCGCCTGTTTTGTGACTGACAAAGGTTCAGAATAAGTCCTGAACACTGGATAACGTACCCTATACATCTTTAGAAGATCAGTAGTTTGCTGTGGCCATACTTACAATGAGTATGTTATGGTATCTTGATTGGGCAAGGTACCAACGAAATATAGCGCCTCCTGCACAACTAGACGAAATATTAATATAAATGATAACTAATAAAATCTCTTGAAATATGCAATAGCTTTTATTATACAACATTTTATGACATTCGTTTTGGGTAAAAACCATTTAAGTAGTAGATAGTATAATAGACACCCGCCAACTTAGTTTTAACCATTAAACTCGTAGATTCTATTGGCAAGTCACGTATTAATTTTGGGATTTTATTATAGAAATGTACACCAAGCCCTATGAAAGATCGTTGCACTTTACTTTGGCGGAACGAAGGCGTAATTAATTGATACATTCTTTTTGTTTGGCGATTAGGTATTAATATCAAAATTTTGTTTATACGCGTTTATATTCTTCCTTATAAAAACTACATTATTAATTTATTAAGTTGGTTAACCTTAACTGTGTGTTGTAATGTTTAGTTTGTACGATTCCCTAACATGAAATATTACATGTTTCTTCTGATGTATATAAATATTATTTACTAGGTTGATCCAAAAGTAACGATAGTAAAAATGATACACGTTCAAATAAAATAATGTATTATTTTACAGTCTCCTAACTAATCAGTTCACATTCTCGGTAGTTATATTAAAATTACAACAAATTGAATTGCTTTAAATTGGGTTGGCATACGAATGATCCAAACGCACGCCTAATGATAAATAATCACTATCGGACGAACATGAATCATCAAAACTGCTCTCAGATTCCGTATCACACTCGTCTTTCAATTCTATAATAAATTTATTAATTTCCGCGTCTAAGCTTCCATCCATTTTACAAAACTTATCCTCAATATGTCGCACATGTTTTATACGCAGTCGGGTTTTTTGTATTTTTTAATTTTTTTTACGTAACGTACGTACCACGGAACACAGAGACAAGAGGTGGAAGTGCGAAGTAGGCGGGGCACAGCGACGCAAGTAAGCGTAGCTCCGCAGCTCCGCTTACTTGCCCGCATAACATATCTGTCACTGAGCTGCGTCGGTTGTGCATTACATAAATTAAAATTTGACTTAAATTATTAATATGCCTTATTGTGCAAATTTGGGTGCAAAAATGATTGCAGAACTAAGAATTTATTTAATGGCAGTGTTTCATACCACAGCCACCCACAGCTAAGCCTAGTTTTATATTTATTTTGTATTAATTCAAATTCAAAACATAAAACTAAAGGAAATAATATATTTTTATGATCAAAAAGCTACTCTATTTACACGGCAATAAGGTTATTTTTATGTTTTAAATGGTATTGCTACTCGACTATTGTTTTCCAGAACATTCTTTGAAAACATTCTTTGCTACTCGGGAAGGGATGGGATAAATTTATCGATATCAGTGTGTTGTAATTTTATTTACGATGTAATACTATACGACCAAGACCCGACTGATTAGGGTTTAAATGGCTATTTATAGAGAAAATATCTTCGTATATAACCTATAGTTAACACATATAAATAGTTAATGCCAGTTGGCAATCTCTAACAGTCAACTTGGTCAATATTATAATATTATTATGAATAATTATAATAATTATTTGAATATTATACTTATTTTGGTTTCTATACTTCTTAGATTTCCTATAGAATAGAGAAAAGCATAGAGAAAAGAAGACTGGCTTAAAAGTACTGGGCGGATCAATTGGTTCCCAGTAAAATCTAGTACCATGCTCAGAGCATTTTTTACAAGAAGAATTCATAGTTTCAGTGACCGTCAATACAGTTTCCGCCACGGCAGATCAGCTGGTGATCTTTTAGTATATCGTACTCATTGCTGGGCAGAAGCAAAAAGGCTGTAAGTTTGGATGTTGCAAAGGCGCTCAAGAAATTTTTGGACTAGCGGTCACCCATCCAACTACCGACCGCGCCCGCTTTTGCTTAACTTCTTCGATCGCTTAGGATCGACGCAATCCGCCGGGCTATGAGAGCTTCAAAGCTAGGAAATATAATTCCACGAAAATAAAGGTGTTTAAACTATTCCTTGGCGGCACTAGATGGCGCAATTGGTTCTACTACTAAACGTTGTAGGTCGAACAAAAGGAGAATGCCCATTTAGTATGGAGAAATGTACTGACCTTAACATTTTTGTGTCTTGATAAAAATACCTTCAATTGATTATGTTATCTTAATAAATTACACATACTAACTTTAGTCAATGTAGGAAATACGAGATTTTCAACAAAATTAGTTTGAATTTAGGTTATAGTAAACTCACAGTAATATGGAGCCTATGCCGGCGTATTAAAGTCGATTGCGTATGTAATGTCGTTCTTTTAAGTTTCAAATTCATTTGACAGTCCCAAAACGCCATGTAGTTTATAATGTATTATAATCACAGAACACTATTACTCCTGGCTGATTATAATAATTTTCTAATTCATTTGACAGTCCCCTTAAGTCATCTAGTTTGTTGTATCATAAAATCATAATGGAATCAATGCAACCTATTGGCCCGAAGGATCTTAAAATATTTCTGATTGGCCCTTATCCAAACATAAATGGCCCAATGGTTTTCTTTTGTAAAACGGAAGTAAAGTTACTAATTAATTTCAGAAAATTATTCTCAAAGAGGATTTTTTTAGGAAATACGGTATATACATACTTGAAATATTTTAATTTAATTTTTTGTGCAAAAATCATTGTGACACAATAATTTTTTTGAGAGTACTGGCTATGGGCATTCTTTTTTACCTTTTTTGTATAACGTTAAGGTTGAAATTCATCCTAATTCACATCATTGTTTTTACAGCTAAGGTACGTTGAGCTACATTGAAATTTCACTTATCGACATACTGTTTAGTTAGCTAACGTTAATAAAAAAAAGGGTGCGTGTACTTTTGTACGCGCGTAAGAAGTTATACTTCTTTGGCATGAAAAAAAATTCAAAAAACGGATAATTATTATAATATTAAAAACATTGTTCAAAATACAATATTCAAAAACGGCAATATTAAAAATAAAAATTAATTTACGAATCTCTATAGCCAAATTATATGTGTTAAGCGCCATCTGTGATTAATTTTGTAGTATATTTTAATATTACTTTGCTACGTATTGTAATAGTTCTCGTAATAGAACATAGATGGTGTTTTTACAATTGCAAAAACAAATCAATAGGGATGTTGACTAATTTTAGGATTCAATTTTATTTTATAGATATGCCCTTAATATTCACGAAAAAAATATTATAAAAATAATAATCTTCAATTTAAAAACAAAAATTGATAAATAAAAATCATTATCAAATTTCCCACCAAAAACGTCACGTGACGTCACTAAACGATATTCAATACTATCTGTCTGCTAAGTTTGCTGAATTTCCATATAAAATTGTTCCAATGACGTAATATTCTCAAAATGGCGTTTGAGGTCACGTGTCAGTGAGTACAATTTTTAACATTTTAAATTAATGATATTGTGATTGATTTCAATAAAAGTATCATATTTTAGGCCTTTAAATGTTACCACTAATATTTTAGACATAAATTTATATTAATTTATAATTAGTGTCAACATCCCAATTGTAAATCTTTTTTTTGTGTTCTTATATATTTTTTTCAACTGAATCAATGATAGGTCTATTACACACAAAAAGGTTTTATTAACGTAAAAATATGACAACACAGTAAAAATATACAATCATTAATCATTATGGCAATTTTTTTTTAATGCTATGAGCAGGCAAACGAGCAGACGGGTCACCTGATGGTAAGTGATCACCGCCGCCCATGGACATTAGCGACAGCAGAGGCGTCATCAACGCGTTGCCGGCCAAACAGATGACGATAGACCCGCTTCTTGAAGGACCCCATGTCATAGCCTGGAGGGAACACCGATGCAGGTAGCTTGTTCCACAGTTTAGGTACACGTGCGAGGTAGAAAATGACGTGAGAACCGGACTGTGGACGAACGCCAGGTATCCAGGTAGTGTTGGTGAAACCTGGTACGTGATGTGCGGTGACGAAAATCAACTGCAGGTATTAAGCCAAACAGTTCTTCAGAACATTCCCCATTGTACAGACGGTAGAATACACAGAGAGAGCCTACATCTCTCCTCAACTCAAGCGATTCCAATCCGTCTGTAAGCTTGGGATCGTCGACAAGACGAATAGCTCGCCGTTGAATTCGATTGAACGGATTCACTTGGCCAGCTGGGGCTCCGGCCCAAAGGTGGGAGCAGTACTCCATGTGTGGTCGAATTTGCGCCTTATAGAGCATCAACCTGTGCTTAGGCGTGAAGTACTTACTGCTTAGCTCTATTGAGCACTCCCAATTTCTTTGCGGCCAGTTTGAACAATGGCAATGAACCAAATATATTAATAAATATTTCAAATAAACTATTTTACATTCGTAGATTCTTCGAGTAGTGACTGAATAGGCACGTGAGTAACAAGTGGTTTGTGGTAGCTGAAATATGATATAAATGGTCTCGTTGAAACTGTAGATAAGTATCTTGTAAATACACCATCAATAGTGGTGCCATGCCGTGTTGTTGAAACTGAAGAGTCATTATTAATTAATAGATTTAAATCGTCATTAAAAAAAAGTTTTCACAGTATTTACCTTATAACAAACGATTTTATAATCGATTGAATCGATTGATAATGATCGATTGATGGAACATAATAATATATTTTATGTTTTATTTATTGATTATAATTATAATAATGATTTATTTTTTACATGTTTTCGTATTCCATATATATCAAAACTATGTAATATATTTATAATTACCATTCAATCGCTACGCAAATTTTATTAAATGATATTTCGAATATTTTGACATCGATTAATCGATTGACAACAAAGATGATGTAATCCCTAATAATGTCATTTTGGTAACCATAGTATTTATAAATAACACCACCACAGAGTACCTACGAACACCACTGTATTGTCATCGATCTTTCATCTTTCTACGCGTGTTCTTGTGTATTTTTACTATTAAATATTTTTAGCGTATTTGGAGTCCTATTTAAGTACTATTAAAACTCATCGACACGCACACAGTTATTTTAATTTTCTATTGTATTCGCTTTCGTACTTGTGTTTGGTGAATGTGTTTTCGCAGTTTCGCTACAATTTCTGGAAAACCAATACTATATGAATATGGACTCTTCAATCGCCTGTTTCGTGACTGACAAAGGTTCAGAATAAGTCCTGAGCACTGGATAATGTACCCTATACATCTTTAGAAGATCAGTAGGTTGCTGTGGCCATACTTACAATGAGTATATTATGATATCTTGATTGGGCAAGGTACCAACGAAATATAGCGCCTCCTGCACAACTAGACGAAATATTAATATATTATAATGATAACTAATAAAATCTCTTGAAATATGCAATAGCTTTTATTATACAACCTTTTTATGACATTCATTTTGGGTGAAAACCATTGAAGTAGTAGATAGTATAGTAGACACCCGCCAACTTAGTTTTAACCATTAAACTCGTAGTTTAAGTGTTAGGATTTTTGAGAAACTTTCATTTTTATTACGTTTGTAATGATTATATTCGTAGGTGTTTTATAGTAAGTGTAACATACATTATTAAATAGCACTGTGACACGAGTATGACATAATCATAACCTATAATTTCCTTAGTTGGCCATTGCTGGCAGCCGTAGCTAACTTCACGATGCAGAATTTAGGTGTCGGTGTGCGCGCGCATCGTAAAAATTCACTCTCATCATTTTTCTCCATCGCGCCAAAAGAAGTATAACTTCAAAAAGCTACGGCCACGTCTACGCCTTGTAATAGATATAAGCTTTCAAAATTTTGAGCACGTTTTCACATAGACACACACAAGTTGTACAAGAACAAGTACCAACATTACCTTGTAGTATACCAGTTTCGATAAATATCGATAATTGTCGATAACGCGGTAAAAGCACCACGCACATCCCTAGGCCTAATTAACCAAAAATATAACTTACCGCTATACATTTAAGGTTGATATTAGATTCCAGTCACGACATCTAGCGTTCAGAAGACGGAATTATTTAATCATTTTCCAATAAGATTGACATTGTAATACAACCAACTGCAATTCAATGTCAACCTTATTACTATTTATTAAGTATAGAATTATTTATTACGTAGAATATTGCCATCTAGCGGTGTATAGCGTGGTATAGCGGAACTTGAAAAGTATTATGATCTTAATTGATAAAGGTACTAAGTTCACTGAATATGACATTGAAAAATAAGAATTAACATCAAATATTGAAGTGAATTTTCAAACATAAATAGCAGGTTTCTCTGACTATTCGTAATTGACAACTAACAACCAATCAAAATATAAGTTTCTTAGTTGTAAGTAATACGATTATCCATTTACTTGTGTTTTTTTGGCTAGAACGGTTCCCATACTAATCAACACTTATACCATTTCCACCTCTTGTCTCTGTGTTCCGTGGTACGTACCTACGTTTGCCCAAAATTCTTCTGTATTTTCATTGAGCGACTCAGTTTCTTTTGTTTTTTGTATTTATAACACTATTTTCTATTTTAATTTTCAATATTATATTACATTGGTAGAAAATGCAAAAAATCGGGAGAAACGGTCGCTAAAACGGGATATCGGGAGACGATAACCAAAATCAGTAGATCTCCCGATAAATCGGGAACTTTTACAACACTCGTCACTTGACAGCAAGTAATGCTAATCTAATGGGAAGGTAATGACAGCTTGTCAGAGGTAAAATAACTGTGAACGGACTGTAGTAGTAAATAGTAACCGATACTTGTCTTTGGGACTAGGAGCACATTCTTTTTCTCTCCTTAATCTGTATTAAAGTTTAATGCCTGTCAGAAAATAAATTATTCTTCAACTGAACTGAATAAAATCTTTCATTCCCTCCCCCCCACAAAAACTGGTTTTACAGCATGGTATCGTAATAGTTCTCGTAATAGAACATAGATGGTGTTTTTACAATTGTAAAAACAGAAAAAAAAAGATTTACAATTGATTTGTTTTTGCAATTGTAAAAACACCATCTATGTTCTATTACGAGAACTATTACGATACGTAGCAAAGTAATATTAGAATATACTACAAAATTAATCACAGATGGCGCTTAACACATATAGTTTGGCTATAGAGATTCGTAAATTAAATTATTTCAAAATATTATTTCATTTTTATTTTTAGTATTGCTGTTTTTGAATATTGTATTTTGAACAATGTTTTTTTAATATTGTTTTTTGATTTTTTTTCATGTCAAAGAAGTATAACTTCTCACGCGCGTACATAAGTACACGCACCCTTTTTTTTTAATGCTATGAGCAGGCAAACGAGCAGACGGGTCACCTGATGGTAAGTGATCACCGCCGCCCATGGACATTAGCGACAGCAGAGGCGTCATCAACGCGTTGCCGGCCAAACAGATGACGATAGACCCGCTTCTTGAAGGACCCCATGTCATAGCCTGGAGGGAACACCGATGCAGGTAGCTTGTTCCACAGTTTAGGTACACGTGCGAGGTAGAAAATGACGTGAGAACCGGACTGTGGACGAACGCCAGGTATCCAGGTAGTGTTGGTGAAACCTGGTACGTGATGTGCGGTGACGAAAATCAACTGCAGGTATTAAGCCAAACAGTTCTTCAGAACATTCCCCATTGTACAGACGGTAGAATACACAGAGAGAGCCTACATCTCTCCTCAACTCAAGCGATTCCAATCCGTCTGTAAGCTTGGGATCGTCGACAAGACGAATAGCTCGCCGTTGAATTCGATTGAACGGATTCACTTGGCCAGCTGGGGCTCCGGCCCAAAGGTGGGAGCAGTACTCCATGTGTGGTCGAATTTGCGCCTTATAGAGCATCAACCTGTGCTTAGGCGTGAAGTACTTACTGCTTAGCTCTATTGAGCACTCCCAATTTCTTTGCGGCCAGTTTGAACAATGGCAATGAACCAAATATATTAATAAATATTTCAAATAAACTATTTTACATTCGTAGATTCTTCGAGTAGTGACTGAATAGGCACGTGAGTAACAAGTGGTTTGTGGTAGCTGAAATATGATATAAATGGTCTCGTTGAAACTGTAGATAAGTATCTTGTAAATACACCATCAATAGTGGTGCCATGCCGTGTTGTTGAAACTGAAGAGTCATTATTAATTAATAGATTTAAATCGTCATTAAAAAAAAGTTTTCACAGTATTTACCTTATAACAAACGATTTTATAATCGATTGAATCGATTGATAATGATCGATTGATGGAACATAATAATATATTTTATGTTTTATTTATTGATTATAATTATAATAATGATTTATTTTTTACATGTTTTCGTATTCCATATATATCAAAACTATGTAATATATTTATAATTACCATTCAATCGCTACGCAAATTTTATTAAATGATATTTCGAATATTTTGACATCGATTAATCGATTGACAACAAAGATGATGTAATCCCTAATAATGTCATTTTGGTAACCATAGTATTTATAAATAACACCACCACAGAGTACCTACGAACACCACTGTATTGTCATCGATCTTTCATCTTTCTACGCGTGTTCTTGTGTATTTTTACTATTAAATATTTTTAGCGTATTTGGAGTCCTATTTAAGTACTATTAAAACTCATCGACACGCACACAGTTATTTTAATTTTCTATTGTATTCGCTTTCGTACTTGTGTTTGGTGAATGTGTTTTCGCAGTTTCGCTACAATTTCTGGAAAACCAATACTATATGAATATGGACTCTTCAATCGCCTGTTTCGTGACTGACAAAGGTTCAGAATAAGTCCTGAGCACTGGATAATGTACCCTATACATCTTTAGAAGATCAGTAGGTTGCTGTGGCCATACTTACAATGAGTATATTATGATATCTTGATTGGGCAAGGTACCAACGAAATATAGCGCCTCCTGCACAACTAGACGAAATATTAATATATTATAATGATAACTAATAAAATCTCTTGAAATATGCAATAGCTTTTATTATACAACCTTTTTATGACATTCATTTTGGGTGAAAACCATTGAAGTAGTAGATAGTATAGTAGACACCCGCCAACTTAGTTTTAACCATTAAACTCGTAGTTTAAGTGTTAGGATTTTTGAGAAACTTTCATTTTTATTACGTTTGTAATGATTATATTCGTAGGTGTTTTATAGTAAGTGTAACATACATTATTAAATAGCACTGTGACACGAGTATGACATAATCATAACCTATAATTTCCTTAGTTGGCCATTGCTGGCAGCCGTAGCTAACTTCACGATGCAGAATTTAGGTGTCGGTGTGCGCGCGCATCGTAAAAATTCACTCTCATCATTTTTCTCCATCGCGCCAAAAGAAGTATAACTTCAAAAAGCTACGGCCACGTCTACGCCTTGTAATAGATATAAGCTTTCAAAATTTTGAGCACGTTTTCACATAGACACACACAAGTTGTACAAGAACAAGTACCAACATTACCTTGTAGTATACCAGTTTCGATAAATATCGATAATTGTCGATAACGCGGTAAAAGCACCACGCACATCCCTAGGCCTAATTAACCAAAAATATAACTTACCGCTATACATTTAAGGTTGATATTAGATTCCAGTCACGACATCTAGCGTTCAGAAGACGGAATTATTTAATCATTTTCCAATAAGATTGACATTGTAATACAACCAACTGCAATTCAATGTCAACCTTATTACTATTTATTAAGTATAGAATTATTTATTACGTAGAATATTGCCATCTAGCGGTGTATAGCGTGGTATAGCGGAACTTGAAAAGTATTATGATCTTAATTGATAAAGGTACTAAGTTCACTGAATATGACATTGAAAAATAAGAATTAACATCAAATATTGAAGTGAATTTTCAAACATAAATAGCAGGTTTCTCTGACTATTCGTAATTGACAACTAACAACCAATCAAAATATAAGTTTCTTAGTTGTAAGTAATACGATTATCCATTTACTTGTGTTTTTTTGGCTAGAACGGTTCCCATACTAATCAACACTTATACCATTTCCACCTCTTGTCTCTGTGTTCCGTGGTACGTACCTACGTTTGCCCAAAATTCTTCTGTATTTTCATTGAGCGACTCAGTTTCTTTTGTTTTTTGTATTTATAACACTATTTTCTATTTTAATTTTCAATATTATATTACATTGGTAGAAAATGCAAAAAATCGGGAGAAACGGTCGCTAAAACGGGATATCGGGAGACGATAACCAAAATCAGTAGATCTCCCGATAAATCGGGAACTTTTACAACACTCGTCACTTGACAGCAAGTAATGCTAATCTAATGGGAAGGTAATGACAGCTTGTCAGAGGTAAAATAACTGTGAACGGACTGTAGTAGTAAATAGTAACCGATACTTGTCTTTGGGACTAGGAGCACATTCTTTTTCTCTCCTTAATCTGTATTAAAGTTTAATGCCTGTCAGAAAATAAATTATTCTTCAACTGAACTGAATAAAATCTTTCATTCCCTCCCCCCCACAAAAACTGGTTTTACAGCATGGTATCGTAATAGTTCTCGTAATAGAACATAGATGGTGTTTTTACAATTGTAAAAACAGAAAAAAAAAGATTTACAATTGATTTGTTTTTGCAATTGTAAAAACACCATCTATGTTCTATTACGAGAACTATTACGATACGTAGCAAAGTAATATTAGAATATACTACAAAATTAATCACAGATGGCGCTTAACACATATAGTTTGGCTATAGAGATTCGTAAATTAAATTATTTCAAAATATTATTTCATTTTTATTTTTAGTATTGCTGTTTTTGAATATTGTATTTTGAACAATGTTTTTTTAATATTGTTTTTTGATTTTTTTTCATGTCAAAGAAGTATAACTTCTCACGCGCGTACATAAGTACACGCACCCTTTTTTTTTTAAACTCTTTTAAAATCTACATCCAACAATAATATCATGATACTATCATAATTGAGTTTCTACTTTAACTGTTCGGAGTTGCTTTTTTATTTTTATAGAAATAGCCGGCAAACGAACTGTCAAAAGATTTTTTGGGTAATTTTTGGAACGAAGTTCCTTATCGCGCGTTTTGAAAGGGGGCTAGACGGAAAAAATTCTTACGAAAAGTTGTCACGACACTTTCTGAAGTGATTCAGTAATATGAAACTAGATGGCGCTGTACAACTTTCTGAATCACGCTAACACTTTTTGGAGTGATTCAGTAATATGAAACTAGATGGCGCTGTACAACTTTCTGAATCACGCTACTATGCAGTTCATCTTGAGGCTTACGTCTTGAGCGGAGAGAACGCCCAAGAGTAATCTTGGTACGGTTTTGACATACGATAATTTTTGAACGAGTGATTTTTACTAGTATATTTGTATATTTGTCTATTACGTGAGAGAGAGTAACCGTTAATGTGTTAACTGCTTCAATTATGTCTTGAGTATTTAATAGTAGTTTCCAATTTACTGATTTAGGTTCATTGATTACATTTTTCACACTTAGGTATAGTCGTTCGGTGCTTCGGTTGATTAACTGTTTTTTGACGATTAAGTGAAGCACCTGCCATAACTAAATCATGATCTTAAAAGTAAGTAGTTGTTTTGAGGTAATGTTCACTAATTTGACTCTTGAATCATCATCGTAAACTTTCAGTACTTTGGTCGGGTTTCCTTAATAGCTGCTACCAACGTCATCAGGAAAATAAGTGCAGGTTGCTAGACTTGACACACTTATTTCTTACCTAGGTACGCAGGATAACTAAATAGCAAAAATTTACTTAACTTCAGATACATAGATATAGCAATACATTGATAACTGACTGCAGAGAGGTCTGTGGTTGAGGGTATTAAATTAACTTACTGATACTGTACCCAATCCCTTTCATCAGTCAATTTAATTTTAAACAGGGTATACAGGAACGTGAAGCTGACTCCTGCCTCCTCCATCGGTACGTCCATGTTTACTCGACAATAAATCATTAGGTTTTTGTTGAAGCGCCGCGTGTTCTTTAATTCTTTAGAATTCATTGGAATAAATTGCTATTATAAAGCTTGCAGGCATTCAATAATATTATTAACCACTTCATCTGTTATCAGTTTATGCTCGTTCTTAATTTGATAAATATTTTAGGCAGTCACTAAATCTTTCATAGGGTTTTCGAGGCCTGAAACATTCAGGCAGGCAAGAATGCGATTATTACACGCATTTTTCATATATAATATAAAACTTAGTGTTATCAGGTATTACTTTATTATACATCATTTGAATTTAATGATCGATTTATTTGATAATAATGTGCATTGAATTGATCAATTTTTTAAAAGATGCAACCTATTTTCATGATTTGAACTGAGGATTTGAAGTACCTAAGTAGGTAGGTACAAACCCTTTACAACATTGTATTTTAGATTTATTATCCATTGTACAATGGATTAATGATTTAACATGAATCCAACCATAATTGTTAGTACCTAAGTCTGATCAATCATCTTTAACGACCCGTGTGGCGCAATGGTTACCATGCCGGATCGCCGCGCCAAGGGTCCTGGGTTCGATTCCCAGCGAGGCGGAAATTTGAATGATGAGTTTGAATTTCTGTTCTCGGTCTGGGTGTGAGTGTCCTTGTCTTGTGTGTTGTCCATGGCACCCACGACACAGGAAATCCTAGTGTGGGGCTATGAGTGTGAAACGTTATTACGTTATTATTAATTGTATTTTGAATCGTTATTAAAATTCTTGCTAGGTACTTTTTAGCATAGATTACCTACTACTATTATTATTTCTCCATGGGGTTCGCCTGGATAGCTAAGACCCTTCAGCATGAGTCAGCTGCCAAATGACTCGTCGTGATCCGGCTGGGGGCTTGACAGCCAGTTCTTTCTCTCTTTTTGAAGTTATACTTCTTTTGGCGCGATGGTGAAAAATGATGAGAGTGAATTTCTATGATGCGCGCGCACACCGACACCTAAATTCTACAACGTGAAGTTAGCTAAATTCTGTATTTTTCTGTATGCAAAAAAGTTTTCACAGTATTTACCTCATTACAAACGATTTTATAATCGATTGAATTGATTCATAATAATCGATTGATGGAATATAATAATATATTTTATGTATTATTTGTTAATTATAATTATAATATTAATTTATTTCTTACATGTTTTCGTATTCCATACATATTAAAACTATGTAATATATTTAGAATTACCATTCAATCGTTACGCTAATTTTATTAAATTACATTTCGAATATTTTGACATCGATTAATCGATTGACAACAAAGATGATGTAATCCCTAATAATGTCATTTTGGTAACCATAGTATTTATAAATAACACCACTGTACTGTCATATTTGTCATCGATCTTTCATGTTTCTACGCGTGGTTTTTTGTATTTTTCTATTAAATATTTTCAGCGTACCTATTTGGAGTCCTATTTACTATTGAAACTCATCGACACGCACACAGTTATTTTAATTTACTGTTGTATTCGATTTCGTACTTGTGTTTTGGTGAATGTGTTTTCGCAGTTTCGCTACAATTTCTGGCAAACCAATACTATATGAATATGGACTACTTAATCGCCTGTTTTGTGACTGACAAAGGTTCAGAATAAGTCCTGAATACTGGATAACGTACCCTATGCATCTTTAGAAGATCAGTAGTTTGCTGTGGCCATACTTACAATGAGTATGTTATGGTATCTTGATTGGGCAAGGTACCAACGAAATATAGCGCCTCCTGCACAACTAGACGAAATATTAATATAAAATATGATAACTAATAAAATCTCTTGAAATATGCAATAGCTTTTATTATACAACCTTTTTATGACATTCGTTTTGGGTAAAACCCATTTAAGTAGTAGATAGTATAATAGACACCCGCCAACTTAGTTTTAACCATTAAACTCGTAGTTTAAGTGTTAGTATTTTTGACTTTTTATTACGTTTGTAATGATTACTCGTGGGTGTTTGGTTTATAGTAAGTGTAACATACATATTAAATAGCACTGTGACACGAGTATGACATAATCATAACCTATAATTAAGGTGATTCATTCTAGGATTTCCTTAGTTGGCCATTGCTGGCAGCCGTGAAAATTGGAGAAATTAAACCTTTTGCAGTGATCTAATTGACAGCCAATTTCCAGTCTTGTCTACCTGGGCCTGAGTTTCTATGTAAGCTGGGTTTCTCCTTTGGCGCGTTAGTTCCATGGCCGCCATATCGTTCTATCCGTAATCTGCAGTCTGTGATTTTGTCCAGTTTCGTGTCTATCGAAATTATAGTACATTTTATTTATTTGGATTTCAGGACTTTTATAATTTTTAAATTCGCGTAGAAAAGTTGTTATTTTGTTTGGAGATTGAAATATTAAAACATCACTTAAAATCTTTCTTTTTATTCTGTGCTGAAAAATTACGAAAGACAATGTAGTCTGTACTGATTGATCGAGTCTATGGGTCGATTTGTCTATAGTCCGTTCACAGTTCAGGGGCTACTCATTTCGATACATAGCTTGTTTCAAGGTTTCGAGAGACATTCTGGCAATATTACAGACAGAATTTCGTCATAAATGTTGGTATGACAAATGTGATGATGTCAAATTTCTATTTCCGGTTGTCAATCAAAAAAAAGTCAGAATAAAATAAAATTTTGATTTGGTAAAAATTTTACAAAAATGTAGTATTTCTTGTCGTAGATGCCCATCAACACTAAATTTATTTCTCGCGGCCCTTTCTTTAGACCCTAATAGGTAAGTTTCAAGACTATTATGTATATGAATAAGCATACTATATTAAAGTAATGTATGAAGCTTACAATTATTGAATTTATACTTTATTCATTAGAAATTTACATTGCTATAATATTGTTTTCATATTCTTTTAGATGTCGACAATGGGTTAAAGCCATTGGAGATGAAGACTTGATAATATTTGCCTATTGAAAAATTACACCAGTTACAATTTGTGTCCGGACACCACTTCGCACTTTCAGCATATAATACCCAAAGAAGCAGATTACTTAAAAGTGCAGTTACAGTGCCTTCCATCAACTTGACGCGTCCACGTCTAGCAAACAACCTATTCACGAATTTTCCATTAAGAATAGGAAGTGCAAAAGTATCATCTGGTAAGCAGACTTATCATAAAATTCAACTGTAGACCATATAAAAATATATATGGGCCTCCCGAAAGGATGGTTGCTTAAATGTAAACATGTATACCGATTATTTTAATTCTTTTTAATGTAAACTTACGAAATAAAGAGGTGAAACCTTGTTATGTGCAAAGAATTTGTAATTAATGATTTT
Source organism: Thymelicus lineola (assembly GCA_963932265.1). Classification (NCBI taxonomy): domain Eukaryota; kingdom Metazoa; phylum Arthropoda; class Insecta; order Lepidoptera; family Hesperiidae; genus Thymelicus; species Thymelicus lineola. The sequence goes on along the minus strand of OZ010700.1, from coordinate 5,797,360 downwards.
TTATGTAAGTAAGTAAGTAAGAGTATGTTAACAATAAATTATTTCGTGTAGTTGATCCGGTATAGATCTTTTACCTTGTTGTGAACTCCGCATATACATAGGTAGGTGTTAACAAATAATTAAATGTACTGGTATTCATTCATACTTGGAATTGTTAAATAAAATTTTAATATTATTCAAGTGTGGCTTTTATTTTAATCTACAATTAAGGATAAAAAGGTATTAAAGCCTAATAGCTATGAACAATATAAAAGCACAACACTAGTTATCGATAGTATTAAGCACATCACTAGTTGTCAATGTCATTTGATAGCTATGTTGGCAGCCTTGTTTTTGTTTTACCACAGATATCATTAAAGCATCTATGGCTCATCGCTTATCCTGTAATGTTGGTATAAAAAAACTATTTGTATAATAGCTATAGACAATGTTCTATGTGCCGTCTCTTAAAACGTAGTGATTAAGTACTCTGTGTTCACAGTTATTTTACCTCTAGCTATTAAAGTCAAAGTCAAAATATTTTATTTATATAGGTATCATTGATACACTTATGCACGTCATTTTTTGGCTTTTCGGAAGGTGCTTTGTCATGGAGGAGAAGAAAAGCCTAAATAAACTCCTCAGCACATCTTTTAAAAAATATTACAAAAAAGATATCATCATACAAAAGTTTACTATTCTGAGTGGAACTGGTTGCAGAGCTAATCATTTCCATGCGTTTTTGTCATTTAAATACTCGTCTACACTATAATATCCCTTGCCTAACAATTGTGTTTTTACACGTTTTTTGAAAGATTCTATTGGCAAGTCACGTATTAATTTTGGGATTTTATTACTATTATAGGAATGTACACCAAGCCCTATGAAAGATCGTTGCACTTTACTTAGGCGGAACGAAGGCGTAATTAATTGATACATTCTTTTTGTTTGGCGATTATTAATATCTGTTTATACGCGTTTATATTCTTCCTTATAAAAACTACATTATTAATTTATTAAGTTGGTTAACCTTAGCTGTGTGTTGTAATGTTTAGTTTGTACGATTCCCTAACATGAAATATTTCATGTTTCTTCTGATGTATATGAATATTATTTACTAGGTTGATCCAAAAGTAACGATAGTAAAAATGATACACGTTCAAATAAAATAATGTATTATTTTACAGTCTTCTAACTAATCAGTTCACATTCTCGGTAGTTATATTAAAATTACAACAAATTGAATTGCTTTAAATTGGGTTGGCATACGAATGATCCAAACGCACGCCTAATGATAAATAATCACTATCGGACGAACATGAATCATCAAAACTGCTCTCAGATTCCGTATCACACTCGTCTTTCAATTCTATAATAAATTTATCAATTTCCGCGTCTAAGCTTCCATCCATTTTACAAAACTTATCCTCAATATGTCGCACATGTTTTATACGCAGTCGGGTTTTTTGTATTTTTCAATTTTTTTGTGTGTAATAGACCTATCATTGATTCAGTTGGAAAAAATATTAGAACACGATTTCGTGAGCCATGACCACGTTTTATGCTATAATATGTACCTACGTTTGCCCAAAATTCTTCTGTATTTTCATTGAGCGACTCAATTTCTTTTGTTTTTCGTATTTATAACACTATTTTCTATTTTAATTTTCAATATTATATTACATTGGTAGAAAATGCAAAAAATCGGGAGAAACGGTCGCTAAAACGGGATATCGGGAGACGATAACCAAAATCAGTAGATCTCCCGATAAATCGGGAACTTTTGCAACACTCGTCACTTGACAGCAAGTAATGCTAATCTAATGGGAAGGTAATGACAGCTTGTCAGAGGTAAAATAACTGAACGGGCTGTAGTAAATAGTAATCGATACTTGTCTTTGGGACTAGCAGCCCATTCTTTTTCTCTCCTTAATCTGTATTAAAGTTTAATGCCTGTCGGAAAATAAATTATTCTTCAACTGAACTGAATAAAATCTTTCATTCAATCCCCCCCACAAAAACTGGTTTTACAGCATGGTATCGTAATAGTTCTCGTAATAGAACATAGATGGTGTTTTTACAATTGTAAAAACAGAAAAAAAAGATTTACAATTGATTTGTTTTTGCAAAGTAATATTACAATATACTACAAAATTAATCACAGATGGCGCTTAACACATATAGTTTGACTATAGAGATTCTTTCTTTTTGAATATTGTATTTTGAACAATGTTTTTTTAATATTGTTTTTTGATTTTTTTTTCATGCCAAAGAAGTATAACTTCTCACGCGCGTACAAAAGTACACGCACCCTTTTTTTTTTCTCTCTTTCTTGGCCAGCAACGCATCAGTGATGCCTTTGGTGTTGCTGACTTCCATGGGTGGCGATAGTCATTTACCATCAGGTGGATCGTCAGCTCGTTTGCCAGCTATTTCCATAAAAAGAAGAAACAATGATAGTATTATAGATTACAATCCATTAAAATTACTTGTTACAATTATAATTTTTCCACGTTTTTCAGCGCTTGATGCTACTAAAACAATGATGATCATTACAATGAGGCTAGTATTTTCTTTTCTCTTGTGAAATCTTAATGTTTCCGTGCACTCAGTATATAAGCGCTCCATATTTTTAAAACTTGTTATTTCTTGTTTTTGTTTTGCATAGAGATATTTGTAATTTACAGTTTTTCCGTTTGAAACGTAAGTTTTCCACTTTATTTTATTTTATTTTGTTTCACAGCAGTGATATTTTTTGTGTGGCAGAGATGAGTGTCTTTACTTACGAGTATATACTTACTTATACACCTGATGACAAGTGTGATAAGTGGCAGTAGTCTTGGGTGGTGAACCGAACTATCTTACTAAGAGAGTAAAGTGGCGGTACAGTTATACAAGCCGAAAAGCCCAGCTTACTATCATTGCTTTACTATCATCACTCTGCAGCTGTTAACACTCTTATTATTTGTTGGTAAATATTATACGTATGGAATGGAGTAATGGAGTGTTCTGTGTTGTCGGACCAAAGATCCCGAGATCCTGGGTTGTATGACACAACTGGGCTTGCCTTGTACTGACGGCCTAGGCACGCCACTGCTAAGTAGAAGTAAGTAGAGTAAGTAGTAGACTTGAAGATACATTATAACCTAATGGAAAGGTAAGCTTTAAGATAAATGTTACAGCTCAGGTTTGTAAATGCTCGTAAAATTATAATGTAGCAGGAGGTTTACATTTCTAACGAGGTGGAAATAATTATAAATTACTAACGCGTATTAAATGATGTTTCTATCAACACCTATATTATCAGGACTTACTAAATGACTACAGTCCTTCGAGATGAGGACGAGCCTTCTCATGGTAAGTGGTCAACATTGCCCACGGAAATCAGTACACCAAAGGCATTACCGATGCGTCACCATAATGAAAGTCAATTGTAATTATGATGAATCACAAATAATTTTATCTGCAATGGTCGTTTAATGAACCATTGGCTCTCATTAATTTCATTTCAATAGCCTATGAAGTTGAATTTATTTCGAGCACTGAATATTAGCTTTTTTACGTACTACTTCCGTACATGCTAGAACTTATTATATTATAATTATAAACATCATTAGCTGGTATAATATTTGGGCCATTATTTTTAATGTAAATATAAATATTTTATCTATAAAATTGCTTCCTTCCGGGCGTATTTGGTCCGATATATAATATAGAAGCTGGATCATTTTTATCAAAGTTTAAAACGTACTACACGTACGTTTTGTTACGTTTGATCAAGAGGTCTCTATTGTAAAAGGTATTTATAATTACGGATTTATAATAATTTAAAAAACCGGCCAAGTGCGTGTCATGCCACGCAACATACGGTTCCGTAGTTCATTGACTATTAAGCAAACATAGCCGTTATAATTTTTCTTGTAAATTAATCATCTATTTTTGTGATTTTTGAAGTTATACTTCTTTTGGCGCGATGGTGAAAAATGATGAGAGTGAATTTCTACGATGCGCGCGCACACCGACACCTAAATTATACACCCTGAAGTTAGCTAAATTCTGTATTTTTTCTCTATGCAAAAAAGTTTTCATGGTATTTACCTCATTACAAACGATTTTATAATCGATTGAATTGATTCATAATAATCGATTGATGGAATATAATAATATATTTTATGTATTATTGGTTAATTATAATTATAATATTAATTTATTTCTTACATGTTTTCGTATTCCATACATATTAAAACTATGTAATATATTTAGAATTACCATTCAATCGTTACGCTAATTTTATTAAATTACATTTCGAATATTTTGACATCGATTAATCGATTGACAACAAAGATGATGTAATCCCTAATAATGTCATTTTGGTAACCATGGTATTTATAAATAACACCACTGTACTGTCATATTTGTCATCGATCTTTCATGTTTCTACGCGTGGTTTTTTGTATTTTTCTATTAAATATTTTCAGCGTACCTATTTGGAGTCCTATTTACTATTGAAACTCATCGACATGCACACAGTTATTTTAATTTACTGTTGTATTCGATTTCGTACTTGTGTTTTGGTGAATGTGTTTTCGCAGTTTCGCTACAATTTCTGGCAAACCAATACTATATGAATATGGACTACTTAATCGCCTGTTTTGTGACTGACAAAGGTTCAGAATAAGTCCTGAACACTGGATAACGTACCCTATATATCTTTAGAAGATCAGTAGTTTGCTGTGGCCATACTTACAATGAGTATGTTATGGTATCTTGATTGGGCAAGGTACCAACGAAATATAGCGCCTCCTGCACAACTAGACGAAATATTAATATAAATGATAACTAATAAAATCTCTTGATATATGCAATAGCTTTTATTATACAACCTTTTTATGACATTCGTTTTGGGTAAAAACCATTTAAGTAGTAGATAGTATAATAGACACCCGCCAACTTAGTTTTAACCATTAAACTCGTAGTTTAAGTGTTAGTATTTTTGACTTTTTATTACGTTTGTAATGATTACTCGTAGGTGTTTGGTTTATAGTAAGTGTAACATACATATTAAATAGCACTGTGACACGAGTATAACATAATCATAACCTATAATTAAGGTGATTCATTCTAGGATTTCCTTAGTTGGCCATTGCTGGCAGCCGTGAAAATTGGAGAAATTAAACCTTTTGCAGTGATCTAATTGACAGCCAATTTCCAGTCTTGTCTACCTGGGCCTGAGTTTCTATGTAAGCTGGGTTTCTCCTTTGGCGCGTTAGTTCCATGGCCGCCATATCGTTCTATCCGTGATCTGCAGTCTATGATTTTGTCCAGTTTCGTGTCTATCGAAATTATAGTACATTTTATTTTTTTGGATTTCAGGACTTTTATAATTTTTAAATTCGCGTAGAAAAGTTGTTGTTTTGTTTGGAGATTGAAATATTAAAACATCACTTAAAATCTTTCTTTTTATTCTGTGCTGAAAAATTACGAAAGACAATGTAGTCTGTACTGATTGATCGAGTCTATGGGTCGATTTGTCTATAGTCCGTACACAGTTATTTTACTTCTAGCTATTAAAGTCAAAGTCAAATTATTTTATTCATATAGGTATCATTGATACACTTATGCACGTCATTTTTTGGCTTTTCGGAAGGTGCTTTGTCATGGAGGAGAAGAAAAGCCTAAAGAAACTCTTCAGCACATCTTTTAAAAAAATATTACAAAAAAGATATTATCATACAAAAGTTTACTATTCTGAGTGGAACTGGTTGCAGAGCTAATCATTTCCATGCGTTTTTGTCATTTAAATACTCGTCTACACTATAATATCCCTTGCCTATCGTTGCACTTTACTTAGGCGGAACGAAGGCGTAATTAATTGATACATTCTTTTTGTTTGGCGATTATTAATATCAAAATTTTGTTTATACGCGTTTATATTCTTCCTTATAAAAACTACATTATTAATTTATTAAGTTGGTTAACCTTAGCTGTGTGTTGTAATGTTTAGTTTGTACGATTCCCTAACATGAAATATTTCATGTTTCTTCTGATGTATATAAATATTATTTACTAGGTTGATCCAAAAGTAACGATAGTAAAAATGATACACGTTCAAATAAAATAATGTATCATTCTACAGTCTCCTAACTAATCAGTTCACATTCTCGGTAGTTATATTAAAATTACAACAAATTGAATTGCTTTAAATTGGGTTGGCATACGAATGACCCAAACGCACGCCTAATGATAAATAATCACTATCGGACGAACATGAATCATCAAAACTGCTCTCAGATTCCGTATCCCACTCGTCTTTCAATTCTATAATAAATTTATCAATTTCCGCGTCTAAGCTTCCATCCAATTTACTAAACTTATCCTCAATATGTCGCATATATATTACGCAGTCGGGTTTTTTGTATTTTTAAATTTTTTTGTGTGTAATAGACCTATCATTGATTCAGTTGGAAAAAATATTAGAACACGATTTCGTGAGCCATGACCACGTTTTATGCTATAATATGTACCTACGTTTGCCCAAAATTCTTCTGTATTTTCATGGAGCGACTCAATTTCTTTTGTTTTTTGTATTTATAACACTATTTTCTATTTTAATCTTCAATATTATATTACATTGGTAGAAAATGCAAAAAATCGGGAGACACGATCGCTAAAACGGGATATCGGGAGACGATAACCAAAATCAGTAGATAAATCGGGAACTTTTGCAACACTCAACACTTGACAGCAAGTAATGCTAATCTAATGGGAAGGTAATGACAGCTTGTCAGAGGTAAAATAACTGTGAACGGACTGTAGTAAATAGTAATCGATACTTGTCTTTGGGACTAGCAGCCCATTCTTTTTCTCTCCTTAATCTGTATTAAAGTTTAATGCCTGTCGGAAAATAAATTATTCTTCAACTGAACTGAATAAAATCTTTCATTCCCTCCCCCCACAAAAACTGGTTTTACAGCATGGTATCGTAATAGTTCTCGTAATAGAACATAGATGGTGCTTTTACAATTGTAAAAACAGAAAAAAAAGATTTACAATTGATTTGTTTTTGCAATTGTAAAAACACCATCTATGTTCTATTACGATACGTAGCAAAGTAATATTAGAATATACTACAAAATTAATCACAGATGGCGCTTAACATATATAGTTTGGCTATAGAGATTCGTAAATTAAATTATTTCAAAATATTATTTAATTTTTATTTTTAGTATTGCTGTTTTTGAATATTGTATTTTGAATAATGTTTTTTTAATATTGTTTTTTGAATTTTTTTTCATGCCAAAGAAGTATAACTTCTCACGCGCGTACAAAAGTACACGCACCCTGTTTTTTTTTCACATGTCCAACTCCAATATTTCCCAAACGGGCCCCTAAATTGACAAATAAATCTTTGCAGACCCATAATATTTTTAAAAGATCTTTTCAAAGATACGGTACGCAATGGAAAGAAAATTCATCCCTACGTTTTCTGTAGGAGAGGTACCTTGTTTTGACTACGGAAAAATACATAGTTTTTAGGGTTCCGCAAGAAAAAAACGATAAATAGAACCCATTTACTCGTGTGTCTGTCCGCCCTTTACAGCCAATTTACTTCAAAACTACTGGACCAAATGAGTTGACATGTACCATGTGTTTTCTTTATGACCCAAAAACGAAGTTATAAAGAAAACAACAGAACTTCGAAAAAAAAATAACGAATCAAAATAAAAATAAAACTGCTTAGCAAACCGTATTGTGTGCCATGTCAAATAAAAGGGCTTATTGCGAGAATCTCAAATATATTTTTGGTATAGTTAGTTCTACAGTGAATAGTTTTAAAATTATTTAAGAAAGAACGAAAATTGACCATTCTCCTCCTTATCTCCGTAACTCAACCGTAACTACTGAGGTTAGAGTTTTGAAAAAAAAATACAGAAAATAGTTCTTTACTTATTTACTTATTTGTTTTACAGGAAAACCTAACATAAATAAAATAGAAAATAAATGGTAAATGCAATATCAACGTATGGAACCCTCCACACGAGTTTAACTCACACTTGTCCGGTTTTATTCATCTATGTCTTTATATAAAGTTTTGTCAGCAATACAACTTCCTATGTATGTATGTTACGTCATAACTTTTTACTGTTATGTTCGAAAGCTGGTGCAATGTGGTCCCATTTAAATTCGAGCGAGATCTGACGAGTAGTTTTTTAATTATTCCTAATAATGCGTATTTTTCGAAGACCGTTTCTCTGAAGTAGGTTATTGTTTTAGTAAAAGTTATTTTATTTTATTTTATTTATTTCGATAAATATAGATCAATGTAATCCTTCCTGTTCTATGTTTCTTTCTTACCTGCTAATTTCAGAGTCCAGCTACAATGGGAGGAATGTTTCTACTAGGCCTAACAATTATTTCGATCGCAGCGCCCCTGGCGGCAGCCGAGGGTTACGGTGAAATGTTTGACAAAGTGGACATTGACAAAGTTCTTGCCGATGATGCAAAGTTCAACGAATACATTGATTGTTTTCTTGAAAAAGGACCCTGTTCCACGGATCTGATTAAGGAATTTAAAAGTAAGTGTATTTTATTGGAAATTTAACATTTACTTACTATCATTAAAAGGCAGTTTTAACATGTAGGTAATGGTTTGTTAGTTAGAAAATAATAATTAAATTGTAATGTAAATCTTTTGCTTCATTTGCTTTTCTGAGTTTTTCCCGTTCGATTAAGAATCTTAATAAGAATGTATATCTTGAGACAAGAGCGCATTTTTTATGTAAATGTGTCAACATCAACACACACACAGACACACACACACACGTATTTTTGCGCATATTGATCTGATTAAACAGAATACCAATCTTAACAAATGAAATACACATCAGCGTACCCAAATAAGTATTAATTATATTCATCGTCAACACTGAAACACTGTTTAACTAAATTTCTGTGTGTAATTGCAATGCTTACTTCGTATGTATATGTCACCGGAATATAATAAGAACCGTAAGTTTATAAATTTCCCAGGAAATTTATAAACTTTCGTAGGATTCTAAACGAGACATAAATTGTATTATTTTACGGCCACATTTTCGGAAATTGATAAACTTACCGAGCTCACTCGTAAAATAATAAGTGACCAATAACCAAACGCTCCTTTGTAGTCGAAGTGAAATTTACCATAGAGCTACGAAAGTTTTAAGTGGTCATGACCAAAACTTTGACATGATTGCACACGAAATCGAAGTTGGCGAATCAGATTCTTTCGATTTCAGTTGTTTTTTCATGGCGAGGGGCTTCGCCATAGATGTCGACGGAACCCCGCTTCGCGGGGTTCCTATTTTTTCTTAAATAAAATCAGATAACCATAACCTAACCTATCTTTCTTTTGATTTGAGTTCAGTTGTTTTTTCATGGCGAGGTGCTTCGCCTTAAGTAGAGGTTATTAGCATATTATGTAAAAAAGTAAACCTCTATTATAGGTACCTAAATAGATTTAAAGTAAAAATACTGTTAGGTAGGTAATCGAAACTGATAGATTTAGATTATAGTTTGGCAAGTCTGATTGTACCTAAGTCTATGGACACAAGCATTGCCACTGTCAACATCGACCAATCAGAGTGCAGTGTGTTATTTTCCGTATTTTAAAGAAGCGTAAAATTAAAAGCTCTTCTGTGATTGGTCGAGCCGTTTAGAATTTTACGGATGGGCAATCCGTTAGTTTATAAATTTACCACGAGACGTCGCAGATTGATAAATTTCCGAAAATGTGGCCGTAAAATAATACAATTTATGTCCCGTTTAGAATCCTACGAAAGTTTATAAATTTCCTAGGAAATTTATAAACTTACGGTTCTTATTATATTCCGGTGACATATATATTACATAATTATCTCTGACATGATTTTAATATCATATATTTTTTTAGAGATTGTACCAGAAATTATATCGACAGCTTGTGAAAAATGCACAGTCCCAGAAAAGGTTACAGTACGGAAACTGGTTAATGCAATATACGAAAGGAAACCTAATAAAGCTATCGAATTCCACAAGAAATACGACCCTACAGGAGAATATGAACCAAAATTTGCAGCGTTTTTAATAGCCAAAGATGATTAAATTCCTTGTGTGCTATCGATTACTTTTGTAACAATGACGAAGGAAAGAAGCTAAAAAGCTTGGCTACGTTGAATGGACATGACTTGTACTAAAACCTGTAACTTTAATAAATCGCTAAATTATAATAAGATAAATTGAATTATTTCATTATTCTTATATTATTCTGTTATTAACTACGTGGAGAATCAAAGATGATTTTTTTTCAATGAGAATAATTGTATTAAAGAGTGTGAAAACATACTAATTAGTTTTTTTTGTTACCTAATTCCAACTTTATTTGCTGTTAAGTGCGTCAGAAATAAATTGTTATTTATTTTCAACCAACAACTTAGTTATCGCAAGTTGCTTGTTATTTCCGACATGGATTATTTTATTAAGCAACTTTATGTCTTTAGCGACGAAATCTTCCTTGTTACAAGGAAAAACAAAACAATGATCAATTGTGTCTTGTTCCTTACAGAGTTTGATGACTAAATCGAGCTCTACGTAGCAAACTGAGACTATTTGCAAAACATCACGGTATGTTCCGTATATTGCATAAATATTAGGTAGGTTCTTGTGTAATGTACAGTCTAGATGACTTTCTATTAATATGACAGTCATGAAGAACATTTCAAAGATAAAGATCTTAAAACTAGGAGGAAAGATAAAAAAATTTACAAGGCGGAGTAACTAAAATATGAAGCTTAATATTATCAGTCACCTACATATGTACTGAGCTCTCTAGAAAAAGAAAGAAAACTGTACAAAAATGGTGTAAAGAGAGAAAAATATTTTTTCCAGATAGGAAAACAAGTTAAATCAATTCCGCATTTCTTTGTACATCAGCATCACACAAGTGATTCGTTAATTAGATCGTCTTGTAAGAACAATTCCCCATCTTTCCGCTGGGAAAAGTTTGGTAATAAAAATAGCATTTTTTTCACTACTAGCTAAGGATGAGTCGTTGAACACAATACATAAGCTCCTCGGTAAGTTACTACTTCCACTGGCGCTTTGTTAGCCGGTTTGCCGTCTAAACTTGAAATTACAAAAGTGTTCGCTGCTACAACATGGCAATCACTGAGGGCAATCATTGAATTCGTAACCATAGCCTTATTGTCAACCATTGCACAAACCCCATAACATTATGACGGATTGATCCGGAACATTGCGTAGTGTCACAGATTATACGAAATCATTATACAACCGGCTTACGTCAGACTGCAGTTGGCGCAAGCGGCCTCGCGACACACAAACATATATGATATGCAATACTGGAAGCGGCACCGGCTGTGGCTTGCTCAACATCAAATGCCGATTGCTCACCCAGTTCTGCCTGTAATTTTATACTGCGCTCTTTAGTGTCTACTTCGCGAACTTAAGTTCATAAAAGACTATGTCTAGATCGTAGTTAGGAAATTAACGGGTTTCTTAAAATCTGTTTCTTGATTCTCAAAACCTAACCAAGATTGATCTCATTTGGTCAGAACGTAACTTTAAGAAATGATAAGATACTTGTTTCCTTTTAGACCAGGCTCATGGCAAGTAGTGTAGCTAGTGATATAGAAAATGATAAGTAGGTATAGAAATTTAAAAGTTTAAAGCTTGAAATTTAATAATTTACATTTGTTGATACCTATCATTATTTCCCTGAAAAATTGTCATGCTCACCATGCACTAAGATTTCCTGTGGAATGCGCAAACAATTAAGACAACTCGACAACCAAATAAAAACAATACCTAACTTTTTTAAATACATGACTGGTTCCGCCAAACTTGAATCCGGATCTGTTTGATCGGTAAACACATTAACTGAACTACGGGGTCACCAGATACAGTCAGCATAAGAGGTAGATATGCAAGGCATGAGACAAAAACGTTCTGTAATATTCAATGTAACAGAATGGTTTGTGTTATTATATTAAATCATACCTTACATAGGGTAACAGTAGTAATGGTGGGCCCCCTCCAATTAATTGGCCCTTTGGTTTAAAACCTATTTATTAAAAGTAGTATCTGTTTATGAGGCATTAGAGGTTAATAATATTCTGAAACATTAAAAAAAACATTAAAACATTGAAGTTTATCACATATTTTTATTATCTAATTACATTTTTAAAATAAATAATTTTCTAGAAATTTTACCACCTTGAACAATATTGTAAATCACAATCTCTTTGTTGACATTTATACAACATGGTTACATAAGATTAAATTAGATGGGTCTTTGATTACAACACTGTAAATCAAGAATGCAATTCAACTTGACCTAAAAAGAAACGGAATGTTTTATAAGGGCTTAATAACTAACGTTTGCCATCTAAACATTTGTATATTGAACTAACAACAATGTACCTAAATTAAATTTTAAGCTGACTAATTTATTCAAATTACAAGTATTCCTGAAGAAAGATCTAGAATGTATGATAACTGAAGATCATTTTAAATGCATCTGCAATAGAGACAAAACTAATTCCGCTATACTTTGTAGTCCAATTGACAAAGATGTTGACAATATTAATGGTCAATCTTTGGTTCGATCGGCCACTATTGTTGCTTGACAATTTGTTGCTTAACGATTTTTAGCGTTTGGTCATTTCATGATATTATAATTCTTAACTGATCATATAACAGAAGTAAGTTATCCAACGACTGGAATCAATATGCAATATTATTGCATGATAGATTTTTCTATTCTACAACCTTAGTACGTCAAAATACCTCCTGGTGGATTTTAAAAACGGAAAGATTATAATTAAATTATTAAGCAACATTGTATTTGAAGCATTCTTAGTCTTTGTAATGAAAAATTCTTAGGGTGAGACCTGTATAGCGCACTTAGACTTGAACTTTGCTCAGACAAAAAAAAAAGTCATCAAAAACGAAAAATGTTAAGGTTGACTTAGGTCCATTCTTTTTTTTCAGATAATTTTAAGTCTGTGTAGAGCCTAAGTGCAGTTTATAGATCTTACCCTAAGATAATTTACTTTATAATTCAGCAAACGAATGTTTTGGACAGTCAGTTTCCTTACAACTATGCCTTAATCATAGACTTAAAAAAAAACACGTCACCTTGTCTTATCGAGAGTGACGCCGCCCGCTTACCATGTGTGCGCAATTTTTTGTGCGGTCCAACGCGGTAATGGTAGTGGATTAATAACAGAATGGTGTCAATATATGCGTGTGATACTTGTACGAATAGAGGAGTTGGTATAACTATGGGTGCTTCACTGAATTTGTTGCTGACAATTCGTCTGGTTCTTTTTTTAAGTCTGTGGCCTTAATCTACCCGATCATAACTTAAAGATTTAGCTTCCTTGTATGAACTTGTCGAAGTTGTCACGATGTTTGCCTGTCGGGTCGTTCTTCTTGACTAGCTCTTCCCATTGTTTGGGATGTTTCTGCTGGATAGCTTTAATTACCTTTCGGATGTTTACCTTCTGCTTCTCAGTACATTTAGCGCAAGTCGTCTCTACGGCCTCAGGGAGGGTTTCTGAAAAAGAACATTATTATAATCTCATATAACAGATTCATTTTGTGTTAGTCTTATTTTTAAATTACACATTACGATAATGAATCATCAAAATCTGTCAACGTGTTATGTTGTCTACAACGCCACATAGGAATAAACATACATAGACTGATAAACACATTACCCTTCTTTGCGTCACGCAGTCGGGTAACTAACTAACTAACTAACTAACGGGAACTGTAAAATGTGTTACCAAATAGGAGTCGTCTTATCTAATGCTGGCCATACACCGATACACGATCAAGTATACTTGTTTTTGCAGCGGACTTGACGCGGCATCTAGTAAACTTGACGATGTATGGCCACAGAGGCTATCTGGCCATAAAGCTAACTCATACAAACTAGATGCCGGGTCAAGTCAAACTATAAACTTGACAAGAACACTTGATCGTATATGGCAAGCTTAATGTTACTTTGTACGAATCTATTGCACGGTCATTCATTTTCTAGAACATTCATGATCATGACATGACGGTTTGTGTTTGTTTACAAACACCTACATTATACCCATTATACAATAACGTGGCACTGACAGTGTTTCGACGAAGGTTTACAAAACTAGTTTAAATAAAAAAATGAATGCAATTAAATATGTAACGTTACATAAGGTGGCGATGAACGCGGTGTTTTAACAGACTTCATTATGATAATAAAATCGCTTGGCGGTGTTATGGCAGTATCTTATTACGGTGTGCAATTTTAAACCGACTTCAATAAAACGGGTGTAAGTGCATATCAGGCCACGCGCATTGTAGGGTTCCGAAGGAAGGCAAACGGACCCCTAGTCCCAAAAACAGTCTCGATATTTTTGAAAGACCTTTTCAAAGATACCCCAAACTATGGGGTACGCAACGAATAAAAAATTTATCCTCACGTTACCTGTAGAGGTACCTCCCCTACACCTACCCCTAAAAAACGTTTTCAATATTTTATTTTACGGTTCTGGAAATTTATAAATATGTATATTGATGCCAAAAATCAGCTTTCTAGCACATAAGGGTTTCGGCGCTTTGCTTCGGATAGACAGATGGACAGACGGACAGACGGACGGACCGACGCGACGGACTGACGGACGGACAGACAGACAGACGGACAGAAGGACGGACGGACAAAAGGACGGACGGACATGACGAAACTATAAGCCATAAAGATTCCGATTTTACTCGGAACCCTAAAAACTAGTAAAGTATGTTGGTTCTCAATTCTGTTGTATTTTTTCAAGTTTGTTACCTCAGAACTCAATCCTTTATCAACATTCCTACGTACTTACAGATGTGTCCCATATTTATTCAGATCGGGGAAGGAATTCATGAGGAAATGACGAACCTCCACAAATATCAAAAGTATAGGTAGCATAATTATGGCGATTTTCATGTAAATATGTTTAGCCATACTCCATAGTTTCAGCGGTCTTTATTGAACGCTATTTCATTAAAGTCGGTTATGTTATGTTACGCGAAGCTATAGAACAGTACCACCAAATAGTGAGCCGGCCTATGTCACCCCTTACATCCTGATCTGTCGGCATAGGTTATGGATACGGATGCCTTATTCAGTAATTAAGTGGCGATGAAAATTTCAGCAGACTTGATTTAAAAATAACAAAATGGGAGCATTATTTCATATTATGCGCTCTTCTGAAAAGTAGCTGTTTTGTATAATATATAAATCTTTTTACTTTGCACTCATCGTTATAATCACAAAAATACAGAAAAACATCTTGGTAGTCGTTAAAAATCGTAAAATCTCATATGTAACAGATTAAACCCCAAGTTATCGTATGGAACCTTTAAACCTTGACCTTCAGTCCTACAAACATGTGAAGCCAATTATTCAAGGAAGAATAAAGGCAGAATAAATAAATAGCACTTTGCATACATTGCATATAGTCGTATTGTGTATCTTCGGTGTTAAGTATTGTTTGAAGTGAGTCAAGATGTTAACTCACCACTGGCGAGAAACGAAGAAAGATTATATTTACATGTGGATGACTTCAATTCAACGGTAAATAGTATTTTAGTGAGTAATTGCCATCTACATTTTTTTTATGATAGACGTTATTATAGATTTTGCTGATTTTTTATTGATTTTCTAATAAAATATATTAAATATTAAATTGTATTTAATATTTTTTTATCCAGATTAAAGCAGTCGTATAACAGTTTGCAGCTGATATTATAATTATTTTGATTTTGCTAATAATTCTGGAATTGCTTTCCTTTCTTTATTTCGCTTCCCACTAATATTCTAACTAAACGTCATTTATTTATCAAATCGAAATAAAAATATACTAACTATGCTTCTGTAATAAACTTACTGCACTTTCAATATTTAACCGCTTGTGGTGTTACACGGTACACCACACAACTTGATGTAAGGGACACTGTTGGACGCCATATTGTATGCGCCTTTTAGATACGTGTAAATATTTGAATATATGAGCTGTCTTTGTCAACGATGATTAATTTTTGCTTACCGCATCGTCCAACCATTGATTTCAATGAAATATTGATTGCTGTATCGTTATATAATCAAAGTTATTATAATAAAAAAATTCTAAGTAATCAAATCACAACAATTGCGCGAATTTAGTACCTATTGTTTTCTAGCAGATAACACTGATTAAATTTTTCTTATGTTATTTGAATTTAAACTTAACTAAATAACTTAGTTTAAACTAATAATAACGAGCTTTTAGTATGAAAAATTACTGCTTAGGTACTCAATAAACAGGCTACAGAATCCTCATAAAACTTTGGTTCTTTAATGAACACTTATGAACCCAAATATTGTGGTGTTATAAAAAATTCAAACGCTGTACAAATACTAGTTTTAACTATAATAAATAGTTAAAAAAACTACTTACTTTTAAAATCGGTCCCTTCAGCGGTGCACCGTCCTTTGTCCAAGAAGCAGTTGATATAGGACTTTAATAATCTGTCATTGGACACCAGAGTCTCCACATCAAAGTTGTCATACTTCGAATTGTACTTTTCCGCGGCATACACCGACAAGATCAGGCAAGCGAGCACTATGAAAGCCTTCATTTTATTAGATTTGAGAGTTCTGAAACCAAAGATAAATTTTAGATATTTATTAAGTCATTAACTGCGCTACAGAAGCTTATAGGTGAATAGAGCAAACACGATTTGGCCCGAATACAGAACAAAATCCGCTTGATACTCGTACTTAGCTACCTCGACGCACATTCTCGTGGTTTGAATTTTGATTAAGGTGTATGGAAATCAAAGGACATGAATTAAGAGTTACTTTTTCATACATGTATTCAGTTTATTCTCTTGCTTATCGATTGGATCTATAAATAAAATACATTTAATCTTGTGTTTGAATCTTACGATCAGCTTTTTATAGATTTTATCCAATTGCTACAAAATAAAAATTACTATTGGGTATGTATACCTATAGTTAAATTACTGAACGATTTTTTTTCAATAAAATGAAATGAAATAATAAATAAAAAACATATCAAGTGGTTTTTGGTGATCACTGATTTTGAAGTTAAAGTTTCTATTCGTCCCTGCGTATATAATATCAATACCAATAATTTATCAGTTCTTGTAACTGAACTACCACACCCTCTCGACCTAAATGCAAATATTACATTTGCGAAGTTAAAACTAGGAGTGGCAAGAACTTGCATATAACTTTGCATACATCTAGGTCGATTCCATCACTATGCAAAAGTATGACCAACACAAAAATTAGATCAGATAAAATATGTCACTGAATTGCGTCAAATCTGGTCCACTATTATGTAGCACAATCACAAATCACACTGATTGTAGTTCATTCACCCACCTTTTACTCTCTATAGAGGTCTTACAGTACTAGCTGGCACCGAAAGCGACAGTGCTTTTATATCAACGGTAAACCCTACCTTTGACGCTGTCCAACAGTTACCAAGTGTCGTTTAAATATATACCTTTCTTCATAACACATATGAACGGCTTCAAAGAACGCACGTCAAGACCTTTGCACTAAGCAAATGGCTTGTTCGTATTTGGTTACTGAATGTTACCAGGAAAGGTTGGGCAACTGAAAAACCCAACAGATTTTTGTAAGGATAATTAATCTTTAGTGTTAATTAATTAAAACAGCAAATAATTGACTAATCAACCCATTAATTAATTGATTAATCAATGTCAATATTTAAAATGGACGTGAATTTTGTTGAATGTAATTTGTGTATATTACACAAAAAAACAAACAATTATTTCGTAAATAATAATTCTGCAACATGTTATCTCCATCGTCTTTACTAATAATCTCTACTAACTAGATGTTTCAATAGAATAAACTTAATAATTTCAATACTGTCATGCTATGAAACAATTGTATTCTATATACTTACTGCTTAATTCTATCATCAGTTAGCAGATCAATAGTCCTGATGGAGCACAAAATTAAAATTCAAGTATTTGTCTGAATTAAAGTGACACAGTTTGATGATGGCGAGAAGGTAATATTTCTTACGTAATTTGGTAGGAACGATCTCAAGAATCTCACGTTACGTGCAGAGTATTAGATATCAAAGTGGTAAGGCACAGGGAAAGAGGAAGACCTAATAAAAATAAATGGTTGATTTAGAACACGACTAAAAAGACTTAAAAAGAATTTAAATTTAACGATTACATACGATTTAACACGTTCGCTGCGGCACCGTGTTTGCTATAATTATTACTGCGGGGCGATGCTTTTTGAGCTTTGCCCTAAACTAGACAATATGGCAGCACGAGGTTTATTAAACCCCACCGCCCTTAACAGACTAAAATGCTTTTTTGACGTGAAATCAAACAAATATACGGATTTTAGTCTTGATCATTATTAACTATGAATTGATTATCCCAAACCTATCCGCCGCCCGTGGTTAAGTTAGTTAGATAAAAATCTGTAGAGAAAATAAAATGTAGGATCTTATGCACCTCGTACTGCACTGAAAAAGAGGAATTTTTTACATAGTTTAGTAATGATAAATGAAAATATCGAAAAGTTTTATTTTGATTATATTGGAACGAAGTTCCTTATCGCGCGTTGTGAAAGGGGGCTAGACGAAAAATTTCGATACTTTTTGATTTTACGAATGACGACACTTTTTTTGAAGTGATTCACAGAGTTTTACAGAGATGGCGCTGTACAACTTTCTGAATCACGCTATGTTTTTTTACTTATGTTAGCGCCAAAGAATCTCAACAGCGTGATTCAGAAAGTTGTAACTAGTTGAAACTAGATGGCGCTGTACAACTTTCTGAATCACGCTGTTGAGATTCTTTGGCGCTAACATAAGTAAAATAGGAAATATCGAAAGCAACTTCGTTCCATCCGGATGTCCTTTGACACCTCTCAAGTTTTTTTATTTAAAAAAGAGTATATTATTTCGACATGATTAGGAATATCATTTTTTCGCGTGCAAAATATCGAATGCATTGCACAACACTCGCTGGTTGAAGCTAGCGCAGGGTGCAGTACGAGGTACGCGCGGGTACGAGGTGCGTCCAACCTCATTTCACACTGTATTAAAATTTTATTAATTCAGTGCGGCATAAGGTTTAAAAACCCGGTATTATGGTAGGTGTAGAATATTGGTCTTGGTATCATCGAATTCCCGCCAAAATTCGTACGCCGTTGCGTTCGCGCCTTCAAAAGGCGAACTAGTGCTGCCACCTAGCAGCCTTCTTCAAAAAAACTCCCGTACGAGCAACGAACGTGTCCGCCCGTGCTCCGCGACAAATTAGCAAAAATTAGTCTCAAAATCAACCTAGTGCATTGTGTGTGCCTGAATTCAATAACTGTGAACTGTGTGCGTGTGCGAAGAAACAAATTTTCAAGAACTCAAGTCCTGGGACATTACTACTTAATCTAGAAGTCTACGACACGGCGTGGCGGTGAGTAGTTAGGTATTTCCAAGACCGATCCTTTGTCAGTAATCAAACATTTTTGGTCCTTCGAGCCGGATAGCATTTTAGTTTTGAACCGGGGTCGCATTTGGTCATTTTACCAAGCAATCGGTTGGGAATTCTCCACTTACGACGCCAATAATAACCTGGTATTAGGTATTACATTTTACTTTTATTTGCACACTGTACACAGCGGCATACATATTTTTCGGTCAATAAGTGCATAAAACTAACCCTGTATCAATCATTCATCATAAATATCTATTATTCACAGAAATATTCAATTCTTCAATTGCGTAATCATTATAACGTTGAGAGGACGCCATTACAGGTTTCGAGCGTACGCGCTTCGCGCTCTTTTGTTGTTACCTACCTTCGTGTTTATTCATTTTACTAAGCGATGGCGAAAAATCCTAAATCGGAACAAGATCTCCACAAGATATTGTTACCACACATAGTAACAAAAGAATTATATTTTACTCGTATTCAATCTTTGTATGATTTATCACTAGACGTTGGAAATAGTCCTGAATCTCGAGAGAACTTCTGTTTACGTCTTAAGGACATTGAGTCATGGCGCAGTTTGTATGAAACGGCTGTTCACGAAATGATAACGTTAAAAAGAAAGTACGACACTGAATATGTCCCTTCATACAGTGACATTGAAAGTTTCGATCAACTGTACTATTCCATAAAATCGGTGGCATCAACCTGCATCGATATTTCCAATACTAATAATTCCATTGAGTCGAAAGAAAAGTCTAGTGTTCAAGTAAAACCTAGGTTACCTAAATTAGAAATTTTTCATTTTGATAGTTCGCTTGAAAATTGGCCTACGTTCCGTGATACGTTTATGACTTTAATTAATAATAACCCGGATTTAGCCGACATAGAAAAGTTTTATTACTTGTTGTCATCTGTTAGCGGTCCTGCGTTAACTATAGTCAAATCGTTGCCAGTGACATCTGAGAACTATTCTATTGTTTGGGATACGTTATTTAAGCGGTATGAGAATAAGCGAGCGTTGGCTACTATATACCTAGATAAATTATTTAACTTCAAGCCGTTACAGAATGAATCTTTTACGTCTCTTAATTCATTTTTACAAACTTTTCAAGACAGTGTTAGGGCACTTAACTTACTGAACATAAGCGAATTGTCGGAATTCATACTATTTTATATTTCAATCCGTAACTTAGACCCTGTGACTAGGCGGGAGTTTGAACAGTCCACTCAACAAGATAAAATTCCAACTTTCAAGGAACTAATTTCATTTATCGAAAATCGTGTCCGTATACTTGAAATGTCCGATTGTAAAACTATTTCTAAATTCAATAATAGTAGTAAACAGAGTCAATTTCAGGTAAATGAGAGATCTATGCATTCAAAACAAACTGTTTCAAATAAATATAACGTTCGTAAGCCAACATTGTCGTCGTCAGCTGTTATCAATGTTAAATCTAAAGGAGATTACACACAGTATAAATCTAAAGGTGACTGCACACAGTATAATAATTTTAAAGATTGTTTATATTGCAAAAAAAAAACAGGGTGCGTGTACTTTTGTACGCGCGTGAGAAGTTATACTTCTTTGGCATGAAAAAAAATTCAAAAAACAATATTAAAAAAACATTATTCAAAATACAATATTCAAAAACAGCAATACTAAAAATAAAAATTAAATAATATTTTGAAATAATTTAATTTACGAATCTCTATAGCCAAACTATATATGTTAAGCGCCATCTGTGATTAATTTTGTAGTATATTCTAATATTACTTTGCTACGTATCGTAATAGAACATAGATGGTGTTTTTACAATTGCAAAAACAAATCAATTGTAAATCTTTTTTTTCTGTTTTTACAATTGTAAAAGCACCATCTATGTTCTATTACGAGAACTATTACGATACCATGCTGTAAAACCAGTTTTTGTGGGGGGAGGGAATGAAAGATTTTATTCAGTTCAGTTGAAGAATAATTTATTTTCCGACAGGCATTAAACTTTAATACAGATTAAGGAGAGAAAAAGAATGGGCTGCTAGTCCCAAAGACAAGTATCGATTACTATTTACTACAGTCCGTTCACAGTTATTTTACCTCTGACAAGCTGTCATTACCTTCCCATTAGATTAGCATTACTTGCTGTCAAGTGTTGAGTGTTGCAAAAGTTCCCGATTTATCTACTGATTTTGGTTATCGTCTCCCGATATCCCGTTTTAGCGATCGTGTCTCCCGATTTTTTGCATTTTCTACCAATGTAATATAATATTGAAGATTAAAATAGAAAATAGTGTTATAAATACAAAAAACAAAAGAAATTGAGTCGCTCCATGAAAATACAGAAGAATTTTGGGCAAACGTAGGTACATATTATAGCATAAAACGTGGTCATGGCTCACGAAATCGTGTTCTAATATTTTTTCCAACTGAATCAATGATAGGTCTATTACACACAAAAAAATTTAAAAATACAAAAAACCCGACTGCGTAATATATATGCGACATATTGAGGATAAGTTTAGTAAATTGGATGGAAGCTTAGACGCGGAAATTGATAAATTTATTATAGAATTGAAAGACGAGTGGGATACGGAATCTGAGAGCAGTTTTGATGATTCATGTTCGTCCGATAGTGATTATTTATCATTAGGCGTGCGTTTGGGTCATTCGTATGCCAACCCAATTTAAAGCAATTCAATTTGTTGTAATTTTAATATAACTACCGAGAATGTGAACTGATTAGTTAGGAGACTGTAGAATGATACATTATTTTATTTGAACGTGTATCATTTTTACTATCGTTACTTTTGGATCAACCTAGTAAATAATATTTATATACATCAGAAGAAACATGAAATATTTCATGTTAGGGAATCGTACAAACTAAACATTACAACACACAGCTAAGGTTAACCAACTTAATAAATTAATAATGTAGTTTTTATAAGGAAGAATATAAACGCGTATAAACAAAATTTTGATATTAATAATCGCCAAACAAAAAGAATGTATCAATTAATTACGCCTTCGTTCCGCCTAAGTAAAGTGCAACGATAGGCAAGGGATATTATAGTGTAGACGAGTATTTAAATGACAAAAACGCATGGAAATGATTAGCTCTGCAACCAGTTCCACTCAGAATAGTAAACTTTTGTATGATAATATCTTTTTTGTAATATTTTTTTAAAAGATGTGCTGAAGAGTTTCTTTAGGCTTTTCTTCTCCTCCATGACAAAGCACCTTCCGAAAAGCCAAAAAATGACGTGCATAAGTGTATCAATGATACCTATATGAATAAAATAATTTGACTTTGACTTTAATAGCTAGAAGTAAAATAACTGTGTACGGACTATAGACAAATCGACCCATAGACTCGATCAATCAGTACAGACTACATTGTCTTTCGTAATTTTTCAGCACAGAATAAAAAGAAAGATTTTAAGTGATGTTTTAATATTTCAATCTCCAAACAAAACAACAACTTTTCTACGCGAATTTAAAAATTATAAAAGTCCTGAAATCCAAAAAAATAAAATGTACTATAATTTCGATAGACACGAAACTGGACAAAATCATAGACTGCAGATCACGGATAGAACGATATGGCGGCCATGGAACTAACGCGCCAAAGGAGAAACCCAGCTTACATAGAAACTCAGGCCCAGGTAGACAAGACTGGAAATTGGCTGTCAATTAGATCACTGCAAAAGGTTTAATTTCTCCAATTTTCACGGCTGCCAGCAATGGCCAACTAAGGAAATCCTAGAATGAATCACCTTAATTATAGGTTATGATTATGTTATACTCGTGTCACAGTGCTATTTAATATGTATGTTACACTTACTATAAACCAAACACCTACGAGTAATCATTACAAACGTAATAAAAAGTCAAAAATACTAACACTTAAACTACGAGTTTAATGGTTAAAACTAAGTTGGCGGGTGTCTATTATACTATCTACTACTTAAATGGTTTTTACCCAAAACGAATGTCATAAAAAGGTTGTATAATAAAAGCTATTGCATATATCAAGAGATTTTATTAGTTATCATTTATATTAATATTTCGTCTAGTTGTGCAGGAGGCGCTATATTTCGTTGGTACCTTGCCCAATCAAGATACCATAACATACTCATTGTAAGTATGGCCACAGCAAACTACTGATCTTCTAAAGATATATAGGGTACGTTATCCAGTGTTCAGGACTTATTCTGAACCTTTGTCAGTCACAAAACAGGCGATTAAGTAGTCCATATTCATATAGTATTGGTTTGCCAGAAATTGTAGCGAAACTGCGAAAACACATTCACCAAAACACAAGTACGAAATCGAATACAACAGTAAATTAAAATAACTGTGTGCATGTCGATGAGTTTCAATAGTAAATAGGACTCCAAATAGGTACGCTGAAAATATTTAATAGAAAAATACAAAAAACCACGCGTAGAAACATGAAAGATCGATGACAAATATGACAGTACAGTGGTGTTATTTATAAATACCATGGTTACCAAAATGACATTATTAGGGATTACATCATCTTTGTTGTCAATCGATTAATCGATGTCAAAATATTCGAAATGTAATTTAATAAAATTAGCGTAACGATTGAATGGTAATTCTAAATATATTACATAGTTTTAATATGTATGGAATACGAAAACATGTAAGAAATAAATTAATATTATAATTATAATTAACCAATAATACATAAAATATATTATTATATTCCATCAATCGATTATTATGAATCAATTCAATCGATTATAAAATCGTTTGTAATGAGGTAAATACCATGAAAACTTTTTTGCATAGAGAAAAAATACAGAATTTAGCTAACTTCAGGGTGTATAATTTAGGTGTCGGTGTGCGCGCGCATCGTAGAAATTCACTCTCATCATTTTTCACCATCGCGCCAAAAGAAGTTTAACTTCAAAAATTACATTCAATTTATCGATGTCCAGATTACATTGACCTTTCACCTTCTCAACGTTTGCAAGC
This sequence comes from Thymelicus lineola, assembly GCA_963932265.1. Taxonomy (NCBI): domain Eukaryota; kingdom Metazoa; phylum Arthropoda; class Insecta; order Lepidoptera; family Hesperiidae; genus Thymelicus; species Thymelicus lineola. Next base: position 5,772,822 of record OZ010700.1, on the reverse strand, counting down.
TATTACTAGGTTGAAATTATGTGAAAATTGTTTGCGGAGTAACCACACTGTCAACGAGTGTCCCTCTTTGGTTCGTTGTGCAGTTTGTAAGAAAAATCATCATCATACCTTGCACATGGATTCAAATTCAAATAATGATAATTCAAATAACGCGGTTTCGTTAACGTGCTCGGCGACATTGACTGTTTTGCTCGGTACTGCTGTTATACACGTCGCAGATCGTTGGGGCAAGTACCACGCCGTACGTGCTATAATTGACAGTGGGGCTATGACTGGGTACATTACTCAAGAATGTGCTGCGCGCTTAGGTTTAGCTCGCCGTCGATGCCATTTTCAACCTGTTGGGTTAGGTGGTAACGCGGTTCAAGATTTCGGCTTAACCACGTGTAAAGTCAAGCCCACAAATCGAGCGGGTCCTATCTTGTCGACTGATACAGTCATTGTCTCAAAAATTACGGGTCATTTACCTACCATGCCTTTACCTGACAGAGTGGTTGGTAATTTTAAAAATTTATGTCTAGCCGATCCTTTCTTCTATAAACCGGGTCCTATCGACATGTTACTAGCGGGTGACTTGTTCCCTTATATTTACGAAGGCAACAGGATTCTACCACAGAATAGTGGTATGCCAGTAGCTTTGAAATCGATTTTCGGTTACGTCATAGCAGGTCAGACTGTGCTATCTCAACATTCGAATCAGTCTGCGCCCTCTATCGTTCAACCAGTGAATCAACAAAGCGCGTGTGACCAGACTGTGCTGTTTCAACATTCGAATCAGTCTGCACAAATTCCTTTTTACCCAGTTGATCAAAATGATGAATATAATTCCTTTTGCGGTGTTTCGATACACTTGGATCGTATAATGAGTTCCTTCTGGGACTTAGAAAATATACCAACCGAGGTGCCTCAAAACCCGGATGACGTGTTAGCGGAGCAATTATTTTCAAAAGAACATAGACGTGACAGCTCTGGTAGGTATGTTGTCAAGTACCCAATGCGTCCTATTGCAGAACTTGGTGATTCGCATCAAATCGCAATTCGCCGACTTATCAATTTAGAATCAAAATTAGAGCGCGAACAGGCACTTAAGGTTGAATATCACAACTTCATGCGTGAATATGAGTCTCTCGGACACATGACTTGTCTAGGTGAAATACAAAATGTGAATTCGAAATATATCATTCCTCATTTCTGTATTGTGAAACCTTCAAGTACTACCACGAAGTATCGTGTAGTGTTCGATGCCTCATGTAAAACCAGTAACGGTAATTCATTAAATTCAATTGTCTTACCAGGTCCTAAACTTCAAGCTGATTTAAATCAGTTAATCATACAATTTCGGCTGAAAGAAATTTGTTTGTCTGCTGACATAGCTAAAATGTACAGACAAGTTAACTTGGACGAAAGTCAACGACCATATCAACATATTTTATGGCGTTATTCTTCTAATCAACCTATACAGGTTTATGAACTGAACACTGTGACTTACGGTGTTGCCAGTAGTCCTTATTTAGCAATCAAAGTGCTACAAACCTTAGCCAATGATGAAGCGGCTTCCTTTCCTTTAGCTGCTGAGATTCTTAAAACAGCATTTTTTATGGATGATTTTCTGTGGTCTGTAGATTCTGTTGAAGAGGCTATTCAGCTTCAAGAAGAATTAATAGCGCTGTTAAAATCTGGCTGTTTCTTATTACGTAAATGGTCCAGTAACTCTTCACAGGTGCTTGAGCATTTGCCTGATGATCACAGAGAGAACCCATTATCGTTCGACGACGAGAAAAGTCATGCTATTAAAGTTCTTGGTCTGCAGTGGTTACCGGCTACAGATAGTTTTACATTTTCGGCTCAGCCTCCGAACCCTGTGGTAACTAAGCGCACTATATTGTCTCAAATTGGTCGTCAATTCGATCCGCTGGGATTTGTGGCTCCTTGTGTGTTCTTTGCTAAATGCTTAATGCAGAAGATTTGGTCCCAAAAGCTAGGATGGGATGAAAGCTTGCCTGCAGAGCTAGAGTCACAGTGGCACTCTTATGCCCGTGAACTTTCTTTATTAACAAATTTCAAACATGATCGACATGTTGTGATCAAAAATCATACTGACTGTCAAATTGTAGGTTTTTGTGATGCATCTTCTAGTGGTTACGCAGCTGTAGTTTATTTGCGTTCTGTAAACAAGCTTAATACTAAAGTCAGCTTGTTAATTGCAAAATCAAAAGTAGCGCCTTTAAAAGCTATTTCAATTCCGCGCTTGGAATTAATGGCTGCTCATTTACTTTCAAAACTTGTCAAATATGTCAGTTCAATTCTTTCTAACAGACTTCAAATATCTGAAATTCTTTTGTTTACTGACTCTTCAGTTGTGTTAAATTGGCTCAATACTCCTAGCTATACTTTAAAAACTTTCGTAGCTACACGCGTTGCAAAAATCATTGATGCAGTGCCTAGCTCATGCTGGAATCACGTTTCAGGTGCTTGTAACCCCGCTGACATCTGTTCTCGTGGTGCTTTACCGTCAGCACTCCTCGAGATGCCAGAGTGGCTTAATGGCCCAAATTGGCTTTATAGTGACACTTCACAATGGCCTGTAAAATCCATCGAAGAGTTCAAGGATGAAAGTCCTCCTGAACTGAAACCAGCTAGTCACGGCTTGGTAGCAACGCAATCCGTTGACTCAAATTTTCTTTATTCACTAACGGAAAAATATTCTTCTTACAATAAACTCGTTAATATTGTAGCATATTGTTATTTATTTTTAGATAACATTAAATTCCGTAAGCAGCCTGCTAAAAAGAAATCTCTTTCAATTATTCATATTCGAAAAGCGCAAGCTAGTATAGTCAAATCTGTACAACAACAACATTTCTCCGATGATATTGTTGCCTTGTCCAAAGGAGAGAAATGTAGTTTACCCCTTCGAAAGCTTAATGCTTTTATAGATTCAGAACAATTCCTCAGGGTGGGGGGTAGGCTATCTCAATCCAACTTGCCTTTTCATATAAAACATCCATTACTTCTTCCTAAGAAGTCTAATTTTACTAATATATTAATTGATCATTATCATAAATTACATTTGCATGTAGGTCCTCGTACACTTCAAAGCATTCTCAGTCAGAAGTATTGGATTGTATCTGCTCGTAGTGCTATTCGTTCTCGCACAATTAAATGCATCGCATGTTTTCGTGCTACACCTTCTATTAGGCAACCAATGATGGGTGAATTGCCTAAATTTCGTTCCGAAGATATTCATGTTTTCCATACAGTAGGCATTGATATCGGAGGTCCCTTTTACATCAAAGAATCGACTCGTAAAAATTCTCGCATCACTAAAGCATATTTGTGCATATTTGTGTGCTGTGCAACTCGGGCAGTAGACTGTGAAGTCATATCATCCTTAAGTACTGAATGTTTTCTAGCATGTTTTGATCGATTTACTGCTAGACGAGGCCTCTGTCATTCTGTTATCTCTGACAACGGCACGAACTTTGTTGCTGCTGGTCGGTATATCGCTGAAGTATCAAAATTCTTTCGTTCAAATGTCAAAGAATTATCTAATAAATTCCTATTGCGTAATGTGCAGTGGAAATATAATCCTCCAACAGGTAGTCATTTCGGTGGTATCTATGAATCCGCTATAAAAATGGCAAAGTTACATTTAAAACGGACAGTTGGCTCCAGAGCTTTAACTTTCGAAGAGCTCAGCACTGTATTCGCACGTGTCGAAGCTGTGCTTAATTCTAGACCTCTGTGTTCGTTATCAAGCGATCCTAACGAATTTCAAATTTTGACTCCGTCGCATTTTTTAATAGGCCGTGAATTACTTACTGTACCAGAATACGAAATTACAGAAGTTTCTAATTCTCGTTTAAATCGTTGGCAACTAGTCCAACAAATTTCACAATTATTTTGGAAAAAGTGGAAGCAAGATTATTTGCACTTACTTCAACAACGTCAAAAGTGGTTCAATAAATGTCAAAACATTAATGTAGGTGATCTTGTTCTGATCAATTCTGATAATTTATCACCTCTGCAATGGAGTCTTGCTCGCGTTACTAGCTTACATCCTGGTCCTGACGGTATAGTTCGCGTAGTAACCGTCCGGACACAGAATTCGGAATTTACTCGACCATTGGTTAAGCTAAGTCCACTGCCTCTGCAGGAGGATTCAGCTTAATAGGTACACACTACACACATATCATTTTATTTTATATCTTCAATATAATTTCAAGCAACATAGTATTTTATTATTATTGCATACATTATAAGTTCAATTTAACATACATAATATATCTAATTATAGTTTATACAGTCCGCTCTCTAACAAATAATATTATATTTTAAATTTCAGTTATGTACTAATTATTCAAAGGTTTTCAATTGGTATCGTAACTGGGGAAATCCTGACGGATTTCGGTGGGGGGAATGTAGAATATTGGTCTTGGTATCATCGAATTCCCGCCAAAATTCGTACGCCGTTGCGTTCGCGCCTTCAAAAGGCGAACTAGTGCTGCCACCTAGCAGCCTTCTTCAAAAAAACTCCCGTACGAGCAACGAACGTGTCCGCCCGTGCTCCGCGACAAATTAGCAAAAATTAGTCTCAAAATCAACCTAGTGCATTGTGTGTGCCTGAATTCAATAACTGTTTTAGGTATTTTTGATTGGTGTCCTCACACCAATAAATAATACACGAATTGACACAGCACTGAGTTTATTACGGTTTGCTTCTTTTACAATTTACGATTGCACGGTATACACAGTATTGTAATATTAATACAGATTACCAGTATATAATTGCGCAGCAAAATATATTCCCGAGAAAGGCTCGGCTTGACACGGCTAGCAAAAATCCCTCTCTCGGACTGACTTAATGTTGCCACGCTCGCGCTTAGCGTCGTGGCATTTTGCTACCGAATAGTGTTGCCATAAAAAAAAAAAACAGGGTGCGTGTACTTTTGTACGCGCGTGAGAAGTTATACTTCTTTGGCATGAAAAAAAATTCAAAAAACAATATTAAAAAAACATTATTCAAAATACAATATTCAAAAACAGCAATACTAAAAATAAAAATTAAATAATATTTTGAAATAATTTAATTTACGAATCTCTATAGCCAAACTATATATGTTAAGCGCCATCTGTGATTAATTTTGTAGTATATTCTAATATTACTTTGCTACGTATCGTAATAGAACATAGATGGTGTTTTTACAATTGCAAAAACAAATCAATTGTAAATCTTTTTTTTCTGTTTTTACAATTGTAAAAGCACCATCTATGTTCTATTACGAGAACTATTACGATACCATGCTGTAAAACCAGTTTTTGTGGGGGGAGGGAATGAAAGATTTTATTCAGTTCAGTTGAAGAATAATTTATTTTCCGACAGGCATTAAACTTTAATACAGATTAAGGAGAGAAAAAGAATGGGCTGCTAGTCCCAAAGACAAGTATCGATTACTATTTACTACAGTCCGTTCACAGTTATTTTACCTCTGACAAGCTGTCATTACCTTCCCATTAGATTAGCATTACTTGCTGTCAAGTGTTGAGTGTTGCAAAAGTTCCCGATTTATCTACTGATTTTGGTTATCGTCTCCCGATATCCCGTTTTAGCGATCGTGTCTCCCGATTTTTTGCATTTTCTACCAATGTAATATAATATTGAAGATTAAAATAGAAAATAGTGTTATAAATACAAAAAACAAAAGAAATTGAGTCGCTCCATGAAAATACAGAAGAATTTTGGGCAAACGTAGGTACATATTATAGCATAAAACGTGGTCATGGCTCACGAAATCGTGTTCTAATATTTTTTCCAACTGAATCAATGATAGGTCTATTACACACAAAAAAATTTAAAAATACAAAAAACCCGACTGCGTAATATATATGCGACATATTGAGGATAAGTTTAGTAAATTGGATGGAAGCTTAGACGCGGAAATTGATAAATTTATTATAGAATTGAAAGACGAGTGGGATACGGAATCTGAGAGCAGTTTTGATGATTCATGTTCGTCCGATAGTGATTATTTATCATTAGGCGTGCGTTTGGGTCATTCGTATGCCAACCCAATTTAAAGCAATTCAATTTGTTGTAATTTTAATATAACTACCGAGAATGTGAACTGATTAGTTAGGAGACTGTAGAATGATACATTATTTTATTTGAACGTGTATCATTTTTACTATCGTTACTTTTGGATCAACCTAGTAAATAATATTTATATACATCAGAAGAAACATGAAATATTTCATGTTAGGGAATCGTACAAACTAAACATTACAACACACAGCTAAGGTTAACCAACTTAATAAATTAATAATGTAGTTTTTATAAGGAAGAATATAAACGCGTATAAACAAAATTTTGATATTAATAATCGCCAAACAAAAAGAATGTATCAATTAATTACGCCTTCGTTCCGCCTAAGTAAAGTGCAACGATAGGCAAGGGATATTATAGTGTAGACGAGTATTTAAATGACAAAAACGCATGGAAATGATTAGCTCTGCAACCAGTTCCACTCAGAATAGTAAACTTTTGTATGATAATATCTTTTTTGTAATATTTTTTTAAAAGATGTGCTGAAGAGTTTCTTTAGGCTTTTCTTCTCCTCCATGACAAAGCACCTTCCGAAAAGCCAAAAAATGACGTGCATAAGTGTATCAATGATACCTATATGAATAAAATAATTTGACTTTGACTTTAATAGCTAGAAGTAAAATAACTGTGTACGGACTATAGACAAATCGACCCATAGACTCGATCAATCAGTACAGACTACATTGTCTTTCGTAATTTTTCAGCACAGAATAAAAAGAAAGATTTTAAGTGATGTTTTAATATTTCAATCTCCAAACAAAACAACAACTTTTCTACGCGAATTTAAAAATTATAAAAGTCCTGAAATCCAAAAAAATAAAATGTACTATAATTTCGATAGACACGAAACTGGACAAAATCATAGACTGCAGATCACGGATAGAACGATATGGCGGCCATGGAACTAACGCGCCAAAGGAGAAACCCAGCTTACATAGAAACTCAGGCCCAGGTAGACAAGACTGGAAATTGGCTGTCAATTAGATCACTGCAAAAGGTTTAATTTCTCCAATTTTCACGGCTGCCAGCAATGGCCAACTAAGGAAATCCTAGAATGAATCACCTTAATTATAGGTTATGATTATGTTATACTCGTGTCACAGTGCTATTTAATATGTATGTTACACTTACTATAAACCAAACACCTACGAGTAATCATTACAAACGTAATAAAAAGTCAAAAATACTAACACTTAAACTACGAGTTTAATGGTTAAAACTAAGTTGGCGGGTGTCTATTATACTATCTACTACTTAAATGGTTTTTACCCAAAACGAATGTCATAAAAAGGTTGTATAATAAAAGCTATTGCATATATCAAGAGATTTTATTAGTTATCATTTATATTAATATTTCGTCTAGTTGTGCAGGAGGCGCTATATTTCGTTGGTACCTTGCCCAATCAAGATACCATAACATACTCATTGTAAGTATGGCCACAGCAAACTACTGATCTTCTAAAGATATATAGGGTACGTTATCCAGTGTTCAGGACTTATTCTGAACCTTTGTCAGTCACAAAACAGGCGATTAAGTAGTCCATATTCATATAGTATTGGTTTGCCAGAAATTGTAGCGAAACTGCGAAAACACATTCACCAAAACACAAGTACGAAATCGAATACAACAGTAAATTAAAATAACTGTGTGCATGTCGATGAGTTTCAATAGTAAATAGGACTCCAAATAGGTACGCTGAAAATATTTAATAGAAAAATACAAAAAACCACGCGTAGAAACATGAAAGATCGATGACAAATATGACAGTACAGTGGTGTTATTTATAAATACCATGGTTACCAAAATGACATTATTAGGGATTACATCATCTTTGTTGTCAATCGATTAATCGATGTCAAAATATTCGAAATGTAATTTAATAAAATTAGCGTAACGATTGAATGGTAATTCTAAATATATTACATAGTTTTAATATGTATGGAATACGAAAACATGTAAGAAATAAATTAATATTATAATTATAATTAACCAATAATACATAAAATATATTATTATATTCCATCAATCGATTATTATGAATCAATTCAATCGATTATAAAATCGTTTGTAATGAGGTAAATACCATGAAAACTTTTTTGCATAGAGAAAAAATACAGAATTTAGCTAACTTCAGGGTGTATAATTTAGGTGTCGGTGTGCGCGCGCATCGTAGAAATTCACTCTCATCATTTTTCACCATCGCGCCAAAAGAAGTATAACTTCAATAATACACTAAATAGTGCGTTGTAGAAACGCCACACCACCCCCCCACGGAGAAAGATAGCCCAGTTAAATTGAAAAATTAAATAAAAATAATAATGCCAATTTCTTTAAATTAATTAATACTTTTATTAATTAATTAATCAATAGATTTTGAATTTAACCCGTCTACCCGACCGTGTCGTGTACGGTTGGCGTTGGGAAGGTAAACGATATGAGGACGGCGGCGATGGCGGAGTGGATGTAGAGGAAGGGGAAACCGAAATCGGTGGAAGTGATAAAGGTTGGGAATCAGATTTCGACGCTGAAGGTGTTTCAGCTGACTGTGATTGCTCAAGGGGAGCAGAGTCAATGTAGGCAGGTTTTACCCTATCCACGCTGACAACGATGCATTTTCCTTTGATTTCCAAGGTGATTGTCTTGCCATCGCTGGCTCGGTCAACAACCTGGAATGGACCTGTGTAAGGCGGTTGTAGGGGACGCCGGACGCTATCATCCCGAAGAAACACATGAGTTGCTATATTCGTATCTTTAAAAATAAAAGACGATGGGCGAGCATGACGACTAGCAGGAATGGGACGCAAACTAGACATTTTATGCCGTAGTTGCACGACAAAATCTGCGGCGTCTGGTATACTTTCACCATCTACAGCTGGTACGAGTAGCTCTCCGGGCAAACGGAGGGGCTCTCCGTAGAGTAGCTCAGCAGCTGTGGCTTTTACGTCATCCTTAAATGCAGCGCGCATGCCAAGAAGAACGACGGGCAGCGCGCGGACCCATGTTTCGCTATGGCACATAAGAGAGGCTTTTAATTGTCGGTGTAGTCGCTCTACCATACCGTTAGCGCAGGGGTGGTACGCCGTTGTCCTAACCCTCTTTGTAGCGAAACGTTGCATTAGTCTGTGGAAAAGGTCGGACTCAAATTGGGTCCCTTGGTCCGTTGTGATGACTGATGGAACGCCAAAGCGTGAAACCCATTCTCTGGTGAAGGTCTCGGCTACCTCTTCCGCAGTAATAGTGCGCATTGGCCAGACTTCAGGCCATCTAGTGACTCTGTCAATAGCTGTGAGACAGTAACGGAACTCGTCGCAAACAGGTAAGGGGCCGACGATGTCAATGTGAATGTGACGGAAGCGACCAGATGGAAGGTCAAATGTTCCGAGAGGAGCAGAATTATGGCGTGACACTTTGGCACGTTGGCATGCCTCGCAAGCGCGAGCCCACTCCTTACAGTCTTTATTGACGGAAGGCCAGACAAACCTGTCGGTAACAAGCCGAGTAGTAGCCCTGGCACCAGGGTGGCTAAGGCCATGTAGTTGATTAAAAATGGACCGCCGCAGGCAAAATGGAACAAAAGGTCTTGTTTTGCCAGTAGAGTTGTCGCATACCAATGCCATGTTTGTGCCTGGGATTGACAACTTGAGCAGTTTCAGGCTAGATGTGCCGGATTGCAAAAGAAATTTGAGTTCAGCATCCGATTCCTGTGCTTTTGCAAGATGTTCGTACTCTTGTTCTAAAGAGATGGCCTCGATACGCGACATAGCATCAGCCACGACATTGTCTTCCCCCTTAACATGTTTAAAGTCGGTTGTAAATTGACTGATGAACGACAGCTGGTTCAGTTGAGAAGGGGGAAGCTTTTCACGGCGCTGCACGAAAGCGTACAGCAGCGGCTTGTGGTCAGTAAAAACTGTACAGTGATTTACCTCTAAGATGTGGCGGAAATGCTGTACACTCTCGTACACCGCCAAGAGTTCTCTGTAGTAGGCCGGCCATTTAGCTTGCTGGGGAGTAAGTTTCTTACTAAAGAAAGCAAGTGGAACCCATTCGCCCTTAACCTGCTGTTGTAAGCATGAGCCAATGTGTATGCTGGAGGCGTCAGTGAAAAGACCAAGTGTCGCCCCAGCGACAGGGTGCTGCAGCAAAGTAGCATCACTAAGGCTTCGCTTGCAGGTCTCAAATTTGGCGAGCAGCTCAGGTGACCATGGAAATGGTTTCGCACCTTTACTCTTCGTCGCTACGAGTGCGTCAATCAATGGAGCCTGGAAACGCGCAGCATGGGGAATGAAACGACGGTAAAAATTAATCATGCCGAGAAAACGGCGCATCCCTTGCACAGTTTCAGGCGGAGGAAAATCCAAGAGATTTTGGACTCGATCTTGAGGAGGCCGAGTGCCCTCAAAATTAATGACACAACCCAAAAACAGAACCTCACTAGCGCCCAAAACACATTTAGAGGGGTTGATGACGACGCCGTAATCCTGAAAACGCTTAAATAGTACACGAAGATGTTCCTTGTGGCTAGCTGCATCTGGAGAATAAATCAAGACATCGTCAATGTACGGGAAGCAAAAATCGAGGCCCCGTGTGACCTCATCGATAAACCGTTGGAACGTTTGTCCCGCGTTGCGAAGCCCGAAAGTCATGAAAGGGAATTCGAAGAGGCCAAACGGGGTGACGATAGCAGTCTTTGGTATATCTTCATCGAAAACAGGTATCTGATGGTAGGCTCGTACAAGATCAACAGTGCTAAAAACTTTGGCACCAGTGAGGCTGCTAGACACGTCGTGTATGTGACGTACGGGGTACCGATCTGGTACGGTTCTGGCGTTCAGGGCGCGGTAATCGCCACAAGGACGCCAGGAGTTGTCCTTCTTCGTAGTCATATGTAGAGGAGAAGACCATGAGCTTTTCGAGGGACGTGCCGTGCCGCATCGCATCATATCCTCGAATTCACGCTTAGCAGCGATGAGCTTCTGGGGAGCAAGTCGGCGAGGGCGGCATGACACGGGAGGTCCATCGGATGTCTTAATGTAATGCACAGTATTGTGCTTGACAATCCTGGGTAATCCAGGAGGACGGGATATATCCGGAAATTCTGCAAGGATTTCTGCATAAGGAGAATCTCTGATACAAACAGCCTTTACACTGTCCTGTTCAATTTGTGCAATTGAGGCACAAACAGACAAGTTGGTACTGCCATCAATAAGTCGTTTACGTCGACAGTCTGGCAGAAGATTATAATAGCCTAAAAAATCAGAACCGATTATTGGACTACCAACGTCTGCGATGACAAAGTTCCAGCGAAGGTCTCTGCGTAATCCCAGATTTAATTTTAAATGGAGGTTTCCATACGTCTTTATTTTGCTGCCATTTGCAGCTGAGAGGTCATAGTCGGCAGGCGGCGGTTGACCTTTGACCAGACTGCGCGGAAAACAACATAGGTCTGAGCCAGTATCGATCAAAAACCGGTGCCCTGACAGCGGATCAACGACGAACAAACGGCGGCTGGATGATGAACAATCAGCTGCCGCCTCTACCGATTGTTCTGAAAGTTTCCCGATACATCAAAGCTGCATGGTTTGATGCATTTGCTGGCCTTGGACTGAAATTTCCTATGGTACCAGCATAACTTTCTCTGTTTCGGTCTGGGAGACAAAGACCTGCTTCGTGGCTGTCTTAATGTACGTGACAAAGCGGCGACTTGGTTAGTCAGTTCATTAACTTTTTCTGACAAGGAGAGCATATCATGGGCAGGGGCTGGATGAGATGGTGTCATCTGCGAACAGGCAAAAACCTGCTTTGGCGAAACAACGTCGGCAATCTTATCAGCCAGGTCAGCTAACTTTTCTAAAGGCAGTTCCAGCTGAGAGGCTACTACTGCTTGGACCTGTTGTGGCAGTCGGCGGGTCCAAAGCTGGCGAAGTATGCCATCATCCGTTAATGTATTACCAGCCAATGAACGCAGATGCCGTAAAAACTGAGAAGGGCGGCGATCGCCAATATCTTCATCTGATATGAGCTGCCTGACCCGTTCTTGCTCCGTCATGGACAATCTCCTAATTAATTCCTCCTTTAATTTTTCGTAGCGTTGACCAACCGGAGGAGGTTTGGTAATTATATCTTCTACTTCAAAAGCGTATTTTGCCTCAAGGTTCCCAACTAGGTAACTATATTTAGTGCTGTCAGTTGTAATGTTTGCCATTTCAAATTGAGCTTCAATTGTAGCAAACCAAATTGCAGGCTTGCTTGGCCAGAATGGTGGAATTTTAATTGCTACTCTTGACACATTACATGAACCCTGAGCAAGCCGCAGCTCCAAGGCAGCATTTTCCTCCTTCAATTGCTGTATTTCAGTTCTGGTATCTTTATCTTCCATGGTTGATTCTGGTGGACGGTTGTGTATGTTTAAGAATAAGATTGAGTAACCGTGGAAAGGTGGTGATTAAGTACAAACACACATCCAGAAATTAATTAAACAATAGTTAAACACACATGCATGCAATGTGAAGATATTACTATATGTTACACAACTTACACAATATAACCCAGAACAGAATAGAAGATTATTAAAGCTAAAGAATTTACAATTAACCAGTTAAAATATGAATGGTATGCACTAATTGTTGTTAAATCTTAAAAGTTAAAATTATTGAATACAGGCACAATTAGTTAATTAGTTTAAAGCACAAAAAACTTGTTGTTAATAAAATGTAGTGTTCATCAATACACACAAAACACCAATGATATTTAAAAAATACTTATAATAATTATCATTGCAAAACACCAAATAGAAAATTAATAAAAATGTTTGAAGTAATAATATTAAAGCCTATAAACCTATATATTTTGACTTATATAAGGAACCATGCAAATACGTGCACACATATTTTCCTTAACATTCTTATTAAAAAAAAACTAAAAAATAAAAAACAATACTGAAACAATTTGTCAATTAGCAAAATTGGAAAATAATTATTGAGAGGTGGTTATGACTTATGATAATGCCTGCCTTGTTTGTTATAACGCCATCTATTGGCAATACCCAGGACTAGGTTCGATTGTGTTTACCATGTATGTGCAATTCGAACAAGATGGCGGTTTGCAGAACTTTTCAAATAAATTTAAATTACCTATTAATTTAACAAAATAATAGACAACACACAATTATATATACTACAGAATTTACTAAAACGAAGTTAGTGATTTAGGAAGATTTAGACTAATTTACGTTAGCATTTACACACTTGATAGGTAATTAGCGTTAGGTATGTTATTATAAAATAATGTTCTTTCAAGCGAGGTTGAATCGAGTCCAAACGAAATACTTGACCAAGATGTGAGAGTTTTTTTATAGAAAAGCTTTTTACTCACAGTTTTTTTACTTTTTACCGCTTCCAAAATGTAGACGAAAACACACAAACACGACACAGCATAAAACACTGAACACACATGCGTTGAGAAACGGGCAGGCAGATCATGCAAACTGAGTTCATGCAGGTAGGCTTCAGCTCGACACGACAAGAAGACTTGTGCCGATACGTCGAACGCCGCGATGAGATGAGGTCTGAATCGTAGATACCAATGTGGAGGTATTGTTTACGAAGTTATCAAGTCACCGGATTGCTAGCTGGTCAGTTTTTGCTCGCTACGGCTTGAACCGTAACCGTGTGGTAAACCGTAGAACTCCGCGATCACGTCGGCAGGTCACCAATTTAGGTATTTTTGATTGGTGTCCTCACACCAATAAATAATACACGAATTGACACAGCACTGAGTTTATTACGGTTTGCTTCTTTTACAATTTACGATTGCACGGTATACACAGTATTGTAATATTAATACAGATTACCAGTATATAATTGCGCAGCAAAATATATTCCCGAGAAAGGCTCGGCTTGACACGGCTAGCAAAAATCCCTCTCTCGGACTGACTTAATGTTGCCACGCTCGCGCTTAGCGTCGTGGCATTTTGCTACCGAATAGTGTTGCCATAAAAATAATACACTAAATAGTGCGTTGTAGAAACGCCACACTGTGAACTGTGTGCGTGTGCGAAGAAACAAATTTTCAAGAACT